>JAQHUG010000025.1:7479515-7605473 GCA_028555095.1 Dicrostonyx torquatus | reverse complement strand
CTGGAGGACTGACTGACACGGCTCACACGGGTGGAAGGGACTGCACACACTCACTGCTGGAGGACTGACTGACACGGCTCACACGGGTGGAAGGGACTGCACATACTTGCTGTTGGAGGACTGACTGACACGGCTCACACGGGTGGAAGGGACTGCGCGCACTCACTGCTGGAGGACTGACTGACACGGCTCACACAGCTGGAAGGGACTGCACATACTCGCTGTTGGAGGAGGAAAGCAACCACCAGTCTTACCCAGCAATGAACCCAGAGAAATACAACAGTGGCCTGCCTGCCTAATACTGTTACAATAGTGGCACAAATATGGGAGTAGCCAACCTTTTTGACCAGACTTGGGGCCACTGTTTGAGTGAACTCATTCATATCTGACACTGTTAATAGTGAAGACAAGAACCTGACACTAGATAGGTTGTGGGACCTAAGGGAAAACTTACATAATTATTTTGCTAAGTGGACATAACAGTTCAACAAGCTTCAGGATGAACGAGTCAATGACTACCCGAGCATGTAGAAGAGTCACGATTTACCTGATCTGTCCGCGAACCAGAGGCCTGTTCTTTGTTCTATTCATGTTCGAGTCAAATGGCACCTCAAAAAACTGTGAAAAGAAAGAAAGAAGACAGCAGGTATTAAATAAACATCAGTCAAACCAGTTCTGCTTTGGTACTGAAGTTTTTCCAAAGTAAACTCTGCCCTCTTCCCTTCTTTTTTGGTGATAGTGGTGCTGCTGAAGATCAGACCCAGGATCTCCCATCCACTTATCTCAATTTAGATAATATGAATTTTGTCATTTCTTAGAGAAAAATTCTCTGGGAAAAATGAATTTTTAAAAAAATGTACTGTCAAGAATGTGTATTTTTGTCCTCTTTAAAATTGTTTGCTAAATACACAGTTACAACCAGTAAAGCCGTTGTTCCAGGTTTAAAGCAGCAGAGTCCTTCACACACCATAGACCCATGCATCTGCCATCAGCACTGGCCTACTGGATCAGGACAGACTGTGATTTTGAACCTCTTGCTCTGCCTGGCGCAGGTTGGAGTTCATGTGTTCCAATAGGGCCATGACCATAAAGCTTGCAGCATCGCAGCCTAGATAACACTCAACAGCCTCCCATATACTAAAGTGCAATTTTTGCTGTTACCTGGCAAAGGCAATGCCCAAGAAAATTTCAAGACTCATTTTCCAAACCCTTCATAAACTGTGTAAATACGTTCTATAATTTGTTATCAGAGCCAACTTGTCAACTTTAAGGGTATAACAGTAATCTAAAATCTGATCGAGGTATTTCAGAAAACCTTTGACTAAATGTGCTTGAAGCAAATCAGTAGAAGAAATGATAATTCAATAGAAGTTAGTCTATCTCCAGCCATGTTCCTTAATAACCCTGGGAGCTGTTCCCACAATGACTTAATGGTCAAATCATATTAGTGCGATAAGGACTCTGAAAATACTAACATGAATAAATCTAATTAATGCTGCTTACTCGGTGTTTCCAAAACTTATTTGAGCATGAAATCTTTTTCTTTTTTTCAAGAAAAACGTGTTTAACAGATTTCAGGAGCGTCTGGTCCGAGTCTACTTCAGCGATAGGAATCACATGAGCATGTGTGCAAACTGTAGCTCCAAATCCTAGGCTCTGCACTCTGAGCTCTACAGATTAGGGAAAAACACTGCTGCCGAGGGCGGTGCAGGAAGGGCTGGGGTACTTACAGGAGCCACCAGTGTGCTCTCTACTGCTGTGATGACCACCACGGCCAAAAGCAGCTTGAGCGGGGGCTTATTTCAGCTCACAATGCTCTGGTCTCTGGTCCCACTCCATTACGGAGGGAAGGAAGTCAAGACAGGAACCTGAACGCAAGAACCGAAGCAGAGCCCGCGGAAGTAGCTTGCTTCCCGTGGCTGGCTCAATCTGCTTTCTTAAACTACACAGGGCCACCAGTCCAGGGGGCATAGTACCTACAGTACACTGGGCCCTCCTACATCAATCATTGAAATGCCTTACAGACTTGCCTGCAGGCAATCTGATGGGAGCATTTCTCAACTGAGATTCCTCTTCCCAGATAGCACTAGTTTGTGCTAAGTTGACAGAAAAAAACAAAACAAAACAAAACAAAAAAACCCAACTAGGACAAATGACCACTTTTTACCTTGACATACCAATATCTTTTCTTTCTGGTTTATATCCAAGATCTCATACTAATAACATTACAATATAAAACATATCCCAACTTTTGAAAGTCACAGTCTTTAAAAACTCAAACACTTTCAAAGTTCAGCCTACCTAATATCTCTTTAAAATCTAAAGTCTCTCAAGTATTCCTATAAACTCAAAACTAAGTTACATACTTTGTACTTTAAGGATGAAGAACCGGGACATGGTTACAAACAAACCAAATGAAAACCAAACTCCAACAGTGTAAATTAAGTCCCGCAGCTCAGTGTCCTGCATCTGGGATTCACTCATAACGTTTTGGGCTTCAAAAGGCCTGAGAAGCTCGCCCCCCTCAGGCTCTGCCATCCTTAGCACACAAAGCCTGTCTTACAGGCTCAGGTCAGTTCCAATCCATACCTGCCACTGCCCTTGCCAGTCTTCCCATAATCCCATTGATTGCAATATGCCAGGGTCTCCACAGGCCGCATCTGCATCAGTAACCTCTCCTAGGCACCCTTAAGGACTCTGACCCTGCTACATGGTGTCAAGAGTCAATTTCTCTCCATGACCCCGGTAATCTTAGTGTTTCCACTGGAACTCAGGCTGCGGCACCTTTACCAACCGCCTCTCCTGGCCTCTTACAGTGCCAAGTCTCAGCTACTTTCTACCACCCCTTCTTGCCTTTAAAAATTACCACCTGGCAGATCAAGTTTAGCTGGCAGCATGAGATGCAGTCTTGTCCCACTTTGTCACAGTGTCTGTGTACTGTGCTTGAGAAAATACCCCAGAAGATTTTACCTCAACGATGCTTGTTGCTTATAATCAAAGATGATTTTTCAGCCCAGCTAATCACTATCTATTGTCCTAGTAAAGTAAAGGTTTCATTGCCACAAATTCGTAGTCAATATTCTCAACAAACAGCCTTGATAGTCTTTGCTTTCTCCTAAAATATCACATCAGTATTCGGATCTTCTGAGTTCCCGCAACAGCTCATTAAGCTCTGAGCAAAGGCCTTTCCAGCCCCAAGTTCCAAACACTTCCACCATCCCCCCAAAGTACCACGGTCAGGTCTGTTACAGCAATACTCTACTTCTGGTACCAATTTCTGTCTCAGTTTGCTTTCGATTGCTGAGATCAAACACCGCTTGTAAAAACAGCTTGGGGAGGAAAGGGTTTATTTCATTTTACAGCTCTTGGTTCATATTCCATCACTGAGGGAAGCTGAGGCAGGAACTCAAGCCAGCAACCTGGAGGCAGGAAAGGAAGTACAGACCATAGAGGAGCACAGATTCCTGGCTTGTTCCCCTGGCTCTTACTAAGCTTTCTTATAACACCCAGGAGTACTGCCCAGAAAGGGTACCAGTTCCAATGGGCGGGGCCCTCTCACATCAATACTTAATCAAGAAAATGCTCTACATACTTGCATAGAGGCCAATCTGATGGGCATTTTCTCAAGGGAGGTTCATCTTTGAGATAACTCTAGCTTGCATTAAGATGACAAAAAACAACCAAGACACACACATGAAGAATCAAGCAAAGGTCATGTGTCGTGATGCACGCCTTTAATCCCAGCACTTGGGAGGCAGAGGCAGGAGGATCTCTGTGAGTTTGAGGCCAGCCTGGTCCAAGACAGCCAAAGCTACATGGAGAAACCCTATCCTGAAAAACCAAAAACAAACCATGCAAAATTGTATTACGAACTATTTAGGAAATTTAGGAATTCCCACAGTCTTTAAAAATTCACTCAAAATCTTAAAAGTTCAGCCTCTTTAAAATATCTAACATCTCTTTAAAAATCCAAAGTCTCCTTGGGTGGTGGTGGCGCCCACCTTTAATCCCAACACTTAGCAGAGGCAGAGGCAGGCGGATCTCTGAGTCTGAGGCCAACCTGGTCTACAGAGCAAGTTCCAGGACAGGCTCCAGGCTCCAAAGCTATAGAGAAACTCTATCTTGGATACTCTCCCCCTCTTGCCAAATCCAAAGTCTCTCAAATGTTGGTTCCTGGCTTGCTTTTCACATCTTAGTTAGTATGAGTTATGCAGTCTCAAGAAGCCAAAAGGCTTGAAGACAATGGGTAGTACCCAAAGACAAATAATGGCTTCCCCGCCCCCCCCCACCTTTGGGCGGAGACAGTAGTGTCTTTGTGTGGTAAATGTAGGAGCATAAATGATATTTGCTATGGTCTATTTGCATCTGAGGGCTATGCTCAGAGGGATGAACTATGATGGCTCTATTTGATGTTGGTTTGCTTATACTGGAATTACATCACTCAAAGTCTCTTCCTGCATAGCTGTAGGTTAGAGATCGCTACAGGGCTTGAGTGAGACTTAGAAGCAGCAGCCATGTTGATTCTTGGAAAGCTGTATGGTGTCAGGTGCTATTTGTAGCTCACACTCAGTTGTAGATCTGGTGGCCAAATTGCCAGCTTCCAGCAGTACCAGGCCTGCAGCTTCTCCAGCTCCTGCCAGAACTCCTCAGGCTGCAGCTGGTTTCTGAGTTCTTCCAGCTTCAGAGGATCCTGGGCCAAGTTTGTGTGCTGCTCGCTGGCTGGCAAAATGTACCAGCTCTTCTGCAGGTCACTTGGAACATCAGTGGCAGCTGCTTGCAGGAGTCCAGATGGTTCAGTTTGATCTCACTTGTCATTGTGTTCCAGACTCCATGCCGTTCCTCTTCTTTCCTGATCATGGCTTTGCTTACGGATCCAGCACCATACACAAGCAAAATAGCCCTACATTAATCTGATCAATACTCAGATTGCAGAGGAGATGATCCCTCTATATTCCTTATGTTACTCATAGTGGGTCTGACATTCTGATCAAATTATCATTGACATGGGTGTCTGCCCTTACTTTCAATATGACTTCTATTTAAATGTCTTGACTTAAACTGAAGAGGGGATATAGTGGTTAAATGCATGTACTGGTCTTGCAGAGGACCCAAGTTCAAGGCCCAGCACCTGTATCAGATGGCTCACAACCACCTATAAACTGGCTCTATGGGGCCGATGCTTTTGACCTCCATAGGTATTGCACATACCCATGTGTTGGGGATTGCAGACCTTCAGACCCTGAATTTTCTGTGACCCCTTGTCTGCCAGAATAAATAACTTGTTTTTACTATGCTTGCAGCTGCTCTGAGCAACGAGACCCTTATGAGTTCCTGATTGCAAGGGAGTGGTTTCTGGTGGGCTAGCAGCTGAAAAGTCCAGAGAGCCAGGGCATGGCCATTAGTCAAGGAGAGCCCTATATAAGCTGCCCTAGGACACAATAAAGGGGGCATTCTTGTTTCAAGGATGACCCATCTCTGTCTCTGTGTCCGACTTGCGAACTGTCCTGTGGTAGACAGGTGTACTGCACACCCATGTACATGCATGGAATTAAAAATGGTTTTAAAGAGTCTTTGAATTTTCATTACTTATTAATCCAAGTGACAGAATTCTTGAGATGTGAATATAAGATTTAAATGTTAAAGAGAAGCAGTAAATGAGTACTCAATGAACATTCAATGAACCATCAGTGCAAATAATGCTTATATGCCCAGACTGTTATATTCAGTAAAAAGTGATGGACAGGGGCTGGAGAGATGGCTCAGAGGTTAAGAGCACTGACTGCTCTTCCAGAGGACCTGAGTTCAATTCCCAGCAACCACATGGTGGCTCACAACCATCTGTAATGAGATCTGGTGCCCTCTTCTGGCCTGCAAGCATACATGGAGGCGGAACACTGTGTACATAATAAATAAACAAATCTTAAAAAAAAAGTGATGGACAATTTGTAAGCATTTACAATGCTCTCATACTAGAATCCACATTTTATGTAGAATTAGCCAGTTTCATGTTAAAAGGTTCTGTTGTAAATGTTCATATCACCCACCCAGTCCCAAATTTTTAAATTCATTTTTTAGGCATTTGAAATGTTTTCTCTTTTTGAACTGAAATATGTATATCAATCTCATTCCACAGGACTAATGAGTATTTCAATCACAAATTATGTTATGTCGATGTATGTAAGGTATTATTCTAACATGGTATTTTGGGGACCTGAGCTCTGTGCATGGATGTATACATGTGTTTGCTCATAATACAGGAATTCTCATGAATCAGTTCATCTGGATAGGGAAGATGGAATGGTTTCTATATTTCTAAAGAGACAGCCACCCAGACATAACAATTGGGTCCAGAAAGTAGCAGAGAACTCCGGGATGCTACAAACTGGCAGCAGCTTTGGACTCCATGAAGGCCGCAATTTCTAAGGATAAGCAACATTTGAGCAGAAATTCCACACTAACCAAGACTTAGAGTTTATTTCAGTGAAGGCATGACACCCCTTCTGCACACCAAGGGATCAGAGCTCAAGCTGCCTGATTCTGTTTTCCATGCATTTCTAGAGTCTTGGTCATTGCTCTGGTTTAGATATCCACAGAGCAGAGTATGTTCAGATGAAAGTGTACACGCTTTAGCAGTCAGAATGTAGACCTGACATATAGCGGCCGCTGTCTACTCATGTTTCCCTGCGTTTATAACTTTTTGTCTATCACGTTATCATTTAACTTGCCTTTAACTATTTCTGAAGCAGCCAACTCGATGTTGCATATAGTAAGACAAGTATGATATAAATGCTCAGAACATACGGTTTCCTTGATACCCAAGGGAGACTGGTTTCAAGATGCTGCGGATGTTTGAGTCCCATATATGGAGTAGGGGGTATGGCATACAGAGTAAGCCCACACGCTCTATGTCACCCCCAGATTCCTTGTTCCACCTACCACAACGTGAATGCTGTGGAGGTGGCTGCTGCACTGTATGGCTCCACCAGAGAAGAGCGACAGGAGGAGCTCGATGATTCAGCAGAGGCCAGTTCCTAGCCAAACACCTCTGAGTTGGAGGGCCAAATTTATGGACTATGCAATAAAAGACAAAGACGATGAGCTGTACCCAGGAGAGTCCAAAGCGCACTGGGAGTGCTACGCTGGAGAGAGCGCATTCCAGACGGCTGCACTGGTCTCCCAGGGCCCAGCTCTGGGCCTGAGAAGCTCCTTTAGTAGCTCAGGATTTGTGTGGCCACAGGACCACTCACTTCTCCTCACTTCCCAATACAGTGGCGGGTCCCCTGAGAGCTAACCTGATCTAAAGTGGACCAGCAGAGACTCTTTCCCTAGGATAGTACAAGGCAGTGAGTGCCCAGGAAAATATGACCAGCTTCTTTCTCTCTGCCAGTGGCCACAGAACGACATATGGGAGAGAAAAAGGAGAGGAGAGAACAATGCAGATTCTAGTGAACAGAGATCTGCAAGGTCCTCAGCCCTCCCTTCTCTTGCTTAGCTGAAAGCCTCGTGTGCATGTCTCCAGCGTCCCAGGATGCTGAGGAAAGAGAGACTACGAACATTCCTCACTTGCTCCACAGGAAACAACTTATTTTCTGTCTAGGTTAAATTCTCAGAAGACTCAGAAGTTTTTTTCTTCTCAGTCTGTGCCCCACCGCCCTAGTAGAAATTCACCAATCATTTGGTCATTTTTCATTCTGAACTTTCTTCCTCAGGTTTCCAGGCTTCTTTGTCACACTCTGCCATGGGCTCCCTGCCCTCCAACAACCCCGAGATCAGTTGTACTGCTCACACTCCTAGAGGGAACAGCAGTAGAAACAAAAGCCAAACTAGCCTAGAGGACAGGGGACTTACAGGCTCTCGCATCTTAGGAAACCTGCTTGTAGGAATGGCAGAGTCACCTTCAGAGGATGTCAGCCATCACTTTTCTGCTTTGTTCCAGGAAGCAGGCACCAGTGCTCTCTGCCTCCCATCCCAGTGTCTCAAACAGGACTCCTCAAGACAAAAGATTCAGAACCAACAGGCCTTGGGGACTGTGCTCAAAGCACAGAGAGAATGCTGGTGGAGTGACACACTGCTCACACTCAAACCACAAGTGCTAGTTTCTACATAGCAAAGGAAAAGCACAACCTCCAAAGGAAATGGCAAGGCGCCAGGCAGAGAGGCAAAGCTATTTACAACGTGCTGTAAAGCTAATAACCAGATCATTTCATTCTGTGTGCACTATACCTACAAAAGACCTTGTCTACAGCAGCAAGGGTATTCCCCATAAGCAGCTAATGGATTTTAGTAAATTATAGGAATTTCTACACTGTAATCAGTTTGGGAGCCAAGTCAATAGCCCTAGAGCAGTAAAGGCACCATTTTATCCTCTTGCAGTTGCACAATGATAACTATTAGAGCTGAGAGTGATGCCTGTGCTTTTCTATTATATCATGGTTTCACTTCAGCGCAGAATTTCTGTTAACCCTGACAGTTGATGCTCAGAGAGAAAATACACTTACTGACTAAACTTTCTCACAGAGAACATATCCTATGGTATTCCTGAGCCTTGTGAGTTGATGTCACACAGACAAGATAGAAATACAGCTTGGTTCAAAGGATAAACTATTTGGCTATGATTAATTATATCTTACACACAAAAGGAGACTTTTATTGTGATGTCTGTAAGCCTGGCTAGAGAATATATCTAACTAGATAACAAGGTAAAACTCTTCTCTCCCCGCACTACAGAGTGAGAGCAGCATTCCTCCAAAGGGCCCACAGAAGATCAGCCCATGGAGTCTGTGGAGTTTGTTTCTCCATCCATCTTCTCAAAAGCTGTCAATGTGTGTTTGTCATTCCAATCTAGCTCACAGCTTTTTACAGTCCGAGATAATATCTCCATCAATCTTGGACCAGATTAAAAGGGATGTTTAAAAAAAAAAACAGTTCAGGGAGGGGCACCTTGCCCAGAAGGACCCATATAACATTTCTTCTTACAAGCCAGTTAAGATGCTTAGTCAACTCTTACTCTTCCCTTGTTACCAATGTCCTACTGGTCTACCTCCAGTAAGCAAACTAGACTCATTTCCATTGAGATTTTTTTCCCATGAGGAATTTGAATTAGCAAATGTGGGCAATCTGGTATTTATCAAAAGTATGTGGTATTCACACACATGGTCACTGGGCAATGTTCTTGGAACAGGTCATATGGGCCACCTCTCATGAAGGCTTCACCTTCAAAACAAACAAACAAACAAACAAACAAACAAGAAAGACTCAAAAGGTGACCTAGCCCATATTAAAGGCAAATACTGTGTCCTAGAGTAAAAGCAGCAAGAAAGCCCATTCTGTGCCTAGCTCTCAGAGCCTCTGCTGTAAAGTGACCTTTCATTCCTGCCAGGGGGAACCTCAATTTGTAAACACTGCTTTCTGACAAAAGATGGAAGGAAATGGAAATATTTATAATACCTGTCTCTGAGTAGTGAGGGAGGATGATTTATTACTCTTATCTTTTCTATTTTTCAGTGTCTATAAAGACCATGCATTTTCTCTTTAGGGAAAAGAAAGGTAACTGAAAATAAACCCAAGCCAGGTGTGGTGCACACCTTTAAATCTAGCCTTGCAGGGTTATCAGGGAGATAGCAAGTTAGACCTACTCTGACTGCATGACCAAACAGTCTTAAAACTCAAACCAAACATTTCTACCTAGCTGATCTAACACCGAGACAGCCCCTCTCTAGATTAACCAAATAAAATAATATCTAAACTCATCTAATCCAAAACCAGCCTTAAGGGAAACCTAGGCAATCATAGCCTGTTCTTTCCCCTGAGTCACATAAGAAGACAGACCTAATCTCAAAGACATTGTATACAGTCACCATCCCATGGCCAGACTGTCCCTTGGGCTCAACCCTCCTGGCCACTTTCTCTACTTCCTTTCAGGATCCCTGCTCCCTTTTGCTTTGCAGATAGCAGCCAGTGATCTTTCTAGAAGCAAAGCTGGTCATGTTCTTTTCCAGCATAAACCGCTCTGCCCTGCCCACCACCCAGGGAGTGAAGAGAATACTCCAGCATGGCTTGCAAAGCTCTCAGTCACCCACATCTCTAGATTCCTTTGTCTCTACCTCTTACGTGGTACTTCCTAAGCAGTGCACACACCGTGTCCCTGCCTGTGGGGATCCGCTTACCTACATTGGGGCCGATTAGGTGTACCTAGATTTCACATTCTGAGCTGTGCCCATGCAGAAGCACTTTACTGGGAAAAGCTGCCATGGGGGATCATCGAAGAAGGGCACTTGCCAAGGTCCACTGGGTCCTCACTGCTCATGAGTAACACCATTACACCTCCACTCAAGCCCAATGCTCCAGCCTGTAAGGAGGACTTTCATCACTTCCTAGTCGCTCTCAGGCACCTGTTGCTTTTCTTCTTCTTCCACCTCCAACACTAGTCAGGGACATCTTTGTTTCCGAGCGCGCTGGCTCCCTTCTCCTCCTCTTATCCTACCATCATGTGTAACCTCTTCTAAGGCTACTAACCCATGGCTGGTGACCCTGCTTGAGCTGGTACTCCCATCTTCTGCTTTCCAGGAAACTCAGTGCATCAGTGATCCCTTCAGCATATTTAGCATGTGTCTATGTGTCTTTCAGCAATGCATTATTCTCCTGTACCTCTAAACGAGCTCAGGTTTCTCCATCCCAACCTTCCCTCTTGGCTTCACTTCCAATGGCATTATCTACTTTAGCACAAGGTGAACTCTTGAGAGAGGGGAGAATTGAGTTCCCATCTCAGCATGCTTCATCAATGGGGGAGTTCAAGGTTAGTTAAGGGCCTTCTAAAATCTCTAAGAAAACGCTAAGGAATTTCCATTCAAACAGCTGCCAAAGGCTGTAATTCCCTTAAAGTCTGTTTTTGAAGTACTGAAGTCTAAAGGCTGTTTGAAAAGTAAATAAATGCACCAAAGTTAGTGGCACCAATAGAGACTGCAAAACAAAAACAAAACAAAACCAAACCCCCCTCAACTTTAAAAGATTAGAAAACGGTCAACTAGTACTATTCCAGTTGTGATTTAACACAGACCTAAGACCTGAATAAGGAACAAAATCCTAGCAGAGCTCTCCGCAACTGTGACACTACACAGGCATCCTAGGCATGGTAATGAGATTAAACAATAGAACAACATTTTCACTCTGAATTGGCTCCCTAAAATACAAAACAATTAAATATCATCATTAAATAAAGAAAATCTGTGCAAAGAATTTGGCCAACCTGCAGAGGTTCGAATGCTGCTATAAGACACATCTGGCCACGGTGGGTGGGGAGGGAGGCTAGAGAAATCATTAGGCAATCTGAGAACTCCCAAACAAAGACACTGTAAAATTCTGTACTATAAAGCAAAGGAAACACTTAATCCCTCAGGAGCTGCAGTATGTATTTCAGCTGGAAGGACACGGTGATACACCAAAACCTGGGGTGACACTGGATCTCCACTGTGCGCATGTGGCGCAGAGCCAGCTGGCCTTGCTCTCCTGGCACCTGTTGTCTAATCATCTGTGAGAGATTATTCTAGGCAGCAGAAGAGGAGGGGCAGAAGGAGGAAGGGGAGGGGCAGAAGGAGGGAGGAGCTGGAAGGGGGAATGAAAGTCTTATATCAGGAAATACTGTGCTACACACCAGCCTCCTAAAAGGAGGTCACATTTGCTTTCTTGTAAATTGCCCCAAACATCACCGTTAGGAAGCTGTAGAGGGAAATGACTGGGTTATTAGGAGATAGCAACACTTTACTATATTCCCATACCTCTGAGAGGCTGTCTTAGAGCAATCACAGCACATTTCAACCTCAAAAAAAATTCTCTGCTATCCATTTCCTCCACAATCCCCAAAAGTCTCTTCTCAACCCCCTGAAAGAATTTTGAAATAACGACAATATATGTTAAAGAAAAAGCAGTTTCAAGAGTGTATTATAAAATGTGTTTCCTTGTGGTTCTCACTACAAATAGTAAGTAAAAGCAACAAATATTCACTTGAAATAACCAAAAATAAAATAATGCTTGCATTGGAGGAAAGAAAATATGAGACTATTTGTGAAAGTCCAGGTGGCAGAGGGCAGTCACTGACGGGAATATACCTACCAGGCTGTAACAACTGTCCCTGCCCTGCGTTCCCTTGCCTCACTGCCGACTGAAACTGCCTTCTCTGCAGCTGGTAAGCTGAGTCCGCGTGAGTGCTGGGCTGGGCCGCCCATGTCTGAGAACGGGGGCAGTTCCTACTGAAAGATGTGGGAAGGCTGGGAATTCCTATATAGGGCAAGTTATTTGTCATGCACGATGGGTAGGAATGCTGGGTAATTGCCCAGAACCCTCAAAGTTTAAGCACACCATAGCTTTTCTCTCCGAAGCCACAGAGAATCCTTCGATGAGGATGAGGTCCTAGAAAGCGCAGGGTATATTTATCACCTCACCAAGAAGGCTGTGGACAGCAGCATGGCCAGTCAGCCCGTGCGGGGAAAGCTTGAATCTTCCAAGTCTTGTGCTAACAGTAAATGGTGAAAATGCTTGTTTTTTTTTTTTTTTTTCGACATGTGGATAAAAACAAATTATTAGGTGTTGCCAGGAAAGATGAAGCCATGATAAGGACCAAAGTTCACAACTGGTTTTCAATGATTCCGTAACTTTAAGTAAGTTTTAACTCAGCTTAACAAAATGGCATATTAGGAATTTATTTCCAATTTTCTGCTAAACAGCAATTTAACTCCGTAAAACAGACACACATCTTTAAGCTTTATTATTTTTTAGCCGGGGTGGCGCACGCCTTTAATCCCAGCACTCGGGAGGCAGAGGCAGGCGGATCTTTGTGAGTTCGAGACCAGCCTGCTCTACAAGAGCTATCCAGCGCAGGCTCCAAAGCCACAGAGAAACCCTGTCTCGAAAAACCAAAAAAAAAAAAAAAATTATTTTTTATTTGCATTGACTTTGCATGTGTAAGTGCCCATGGAGGCCAGAAGAGGGCGTCAGAAACTAGGGAACTGAGTTACAGATGGCTGTGGGACTCGGAACTGAACCCAGGTCCTGCAAAAGCAAGTGCCCCATCTCTGCCCCAGGCAAACATGTGAAAATGCCTTTGAAGTATCTGTGGCAGCAGCTTTTATTAGTGCGAACCTCTGGAGAGATTATGTATGTTGTATTTGGTCAAATCCTGATAGTAAGAGTTTCATATTTCCACCTATCCGATACAAATTCTTTTTTTTTTTTTGAGAGGGTTTCTCTGCGTAGCCCTGGCTGTAGTGGAACTAGCCCTACAGACCAGGCTGGCCTCTGCCTCCCAAGTGCTGGGATTAAAGGCATGTGCCATCGCTACCAGGTCTCCCCTAAATCTCTTAAGACACGAGAATAGATATGGTGTTCCTTCTTAGGGATCTGTGTAAAATGGAAACCAAATTTTGTGACAAAAACAAATAAAAGGTAAAATGTATCATCACTAAGTGTAAGGAAAGACTTATATTAGATAAACGTATTTTGAATTGTTATTTTAATCTTTGAGAAATTAAAATATTTAGTCCTCTGAAGGGATGCGACTGGTAGAGTATGGAGTTGATGGAGCGAGTCTCTATTCCCTCTCTGCTTCAGAAATCCACATATACAGTCCTCAAAGAGAGGCTGTATACAATAGCAAACTTATTAAAGCAGAACTATACTTGATCTTGCCTAAAAGGCCAGGAAGTAATTAATATTTTGAATTTTGAATAATGAGTTTCAGTTAACTGGAAGATGCCCCTTGGTCCCAGCTAGAGGTTGAACCTAGAGCATCGTGTATTTTCTAGACAACTACTCAACCAAAAAGCCATGTGTCAAGTCTGCTTTTAATTTTTATTTGATTTTATTTTAAGACAGGGTCTCAGAAGTTATTCAGGCTGGTCTTAAAGTTGCCCTGCAGCCCAAGCAGACCTTGAAAGCAGAATCCTCTGTGTTTTGCCTCTCATGTACCTGGGGTTACAGGCCGGCACCACCAGGCCCAGCCAGGAAAGAATGATTTCTAAGAGATGCCCTTACGTCCACGTAGTGAGGGAACACTGAAAGAAGAGAAGGCTAGATATTAGCAGAGTATTTATTAAAATAAGAGGTGATGAAAAGCTGTCCCCAAGGTCACATGTTAAATGATATCTAACACTAAACAACACAGATAAAACATTGTGAAACGTACGTAAGTACATTTACATCAGAGACTTTACTTTAGAAATGTCACGTGAGCTGCAAGGCTCATTCTGATGAAATCAAACACATATATATTTTCTTTAAAAAATAATCTTAGCATTTGGAGATAAAGACAGGTAGGTCTCTCTGAGTTTCAGGCCAGGGCAGGGCTACATGGTGAGACTCTGTCTCATAAACAAAATGAACAAAAGAAAATTCTGGTTACATTTTTATTTATGTATCTCTCTGTGTGCATTTGTGGGCACATACATGCCATGGCACATGTGTGGCAGTCAGAGGACAACTTCTGTGAGCTGGTTTTCTCCTTTTACCATGTGGGTTCCTGAGATCAAACTAGGTCATCAGGCTTGGTGGCAGGTGTCTTTACCCACTAAGCCATGTCACAACCCCTGAAATCCTGTATTTAAAAATCTTCCATGTTATATACTGTTTCATATATATATATATGAATATATATATATATATATAAGTTCTCTTCTATTTATTTACTTCAAGTGTATGTATGTGGGCATGTGTGTGTCATACTGCACACTTGGCTGTCAGGGGATAAGTTCTTTTCACCATGTGTTCTTGGAGGGAACTCAGGTCATCAGGCTTGGTGACAAGCCCCTTTACCAGATGAGTTGTCTCTCTGGATGTGAGACAATGAAATTCTAAGTTAAACATGCCAGAACAGAATATTAACAATAACCATGGCAATGGTCACAAAATATAAAGGATTGAAAAGGTAAGTAGATTAATTAGATATGACATATAATATAAGGTGGCATTAGAAAACAAATGCCTTATTAGATAGTTGTCTGTGATGCTAAATTCTGTAACAACTACCACGCGAAACCAGACTTTAGTGGCTTTTATTCCATAAGGAGAATGAACTAAATAAAATAGTCCCTATTGCTACAAGGGGCAGTCGGCATATATAAAATACATGTATCAACTAACATTTAATAATAATTACTTTAAAACATTCTAATATAAAAGTGTAATCTAAGACAGATATATTAAACTACAAGTTAGATGTAGTTAGAAAGTCCCAGACAATATTCATGCATAGAAATTTAAATAATATATGACTAGCAGTCTTTAAAGAGACCTTGTATAAACAAATGTGATTTTTCAAAATGATGATTCTAATGAGTAACTATATTTGAGGCATCATTTCCTTTGTCATTTATCATCACAGTGTGACATTCACTTGCCAAAGTTATTTTTAAAGGAAATGTGCCACTCCATGATATATTGCACAGTATGGTGGCAATTATTAGTACGTGTTAGCTACTTCAAGAAGTTAAGAGTGGACTGAAATGGTCTCGTCACAAAGAAAGGGCAAGCATTTGTGGTGAGGATATGCTAATTAGACTGGCTTGGCCATTTCACAGTGTGTGTGTGTGTGTGTGTGTGTGTGTGTGTATAAGCACCAATTACACAACAAAACATGCATTATTTGTTAATTAAAAATAAAGCAAGAAATAAGAACATTATCACAAGTCAAATAACTGAAAGCTATGCAGCAAAGAAATCAGATGTAAGAGTGAATTAAACAAAGAAACTCGCTGAAGATTACTGACTCAATACAAAACACGAAGAGCACATGGTAGTTAATAATCTTAAATTTTCTATTGATCGTAACAGGCCAAATAGATTACTATTAAAACTACAATGTGCTTAAGAATGAAGCAAGATTAGGGAATAAGAGTATCTATCACTGATGTAGGAGGAGAGGGATAATGGGGTCAGCTTGTTGCTAGCGATTCCACTTCTGAAACTACACAGAGGGAAACTGCCCCATAGGAAGCTGCACAGGGCAGAAAGGAGGCACGCGCTGGATAAGTAGTGTCCAGTGTCGCACCTCTTTGACTAGGTAAAAACTGAAGAAAACCTCGAGGAATGGGCAACACGTGGAGAAAACGACTTAAAACCTCAGGAGACTAAAAACAACCGGGGGCCCTTCAATAACCGGGGAGATGGCAAACTAATGCTGTATTTAGTCAGTGCCGGGTCCAGAGCTGTGGGCTATGGGTTTTCAAATTTTCCTTTATTATAATAAAATGGAGACAAGCCATAAACAGAATAAATAACACAGATAGATGTGGCTATGTGTTTTGTAGAAAGGATTTGTACATGGTTTGGTGTGGAAAGTTTTTTAAAAGTTCAAAATTATATTTTTAAAGCCACATTAAATCTAGGTTTTCCAAAACACACTAGAAATGTAAAAGCTTCCTCACAAAGCCCTTTGAAGGTCGGCGTGAGGAGGGTCTGTACACAGATGGCAACTCAAGCTGCCTTGGAGAAGGCGCTGCCGCTTCAAAGTCAGAGCTGTGGGCGAAGCACTGCCTACAGCTTTGTTCCCTTCACCCTGGCCGCAGCTCTCCCCGGCTGGGCGCTTCGGAACCTTGGCTCCTATCATCTTATTTTTTCCCACTCTAATCTGTTCAAGTTATATAGGACAGCAAAGCAATTTGATAAAGACTGCGAGGAAAGTGGTTTCTATGTGCCCTCTCTCTGCCCTTTTCACTTAAATCGGTGATGTTTATGAGTGAAATGTTCAGGTTTTTGAACTCAACGCAAGATAGTGCGTGCGTATTGTACATCTAGAACTCAACACGAGATTGTGCGTGCGTGTTTGTACGTCTGTGGATGCACAGAACTCAACACGAGATTGTGTGTGCGTGTTTGTACGTCTGTGGATGCACAGAACTCAACACGAGATTGTGTGTGCGTGTTTGTACGTCTGTGGGTGTACATGTGTGAGGGTGCACATGCACTTTGTGGTCAGAGGACAACCATCAGGGGCCGTCTACCTCAGTTTGAAACAAGGTCTCTCACTGGTCCAAGCTCTGTGCACAGGGATCCCAGAGACTGCTCACCTCCACCTCTGCGTGCTGGGAGCACATACAGCCCTGCTGGGCCCTGCTGTTTTTATCACATGGGCTCTGCATATTAAACACAAGCACTTTATTGAACCAACTGTCCACCCGTTCCATGATGCAAGTTTTATACATTTATGAGTCTAATTTAATTGCTAAGGAATATTGTTTGTTTGTACAAAAATGTGGTGAGACTACTTCTTTAATTTTTAAAGACTGTCTTATTTTTATTTATGGATTTACGAGTGACTGAGGCAGCCAGAATAGGGTATCAGATATACTGGAACTGGAGTTACCAGCAGGTGTGAGCCCATGGGTGCTGGGAACTAAATTCAAGTTCTCTAAGCAAGGAATTTCAACTGCTGAGCGATCTTCCTCACCCGTGCTGAGGTTATTTCATTTGAAAGTCTTAAAGGAAAATGTCACTAATAATCCCGGGTACCAACATGCCTGCCAAAATCTTTTATTTTAATCAACTTCCCGGTTTAAAACAAATCAGATATATTTTCAGCTATGTATTACACAATTAAAGAAATATTATTTCCAGCCGGGCGGTGGTGGCGCACACCTTTAATCCCAGCACTCGGGAGGCAGAGGCAGGCGGATCTTTGTGAGTTCGAGACCAGCCTGGTCTACAAGAGCTAGTTCCAGCGCAGGCTCCAAAGCCACAGAGAAACCCTGTCTCGAAAAACCAAAAAAAAAAAAAGAAAAAAAGAAATATTATTTCCAATGAGTCAAGAGGCAAATTTGTTTTGAACAAATAATTGATTCGAATTATGAGCTAACATCAGGAGGGTTGATAGGCTAACTTAGGCTACACATTCATAACGTCACCATAGCGGTGAGAACTTAGTTCACTGAGTGCTGGAATAAACATAAAAGATAAGTAAACTGAGGAGCACCGGCATAGCCTGCAGTGCCTGCAGCAAGGCACTGCTCACCACTGCCGAAGAGAAATAATTTCCCCCTCAGGGCTCTCTAACCCCGAGGATGAGGAGAAGCTCTGGAGCATTATGTCATCTGACCCTCACTCCAGCCCTTTGCTACCATTGCTACAGTGGGGCCCAGACAGCCTAACCAACAGAGGCCACAGCACTCACATCTGCCCCTCCCAGGCACGATGGTTCCCAGCCTCTGTTCCTGCTCTGAGCATCAGGCACACTGTGCATCGTGACACTGTGTCGGATTGCAGAACAGAATGTGAGCAACAGTAAAAGGTTTCTAAATAGACAACAACCAAAATCAGACACAAGATGAATGTGGTATCTTCTGGCAGTGCTCGCCCAGAGTTTACCAAGGGACTTCCCTGCACACTTATTTCTGAACTCGTAACACAAGGGTTTTGTGCTGCACGCACCTGCTCGCCACACATCTGCGAACAGCACCTGAGCCCCCTCAGCTGAGGCCTGTCCTACCGCACAGGATTCTGCTCTTAATGGAAACACACTGGTGCAGTTAAGGGAAACAGAAGACTTTTAAAAGCACATTTTCCTAATGCTGCTTCTTTGTTTACTTCTAGATCGATGCTCCCTTCTTCTCTGCCTCCATCTATAAGCTCTAACTATTTTAAATTCCTTCTGGCATTACTTTAAAGAGAAAAATTTAAAAGCTAGGCGAAACCTACCAATCAGCTTCAACAACCAGACTTTTGTCTGAGTAAATGCGTGGTTGACAGGATTGTTTTTGGTAGCTCTGAATGTCTAGTCCACTCTCTTCACTGCTCAGAGAGAGGCCTTTGAATCTCCTGAATTCCTGGCCATGGGTCTGAAAAAGATGTCAGACGAAGTGCACAGGTGTTAGGTTTAAATCTAAAAATCCCCATGGTTTAAAGCAGAGACTGTGAAGGCCAGTGCTTTCATGTCGGAATGACAATCTGGGGGCGAATACGCTCTCTACACGTACAATCACACCATATTCTGTTTCTTCAACACAAGGCCAGCAAGCCTCAGCATCTGGTGACCTGCTCCTCACAGTCTAGCTCTTCAAGGAGACACAGCATCAGGTCCTTCTGTAGCAGTCAGTGACCAAGGTAGGGCACAGGGTATCTTCCCAGGCCTGCGTTTTCCGGCAGCTGCACTGCAAGGGATTCCTTATACACAGCAAAACTGGAGAGCTTTAATCCAGTCTTAAATAAGTGTTCAGTTTGCTCAAGTACTACTGAACACAGTTTCTTATCCAACACAACTCCATTTAATATACAAAATTAAGTTAACGGGCAAAAGGCTTACAGAATCCACGACACTGACCGAAAGAGCATCAAGACCACAGCGGCCATTCTGTAAACAGCAACTCAGCTATACAAAATCTAAGGGCCCTGCGTGTGACAGCGAATGCCATGTGGCCCAGGTTATTTTGAAACTAATGAGAAATCTGAATCAAGGATAAGTTTGAAACAAAAGCTATTTCCTTGATTTCAATTAGGAGAAAAATCTCTCGATCTACACCTCAGAGTCAGTGATTTTCTGAAGATTCACAGTGAAGGCAGGATGGAAGGAAACCAACTTACTTTATTAGACAGATACAATTTCACAGCTTTAACCTATCTGGGATCATGATGGCAGGCATGTAAAAGGCCTGATTGTCAACTGCGTATCTTGAATATACCAAGCACCTTACATCATACATTGAATGCAATTATAATTTGTAATTTGTTAATCTAACAAAATCAGGTGTATAAAAATAGATATAAGACCCACACTCGGGGATTACTCTAAAAAGTAAGAAATTCTTCAAGGATCATCGTTCTAACTCAATTTTAAAATAAGAATATTTATTTTTTTCAGAACTAGTCTATGGCTGAACTTCTCATAAGCGCTGACAGTCTAACTGTGTGTAATTTGGTTATAGCTGGTGTAGAGTAACAGGCAGCCGCGGGCCTCTCCCAGCTTCCTTCCGAGAACGCTGGTGGAAACGTTTATTAGCAGCTCACTTGTTCCGACCTAAATGACGTTTAGAGTGCTCTCAGCAACCTGAAAACAGTTGCCCATGGTCTCCACACTGTGTTTTCACAGGAAGTACAGAAACTGCCTTAGCTCAATCCAGCTGGATGAGAACACAGACTTCCACACATTAGCACGTCACTCCTGATAAAATAAGTAGGGGCTTGCTTAAATACATGTGGTTTACTTTCTAAATAAATCTAAGGGGAATTCTAAAGACTTTTATTAAAACAACTAAGCTAAGGGTTGCTAGCGTTTGTCTTGGGGAACTCCACAAATGCTCCATGCCACCCATCGTCTCGCATACATACGCCCCACATGGTGCCACTCGTCATGTTACAGAGCTAAACATTTCACCGAGCCCAAACGGACTGAGTTGTACTCTTTTCTTCAGAATTGCATCAATCTAAATGAACCAAACTTAAAACAATACTTAATATTCTGACACAATCCCATCCACATTATTTGAAAATTAAATTTCTGGTGTAACAATGTATACCTTTTTTAGTTTATTTTTAAATTTAATATACCAAGCTATGATATAGCTTCAGAACGGACACTGGAAATTAAGCAAAGGAGTCCACTATGGCACAGGCATTTCTGTCGCTGCAAAGATCCCTCTCTCTCTGTCCACAGACCAACTGCTTAGAAGTTCAACTAATGACTGCATACTACAGAAAATATTTCATAAGAACATTCTAGTGAGAGTCATCTATCTGTAAGACCAAAATACATGCCTTTATGACTAGGAAAACAATGCAGACAGAAATTTAAGAGCAGAAGCTCCCGTGCTGCCATGCTGCCACTAACACGGGTCTCACTCCTACTCCTCGCAGCGCAGCGGAAGTGCAGAGGCAGGACAAGAGGGCCCAGACTGTACAGATCAGACCTCTGTGCTGCACGAGTTGAAAGATCAGTTGTTTTATTTCAGACAAAGCTTACTAAAGCCATATATTTGAACATCTCCACAACTTATCTTTCTCCGGGATGTAAAGCGATGGAGTCATGGCACCTGGCTTATATGCGTATCCCAGGCCCAAGTGACTGCACAGCTGTGGAAAGCTACAGCTCAAATATCAAAAATTCCTGATATAATAAAATGGTGTAAACTTAAACCGCCCATTTCTAATCCAATTACTTTATCTCCTCACCTCATCGACAATGATTTCATGATGTTTGGGTGGAGAATGATGTGGTATTTGGTTTGTGATTAAATTCTATCAAGAGCTATAGAAAAATGATGGGTATTAAAATGCAAAGGCAAATGTATTTTTAACACAGACATAAAGATGAAAAGATACATTATTTAGGGAAGCTTCTCATTAGTTAAAAATTACCTCAGAAAACATCAGTGTTTGCCACCACCTTGGGATTTAACCTCACTGTTTTGCTTTCTGTAGGAAGATACCCTAGGATGAGAAGACTTCACATTCTCTACATTGTGACTTCCAAGAACAACACAGTGATGTTTCCCACAGCAACTGTAACTCTATAACACCCCTAGATGTGTGTATTAGCACACGGCACCCAGACAAGCTACAGTATGGTTTCTGCTAAGGAGAAATATCTGCTCTATAACATTTCCGAAATTTGCTTTCTCAACCAGCGCCACCAGGACACAGGGTAAAGTTTCGTCTGTTTCTGGCCCATTATGGTGCACTGTGATTGCCCAGGCCTTCCCGTTACATAAAGAGCTGTCTTCATGCAAAGCCAGGGTCTCAATGGACCATCCTCAGTGGGAGGAAGGCGATGGCTGGAACCTGCCCTTCTCTTCTCTTGCAATTCCGGCTGGCGGAGAGGGTTTCAACACCTCCCTCATTTCCCTAGCGAGAAATCAGGAGGCTGTGGCACCCTGGCCTGTAGGAATTCAGCCTGGGAAGAGAGGGTACTTCTGTGCTTTGCCTCATTTGTTTTGTTGGTTCTATAAAATAATCCCTGCCCTTTTGGTTACAGAGACAAAGGCGTGTTGGCCATCAGCATATACTGAGGGCTCAGTGAGCAGTGCCCCTCTCACTGTGCATGTGTGTATGGAGGGTGCATTTGGTCATGTGTGTGTGCAGAGGTCAAGGGAGGCTATTGGGTATCCTAATCTACGCACTCTCGATTCCCCAGAGACACAGTCACTGCACTAAAAGCTTGCCATTTTGGTTAGGCTGGCTCATCAGCATGCTCCTGGGCTCCACCGGATTTCACCCCTTACTGCATGTGTAGCCCTGCAGGGCCTTTTCTCAAGGGTGCCAGAGATCTGAACTCAGGCCCTCAGGCTCATGCAGGAAGCTCCCTTCTTCACCCAGTCATCTCCCCAGCTGCCTCCATCTATTTTTATAAAGCACTGTAAATCTCTCCGCTTCATAGAATAATTAGGAGTTAGTTTAACTGTCATTCCACAACTTGCATAATGTTTTCACACACATGAATTTGAAATATTCTTCATTATTGAGATGGATAAACTTGTACTACTTTTTGTATTTGGATATTCATCTCATACTGCTTTTACATTTTCTTCTGGGTTAAGACTTGATTGCACAGAACTTTCTAGGTGGGGCATTAAATATCTTTCTTACAATAAGTAAATGAATCCACTTTATGTTATATAATACAGATACTCGGCTTTCTTTTCTTTTTAAAGTTATATAATATTTTCTGATAGCAAAACTGGAAAACACAGGAAAAAGAAAAAGATAAAAGCCTTAGTACTGAAATTCACATATGCTTCTGATGCAAAACCAAAAACCAAATAAACACTAAAATGTGATCTTTCAGACTGTAATATATAAAGCAACAGAGAGTAGGAACAATCTGAAATACTGAATCCTCAGATAAAAACAAAACAGCTGGGTGTGGTGACACACACTCTTAATCCTAGCACTCAGGAGCCAGAGGCAGGTGACTTTCTGTGAATTTGGATTTGAGGCCAGCCTGGCCATAGTGAGTTCCAGAATAGTCAGGAATAAAAAGTGAGAACCTTTCTCAAACCACCACAACCACCACCCCCACAGCACAAAAAAATGTGAAAGAAAACAGAACAAAACCCAAATCCTTGGCCAACGTTGGTGGCCTGGGTAGGAGACGCTGGAGATCTCAGTGGCTTGGAGGAGACGCGGCTGAGGACCAAGGCAGCAGCTGCTTTGCAAACAGCCACTCTTGACATGCAGGACTGCCAGCTCCCACCTGCACACAGGCTTGTGTACCTGACTGGAGCATTCCAGTATATCAAAGTTCTCCATGTTCTTTGTACCCCAGATGGCCTTTCGGTGCCAATGTTAACTTTTATACATCAGCTCCCAAATAAACCTCTGGGCATTACAATGTTGTTTTGTACTTCCTTACACCTGAATTCAGTAGCACTATTTCATCTTGTTCTTAACAGCATGATTAATAAAATTAAATACTTCACTGAGTCCTCTTTCAAATTTCCAAAATGAGTAGAGAATGGAGACGTGAAGTACTGCTAAGGAAAACCCGTGCTCGAGCAACGCCGCAGCTTTCATCTGCCAGGGTAAGCTGGGCCAGGACACTATGCTTCCTTATGAAAGACATATTCAAAGTTTTAGGCAGAGAGAAAACTCCAGAAGTGAATCATTGAGGACTATATTTCCTTAGGAACTCTAACTGTTGTTTTCATGGTAATTTCAAGCTGGGCAAGCTACTCTGAGCCTCTATTAGTTAAAGTGAAGCCAATTATAATAGTCAATACAGAAAACAGTTTGTGTTGGTTTTTTTTAATGTTATATGCTATTTTCTGATAACAAAATCAGAGAATACAAAGAGCAAAAGACATAAGCTTCAAATTCACATGAAAAATTAGATCAATATCTTCAAGTATACTGCTTTCTTACATGTCCCTTTAATTTATGGTGAACATATTTGTGTAAGAAGATATGGACAGATCTACCTGTCTGTGTAACACCACCGAGAATATCCTTCAATGGATACACCAAAATATACTTTGAAACAATCTCCCCTGCCTACCCTAATGCTGCTTTGGTTGTTCTACAGTACAGTAACCATTTAGACAAGGCCTTTCACTTTCTCTAAACTAGTTGGCCACTTGAGTGAGTTGAATACATGTAAATCACACACACACACACACAGACACAGAGACAGACACAGAGACAGATGCACACACCCGGTGCATTTTCCAACTGAGAGGACCTTCCATGAGCTTCGGGAGGCACGGTGATGGCTCAGCAGCAGTGCCACTGCTATGGAGAGCTTTTAAGGACTTGGACCAGTGCCTGTAGAGTCAGAATCACCTTGCAATTTCCTGAAAAGTTTTTTTCAGAAATAACAGGGCTACAGTTGGGGAGAAGAGGAGCAGAGCAACAGGGGAAAGGTGGTGGGTGAGGGGGAGTAACAGATGAAGAAAAACAGACTGCAAAAGAGGGAGAGAAACAAAGATGGAAATGGCAGTGTGGAAGATAATGTGGCTATCCATAAGGCAGAAGAGAGGGATTTCCTTGAAGGAGGCAGAACTCAACCATTCCTGAGATGTTTATAGTTCCTGTGTAAAGTGGAGACAGACTCCTCATTTATGTCAAGAGGCCAGTTTTAGTCCTGGAGTCTTGCTGGATCCCAGTGTGGCTCTACTGGCTTCAGCACCTCCATTCTACTCCCAGGAGGAGGAAAGGAGAGGACAAAGAAGGCTCACCAGAGACACCTGGGAGTAAAACCTAGGAAAGAGCTCCTTTCCTAGGTTTTCTTTTCTTTTCTTCTTTCTCTCTCTCTTCCTCCCTTCCTTCCTTTCCTTCCTCTTTCTTTCTCCCTGAGTTTATTTTATGTGCACTGGTGTGAAGGTGTCAGATTCCCTGGAACTGGAGTTACAGACAGTTGTGAGCTGCCATGTGGATGCTGGGAATTAACCCAGGCCTCCTGGAAGAACAGTCAGTGCTCTTAACTGATGAACCACCTTCCCAGCCCCCACTGGGTTTCTTAATATGTGGCTATAGAGTCATCTTCACGGGCTGGTGCACATGCTGAAGGAGGAGAAATAACCTTGTTTTCTAATTCTTCATTAAAAAAAGACAACACTGTCAAGCACATATGTTTGCTGCAGACACTGCTTAAGCTAGTTTTCCTACAGGCCTGCACTTTCCTATCTTTTGTTATTAAGGAGCACAAAGCTCAGAGAACTTACAGAAGATGCTGGAAATGATGGTGGTAGATTTTCAAGCAAGTATGGACATAAGAGTTGGAGGAGCCCAAGTAGAACAGCTCCACTGGAAAGCAGGCACTGGAACCAACATGAGCACTGGGGACTGGTTACAGTGCTACACTGATGCAGTTCGGACATACATCTTGAAATATAGTATTATTTAGGCAGACAGAGGAAACTTCACTATGAGATTTAAATATGATAGTAGTATCTGAAAAGCAAAGAGGAACAGTTTTTATAAATAATACAAAATGAGAGTTTGAAAAAATAAACTTAGAATCACAGGTTTAGAATTATCTTGAGACATGTTCTCTTAAGAGTTGAGCACTTTGTTTGGCTTGTATGGTCAGTCCAGCAGGTACGATCAAGAACTCGTCCATAATACACCTAACTTGTCCCTCTCAAAGCACCTGGCTGCTTTCCCCCAGTACTCTCTTTATCTAATTATCTGAATATTTACGGTGAAAGGATTTTTACAAGGATTCATAGTGCAAACAATACAGAAACATCCTTACTCTTTGTACACATCCCTATTACAGTAATGATGGGTAATTCACACTCTAAACCACTGAATTCTAATAGATGTTATGACCAAAGAAATATGCAAACATTGACAGCTTCTTTCCAGAAATGTAAAAGAATAAGAAGAACACAGGTAGACAGTTATATCGTAATGAAATGAAATAGATATCTGATAGTATTTGAAAATAATTACTGCAGGGAGAGCTTTTTGTGAAATACACCTCATTTCCAACATTCAAATGTTTTAATTCCAAAACATAAGAAAATACAAACATATCATAGCTGAAAATGCAAATATTCAAAATCGCATCATTAAAATGTAGATAAATAACATAATTCCATAATCCATTCACATTTTAAGTCTATTTCTTTAATTAAGAACTCAATTCAGTAGCCAGGCGGTAGTGGCTCCTGCCTTAATTCCAGAGCTTGGGAGGCAGAGGCAGATGGATCTCTGTGAGTTCGAGGCCAGCCTGGAACGAGAGCTAGTTCCAGGACACACAAAGCAACCCTGTCTTGAAAAAAATACCACAAAAAAAGAAGAAAGAAAGCAGAATTCAATTCAGTGAAACATGTAGGGTAAACTATAGAGGTAACAAAAAGTAAAATCAAACATACGGTGCCAATGCAGTAAAAAGAAAATCATATGCAGCATCTACCACAAATTTCAGGTCCTGACGTGTGTGTGTGTGTGTGTGTGTGTGTGTGTGTGTGTGTGTGTGTGTACCTTAGAAGTTCCATGGGGTAGCTTAAAAGCCACCCCTCTCTCTTAGAAAGATTCAAATTATTATTAAAAATACAACTTTCAGAAAACGATTAAACACACACTTGGACACTTGGAAGGTAGTTAGACACATGTGCTTTGATGTGGCCATGTTACTGTTTTGATACTTGAGGGCCAAGTAATAACTCTTCAGTAGCACACAGTTATTAGACAGACATCTAAGTACACAAAATAGTACCTTTTACTTTTAAATGTAGAAAGGCAGTAACATAATTAATATTTTAATTGGAAACAAAAAGCAAGTACATAAACTATCAAGGTAACACATTTACATTTTCACATGTAATACTTATTTAATGAAAATCAGTAGAGTTATATTATTCATAGCTCTGATCCACAGAAATATAAGTGGAAAATATTACCACATTTAGATTTTTTCTCACTGATCTTAAAAAATTCTTATTTTATATCAAATAAAATTTGCTTGTCCCCAACACATACGAAGATGGAGGTAAGAACACACTGCATGCTCACGGCACAGTGTGTCCAGTCCCACTGGAACTGCAGTGCATGCTCGCAGCACAGTGTGTCCAGTCCCACTGGAACTGCACTGCATGCTCACGGCACAGTGTGTCCAGTCCCACTGGAACTGCACTGCATGCTCNGTGTCCAGTCCCACTGGAACTGCACTGCATGCTCACGGCACAGTGTGTCCAGTCCCACTGGAACTGCACTGCATGCTCACGGCACAGTGTGTCCAATCCCACTGGAACTGCAGTGCATGCTCATGGCACAGTGTGGCCAACCTCACTGGAACTGCACTTAGTGATAACACCAGAACAGGCACAGGAAGAATATTCTTCAAGAAGAATCCGATCAAATCATTAAATTTAAAAAAATGCCCAACCGCAGTACAGAAGTTGGCTCAGCAAAGAAAACAGTTTAGGTTTACAAGCTACTTCATAGCCTACGCTGCAATAAACTCTCTAAAAAGAGTCAAAATTGCCCCTGCCTTTTTAAATTAAACCATTTTCTTTCAAAATTTAAGTTCAAAGTTTAAAATAATGCATAGGCTATTCAGTCCTTTGTCTAGAACTCATGATTTTATTTTATAAAGAAACACAAATTATAGTTACAGCCTTTTCCTAAAGTTAGAAACACATGTGAGACCAAATCAATTCAGCTTACCGCATTTCAGCAATGCTCACACTTGGTCATTCTGAGAGTATTTGCCCATAATCTTCAAACACGAAGAGACGATCAGCAATCACAGACGCTAGTGCTCCAGCAGGGACTTACAAGAATCAAGTAAACCCCCAACTTTTCACAGGATCGTGATCAAATCCTCCTTGTCATGGAACTTTTGGCATGCCAAGTCAGCAGACAGCTCCCTAGACTCCTACCCTCATACCAAAGAACTCAACAAAAGAATGATTTTCATAAAAATAATAAAACAGAACACTGTCACCATGAAACACAAATTATTCAACTAAACAGAGTAAACTATGCACACACAGAAACACAGGATACTTACTGTACAAAAACTGAACCCATCCACGAGAAAAGTATGAAATTTGCCCCCCCCCCAAAAAAAAAACCAGAAAGAAAGAAAAGAAAGAAAGAAAAGATTTAGTTTTCGGTTGTTAACTAGCTGTGGAAACAGGATGTTTATTAGCACTGGATTTATTTTTAAACTACACATTACACATCTTTGAGACTAAAAAGGGGATTACAGAAATCAGAAACTTTAAAAGTGTTTGAATGCAGTAATTCAAGAGTTTATACTGAACCTTTTATTCAATGGTTTGACTAAAGGAATTTAAATCAGTGAGACCCAAATGGCTTAAGTTTAAATGGATATTGACGGAGAAGTAAACATTTGGGTCCATTTTAAAATAAAGATGAAATAGTAAAGTGCCTTCAAGCTAAACATATTTAAAATAATAAATAGAAAGTAACGAAAGGCAAGCCCTTCTACAGAACAGGGGGAAGTCCCAGGGATGAGTCAACACAGTGCCCCTTATTAATCTCGGTGTGTTGTTAGAAGCATTTTTCTAATTGACACCGAATTAGCATTTACTATCCCAGGGAGAGTTCTCTGTGGCGCACACTTTAATGGAGGTTGTCTGATGGCTTTGGCTTGTATTGGAGGTGTAACAAAATAGATTTAGTGAGCCGAGCTCGCTGTGCTGGTGCAGGCAGCACCGGAACGCCCTGCTCTTCGCCCACTGCACAGGCAATGCATGACGCTCTCTCCCCCGACTAATATATTAGGACCCCTAAAACAATGCATTAATTATGCATTCCCTGAGAGTCAGACACTGTGCTTAATATGATTAGTGATGCTGTCTACCCCACTTAAGTCCTGACATGTATTTTAAAACCTGAAAGCGAACTGGAGGCTGTGTAGTACCCAGAACACTAGCTGTGGGCTTCCCAGCGCACACACAACAACCACGAAGCACACAGGTGCTGATGCTTGGAGATGCCTGGCTTTAGCCCCTCCAACTCTGTGCTCCCTTTGTGATGTCTCTCAAGAGTACCTGCCTCAGGAAGAGCTGCAATCCGTCCTCTCCCCTGAACCCCTTCTATGTTGTACAGTGTGTTTTTCAGTACTGAAAGCAAAAAAAATTTTTCTTAAATTTATTTTTTAACTGTCAATATTTTTCCCTCTTGGTTGCAAATGAACCCCCTTGGGGAAAGGTTATTTTGGCAAAGCAAGAATTTAGCGTTCTAAACATTACTGGAAGACCTAAAGCCCATTTTCCTCAACTACAGGGTGTGAGGCCATTGTCCGTCAGCGAGAGAGACAACAAGGCTGTGCATGTGGGCAAGCTCTTGCGTTATCAGCTGCGGGAATGGGCCTGCTCTTTTCTGAGCATGCTGAAAACACAGCCCCCACAAGGGTTTCCACTGTTGCTGGCTAGATAAAAACATTCCTGCTTCCTTGGCCCTGCGCACTCATCAGTGACAACCTGTGTAAATATATTTAAAGACGAAGTTCGCATTTCAGGGGGAAAGCCCAGCCAGCGTCTCATAAATCAATTTGTCACCTGCTTTTACTGGTCGTTTTCTAGTGGTTTTCAAACCAAAGCGAGACCTGGGAAAGTGATAGGAAGAAGAAAGACTGAAATCACTTCACACAAGAGGCACATTTGTTTCCTGTATAACTCCAGCGGCTCAGCATTACATGAGACCCATCATTTGCCACATTCATACAAAGGCCAACTCTGGCATGGCCTCCAAGTGGGAAAACACACTGTGCATTCTATGACGAGAAGCCCACAAGGAAAAGGCAGACTGTGCTCTGAAACCTGAATGGCTTTCCCAACCCTTACCAGCGTGGACTACTGAGGGAGAGAACATGGCAGGCCCTTGCTCCTCCTCATGTAATCCCCACAGGTAATCACCTAACAACCGGGTGTTATGAAATGACTACACCATCTTAATTACCAAGAGGCCCATTAACAAATTACATGGGCAACAAGAGCTGAGAAGACACAGGCCAAGGAAGGACAACGGACACGGCAGTTCTCCTCAGCCATTCTGAATGGAGCAAGTAAAATGATCCATGTGGCAAGTCTTAGGGAATTTAATCTAATATTTTAATTTTATGCTAAAGGAAATTAGAAAAGCAAAGAGAAACTTGTGTGGAATGTTCTTAGGCTGTAACTCTCCTCACGGCAACTGTCCCCCTGCTCTATTTTTAATGAAAAGGCAATAATAAAGTACAATAAACCATAAATGCAAACCTCATTAAAGAGCTTGTCAGCAGTACATGGACTGAGTGCTAAGGGGAGAGGGTGAGGCAAACTTTTCTATCAGTGAAAGCACCTTCCAGCCTAACAAGAGTGGTCACCCTGCAGCATTTGATGCAACCACTAACCTATTTATAGCTGAATGGAGCAGACTCCACGAGTCAGGTATCCTGATTTATTCTTCAGAGACCAGCCATCACCTTGACAGGAGGGAGAAATGGGAAACTAACCACCATGCAATCAACTGTAACTGCTGTAAACATCTTATCTCCTCCTAAGTAACAAAAGAAGCTAGTTTCACAGCTGGCCGTGGCCAAGACTGAGCAGCAAAGAGAGGGGAAATGCTTGATGTTGAAAAGGAAAATGTCTGGGTCTGCACATCATATGGTTTGACTTAGAGCGTCTGATTAAAGATATTAAACTACTCTAGCAGAAATTGCATGCACCTGTTGTTCTCATGGTGGCAGTCCTTTGCACAACCCTGTGAGCATGAGAATTCTGCCACGGACAGAAAGACCTGGCTGACTCCATCTCACATTGCCCGGCAATGGAGGAGAGTGGATTTACTAATCAATTTCACAGTTTCTTTGGATACACTGTTTACATTAAGATGTGATACCAAATAGACCAGAGAAATAACATTGACATTTTCTAGTCAATGTCTTTCATTATAAGCTGCCTCCCTAATTTTATGATTTGTATATATAGTTTTCAACCAGACAAATTAGTTTCATGTGTTTTCATCATGCTGCAGGCTACTTTACCCATACGGGGAAAAAAGTCCTGAATTCCCTCTAACAGTTTTAATTTTCACAGCTCAAATATTAATAGGTCGCCTATGTGAGTCCTTGCTACTCTAATGGTTTAAAAAAACGACTAAAATAAGGCTGCTAAGAGATCCTTCTGATGGACTGTGACTACCTCACTCAAAATCACAAGCTCACTGTGTACAGAGAGAAAAGCCGGCAGCTTCATGACCAAAGAAAGTGGAACTGAGGTCTGGGATGTGGTGCTGAGGCGAGGTGCTGGGCGCAGGCCTTGGGTGCCTTGCTTGAACTTACAGAACTCTGGGAAGATCAAAGGCCTGGCACAAGACAATTCTCCATACAGTGCACTACAAAAGCAAGGCCACCTGTGATCACTGCCATCCCGTGCCTACGCACCCAACCACCACAAGCGTTAGGTCCTGTCTGGGCTTGGTTTTTGCTCAGAAACTTTCTTTGAAACAGGTGGGCTCTATGCAGGAGTGCTCTTGGTTCCATGGCTATAGGTAGAATTTGGTTACTCCCTGGAAGATGTGTAATTATGAGCAGATATTAATCTAATATGATTTGCTGAAGCAATGGACTCCAGCATTGATGTTTGAGAGACAGCAGTGAGGGCATTTTGTTGGCAGTGGGCCGGGGGTGGGGGTTCAAGTCATGGCATGACTCCCGCAGACAGGTGCTTTCATTTGACCAAGGATACCTTTCCAGTCCCAAGACTCCCGGCAATCACTGCCACTAAAGAAGACTTCAGTCAGGTCTTCATGTAAAACCTCAGATACAGCAAGGCTGAAATCAACACACAGAGAATCATGGAGCCCAGTCAGGCCCAGAAACCTGTTGGCAGCAAGAAAGAGGCAGGCACCTGGACACAGGTGCACTGTGTGTGGCAGGCTGGAGTCAGGTAGCTGAGACCGGCTGGCTTCTAGCTAGCACTTGGCCAAATGACCTTAAGCAGCTTGTGTACCTCCTCTGAGCATCCATTTCTCAGCTGTCAGAGGGGTGATAACAGCTGGGAGCACACAGTTACTAGGAAGATAAAATCAGATGATAAAGGTAAAGTTCTTGGTGACCTCGAGAGAGACCATTATTGTTGTTATCACCATTTTTACTTTGATTCCAATTATTTCCAAATGGCACGTTAGAGCGGGAGCACTCAGTGTCATCAAGGCACAGTTAAGGGGGCTTGCTTCGTACCAGCTGGGCGAAGGAGGAAGTACAAAGTTTAACTCACTTGAGGGAGAACTAGGACATACAAGAAATCAAAGGCAGGGAGAAACGGAGCCTGTGCTTCTTTACACAAGCCCTGTAGTAGTAATCCTAATAAGAGGCACAGGGACAGAGACATAGAAGATGCAGACAGATTATGGGAACTCCCCTTACAGAAGAGAATCACTGTAGACTGAAAAACGTCAGCAGCCTCTACTGGGCAAAATCTAGCCATGTCACTCTGCTAATGGTGCATCTACTTGGAAATTATTTTCCCAGTATGAGAAAACTAATTTGTTTAATGGAAAAAAAATACAAATCACAATTGTTCATATGTACCCACAACAGCACATACTTCTCCTGGAACAGACACGTTTCCTACCATCTGGCCAGTCCTCCTGTATCCAACTGGAAAAGAGCTAAACAAAGCCTGTGTGGGGAGTCGCCAGCCATCACAACAGTCAGTTGGGTTTGCTCGCCACTGGCTTGGCCCACTGACCTTAATCAGCATGGAACATCCTCACAGTTCCACCACCACACGACAAGGTCAGGCTGGAGTAGCGATGTGTAAGGAACGGCCACCTTAAGCAGACCTGCTTCACTGTAACAAGCACAGCCTGACACAGCCTTGAAAATGACACCTACTAAAGCTAGCAAAATATCATGGAAGTAACGATTTCAATGAAAAGCTCAGCATTTCCTTTTTCAAAATATGACTGGCTACTAGAGAGAGGAAGGGAAAGAGACTCTTGGGGCTGGTGAGACAGCTCAGTGGGGAAGGCCTTAGCCACCAAGCCCGATGGCCTGAATCTAATCTCTCCAGGTGGTAGAAGGAGAACCAATTCTAGCAGGATATCCTTTGACACCCGCCCCCCCNAAAAAAAAATTAAAGGAACACATTTTAATTTCATGTAAAAAGTATCGCTAGTTATTTACTTGCAATTAGAAACACAGAACATTTTATTTGAATCTGTGTTAAACATCTCTCATTTTCACTGTTTTTAAAGAAATGTGGCTGAAAGGTAACATATATGAAGCAACCAGGCAATAAGGCCACAGATCCTGATACCAACTCACTTAACTGGCCAACAGTGCCTTGCAGGGCATGTAGAGGTGCCACTGGCACGAGTTTTCCAAGGAAGGGACAGAGTGTCCCTGGGCTGCCATGTCTGTCTGTAAACCAATACAGCAGCTATCTGAATCAAGTCAGCCTGTTCAGAGTGAAGGCCCCATTCCTCTAATTCATTTCCCATTGGAATTATCTTCACGTTTTCGCATTCTTCTTTCTTGCAGTTGTGGGCTGTGATGGTAATGTCCTAAGGTCAACATGCCTTAGGCTTTCCTTACTCTAGGCTCCATATTTCCCACCGAATCAAATCGAGCTCTTATCTTGGCAATTATAACATTCAAAGAGGAACAAGCCAACTGCTTCCTCTCTGCACTGTGGTATAATAGAGACCTCTGCACACAACACACATACATGTGTATATGTGCTTTCCAGCTTCTCTTCATGACTGGATTATTTCTTGACTAAAACCCACTTCTCCCCATCTTTAAGTCATGAACACGGGCCAGCTAAATGGGTGGCCTCTCTACAAACTTGGTTAACTCTTTCTAGCTCAGAAGTTAGATCTAATCTTTCTCGGTGATACAATACACCGCTTTATTTCTCTTCCGTGGCTCCTAGCCTCAGTTGCTGTTATCTGCACACATTCCTTACACTGCCCACCCTGCTGTGAGAGGAGAGAAGATGACGCCACATGATACAGGTAGACTATACAATGGGGTCTCGCTTTTACAGACAAATCAAAACATGCCCCATGCCACACAGCTGCTGACAGGACTCCAGCTAATGTTCCAAGGCATCATGGTACAGAGCAGGACACTGCAGCTGTTACCATGATATTTTCATCTTTGTTCCAACTCTTAGATTGCTTCGAGCCTCAGGGTCAGAGTTGTAGTCAGAACGTTAGCTGGTAGGGTAGTAGGATCCATGTCCCTCCCACCACACCCCTCCACCATGTCCCTCCACCAACTCTGCTAGCAGCTTACATTTTCAGCACATTATATATATTTTGTTCTTGCTGGTTTTTTTACAAGTAGACTTTGTATATTGATTATTTCTTTACTCAAAATAAAATTCGGGTAATACATTCTGACATAAACAATGAGGTGAGGCACATGGAAGATATGAGCAAATAACTTCAAAACAATTACAGAATTGAGATTAAGACTAGACATATTCAAGAACAAGGTCTATAAAAAGTAAGCCAGGCATCAGGTTAGAAATGGTTACGATTTTGTTATCCAGTCACAGAAGTAAAGGAAGAGATGACGGAGTCAACAAAAGAAACGGATGACATGGAAGACTGACAGAAGGAAAACAGAACAATGCTACAACAGAAGAAGTGTCAGAGAATCCCCATGTCCTGACTCCTGCATTTCTACGGATCTAATGTTTTTGTTGTTTTATTTTTAGTGATAGGCTCTCTCTCTGTGGCCCCCAAATGGCCTCAAACTCAAATCCTCCTGCTCAACCTGCCAAGTACTTGGGATTACAGACAATGTGGCCACCATATTTGGTGGGAGGTGGGGGTGGGACGTCCATCCCCAATGAACTTCAAGCCTAATGAACCACCTAAGAGGAGCACTCATTTTACCCTGTGTGAAGGCTGCTTTTTGGAATTCTGCCTCACTGTCAGCCTGTGGATTCCTTACCCTATAACCCCCCAAAACAGCTCTCTGAAGGGCTGTGCTTCAAAGATCTCTTCACACTCAACCTTAGAAACTTCTCTAGTCTTCAGTTAACAACACAGTCCTCCCCGTTTTGAGAACGGCTCTCACTACGGAGCTCTGGCTAGCCTAGAGCTTGCTATGTAGACTAGGCTGGCCTCAGAATCACATAGATCCAGCTGCCCCCAGCTCCTGAGTGACAGGAGTAAAGGTGTGCATCACCGTGCTGAGCTCAGCACACAGTCTGCAACGGCATTCTCCAGTACTTACTACCTCTCTTCCTAGAAATGTGTTCCTGTTTCCATGACTTTTTCTTCTTTTTCTCCTCTTTAGGGTCAACCTCTACTGGCTGTTTAGCAGTGCAGTTCTCAGGCCACAGGCCATTTCGTCCCACAAATGCCCCAAGTTAAAATTACTGTCTAAGCGGATGACTAAGTGCCTTCCTATAACACTGCTGGGGTGAAAAAATTTTTTCTCGGCCTGCCATGACCATCAGCCATCATGGAGCAGAGGCTAGGGTGGTCCATAATCACAACAGGGGAGTATGCACACTCTAGTCAAATGGATCTATACCAATGGTAACTGGCCTGTCATGGCCATCAGCCACCATGCAACAGAGGTTAATGTGACCCACAGTCATGACAGTGAAATTTGCACACTGTAGTCAGGCGAGTCTACAACGACAGAAAGGAGGGCTGTAACAAGCCCACATACACTGCAGAGTCAAGGGTGTCTCAGGTGCGACTTCTGTGAGTAAACCCTCTGGATAGAGATGCTGCTCCTAGTCCACTGAGCAACCAACAGAAGTAACAGCAGTGAGATGGTCACACTCCCATGTAAGAGGAAGAGGACAAGAAGAGAATGGGCGGGAGGTGGGAGGTCCATCTGGGGGAGAAGCCACACGGGGAAAATATGAAGAGCATTTGCTCTCTACCGCAATACCATCAAAGAAGAGCTAATGGAGGGCACAGCAACATGTTGGGAGCTGTGAACCCCCCAGAGATCCTGATTTACAAGTGGTAAGGCACTTGTAATGCTTGCAGCGGCTCTGAGCAAGAGATCCTCAGGAGTTCCTGATGGCAGGAGAGGGGTTTCTGGTGGGTTTGGCTGGGGTGTGGCTATCATTTAAGGATGTCTATATAAGCAGCTCTGGTACACAATAAGGGGCGCATTCTGGCTTCAAGGATGACCTGTGTCTCTGTGTGTTTCAATCTCCAGCCCCTTGCCCGGTTCACGAACTGTATGGTAGCGATAGAGCGCAGACAGGCGTGATGAGCCCCAGCAACAGGCATGGGAGAAAAGCTGCCAAACACAGGCGGAAATGAGAAAATTGGTGAGAGGACTGGTGAGATGGCTCAGTGGATAGGAACAGAAACATGGAGATAGAAGTCTGAGTCCCCAGCAGCAAACAGATTTGGTGCCTGTAACTCCGGTGTGGAGTTAGGTAGACACAGACAAATTCTCAGAACCTGATGGTCAGCTACTATCCAAAAAGCAGCTTCCCATTCAGTGGAAGACTTTGTCTCAAAGAAATCTGGATGAGAAACAAGAAAGGAGGACACCTGATGTTCTGTTCTGGCCTTTGTAGGTGCATACATCTAAATGCATGTACCATGAAACACACACACACACACACACACACACACACACACACAGAGAGAGAGAGAGAGAGAGAGAGAGAGAGAGAGAGGCAGAAACAAAAACAGAAGAAAAAACTATTTTAAAGAAACTAAAAACCTATCAAATACCATTAAAACCATTATCTAGGTGAAGCATGATGGCATATCTGAGATTCCAGTAGCTGGGAGGTAGAGGCAGAAGGACTGCCACTTAGGCCAACATGGTTCACACAGTGAATTCCAAGCCAATCAGGGCTACAGTGTATGACAGTGCCTACAAAGACTAAACAAAACAAAACAAAATAAAATAATTGGGGGCTGGCAAGACGGCTCAGTGGGCAAGAGTGCTTGTTTGACAACCCAAGCTCAGTTCCTGGGACTCGTGCATACTCAACTGCCTCACCAATCCTTACTTACTATTATTTTTTTAATTCACAAGTTTACATGGTCTTCTCACTGAAGGATAATAAAATTTGGATGCTTAAACATAAGGTTTCTCTATATCCTAGACTAACACAAACACCAAGGCCAAAGAAAAGGACAGCCTTAGAAAATATTCTCAGCAAAGGGCTAACATCTTTAAAAGAAAATTCTTGCATGTCAGTGAAAAAGGTATCTTCATGCTAACATGAACTAATAAAATAAAAATGACTCTTTGTAGGAAAAGTCATTATAAACACAAGTCCTTTGTTCAAAGAGTCTGGGAGTCTCTGGGAGGTTCTGAGGGCCCAGTTGACATACTGGGAAGGTCCCCCTAGTATAAGCTGAGAATAGTGCAGGCCAGCTGAAGCAGTACCGCCTCCTGGGAGACAGACAACCCAGGCAAGGCAGAGAAAGAGCCATGTGGAAAACCCAACCATGTGGAAATTTCTCAGAGTGTCCCAGCAAGTATGTGCATGTGTGTGCATGTCATTAGCAGAATCTCTTGGTGACAGGGATGTAGAATTGAGAAAACCAGAAGCCATCAGTAACCCTGAAGTTTTTGGCCTGAGCAACCAAGAGCTCAACTGACAGGCCCTGGGAGAGGTTTCTGGGTAGGCCTGAGAACGGGTTAGAAGCAGAGCTGTAGATGGTGGCTGTGATATGCTGCAAAAACTGAATGCCTGGCTTCCTGATCAGCTATTGTACAGTTTCAAAGGTTCTGAAAAGAAAATATTGCTGGAGATTACAAGCAGTTTCAGATACGATCCCACCGAGCATGTGTGTAACTCATGTTGTTACCACCAAATCACTTTGGAATACTAATTAATAAAGAATAATCTATAAATTTGTTTATAACTATCTTAGTGTTAATCTTTCAAAGATGACTAACAAAATCTGCACTCACCTTTAATCCCAGCACTTGAGAGGCAGAGGCAGAGGCAAGAGGATCTCTGTGAGTTCAAGGCCAGCCTGGTCTACATACACAGTGAGTTCTAGGACAGCCAGACACTTTCTCAAAAAAGTAATTTCATTTTAAAATGGCAGTTTTGATGAGCCGAAGTTAGGCTTCTTTAACTGAAGGATTTACTCTCCTCTGCTACTTCTCATCCATTCCAACCATTCATTGATATCTATTTGTCCAATAAGTAAAAGCAGCTTTTGTAGCCAGAGGGGTGCACAGGTTGGTGAGACACTCAGATATGTCAAAACACAAAATGCAGTTAAAGTGTAATGGAGTTATACAACCTCATAAGAGAACAAGCTGAAATCCAGAGTCAGTCAAATCATGCCCTAACTTAGGAGTTTATGAAAAACAAGAACTAAATACCAATTAAAAGGGACCTTAATGTAAAAGGCTGAATACGCTACTCCAGAAATGGGTTTTGTTATCACACAGAAATGCTTAGCATAATTTAAGGCACCTTTAAAGTGTCTCTGTTTAATTCCTAATTTCACCAGATAACCTCAACATACTCACCAGGTGCTCTGCTGGCTTATGTTACAGAGGATATGATGTTAACACTGCCCACAGGCAACCGAGATGTTTTCTAGCACACCACCAATGACACAGCCAGAAACCTCTCTTTATCGATGAGTTACTAAGAGTCAACACTGAATTTTTATTATCATACTAATCTACACTGGCATTTATAAAGTGAGAATTCCATGTTCAATTACGACTGGGATTTCAATTTGAAAGAAAATTTAAAAAGATATCAATAGGCCAGGCATGGGGGCACACACTTTTAGTCCCAGTAGGCAGAGGCAGGTGGATCAGTGAGTTCAAGGTCAGCCTGGTCTACAAAACAAGTCCCAGGACAGCCAGGACTGTTAAACAGAAAAACTCTTGTCTTGAAAAACAAAATCAACCAACCAACCAAACAAACAAAACAGTTAACAATAGTGTGACAATGGAAACAAGAATGATGAGTTCAATGAGCTTTGGATTTCTTTTTCTATAAAGGGCAGTGGGGTCAAAGGGTTGAATGCCCACTCAAGTGCTTCTAAAACATCCATGCATGATTAGAAAACAATAAAGACATTTGGAGCATTATAGTTAATGTATATGAGAACATGTGAGGGGGATGGAATAATTGAAGGATACTGATGAAATGTGGAAAATATTTTAAATATTCTTAAATCAAAAAACATACAAATATGGAATGACATGAAGTGTAAATTAGCTTTAGGATCTAGTGTTTTAATTTGACAGCTGTTTGACAACTGCCAAATGGAAAACTGACCTCAGACAACTGCCGATAAGCAAGAGAGATTTAGGCTCAAGGATCTCTCAGGGAGTGATGCATGCATGCTGTAGAAACTCCTCACGTGGGAATAGACAAACACAGGCTGGAATTTTATTGTCTTTGAAGGCGCTGATACTCAATGGACTTACATTTCACAAAGAGGGCCATATGACTCTACCACAATTAATGCTTCTCTCTGAAACATGATGCCATCAGGAGTGAAATAATTGTAAACACATCTGCAATTTCCAGGTGTTTCTTGAAGCAATTTTCAGTTGACCTGCTTTGACTTTACCTTTAGAGTGCTAAAATCCTAATATATTTACCCCTGCCCTTAGAGTTGAAAAATAACAAGGCCTTCTCTGGTATAGTTACAGCAGGCCAGCAGCTCAGCTCACACCTCTGCTCTCAAGACTACTGAGATACTTTGCCTTTTGTTTTTAATCAACATGACACAAGGGGGACTCTATTATTTTGTTATAAAAAATTTCTTTTCAGAATGCAGATCTTTCCCCTCTTTGGTAAATGATGATTAAAAAAAAACTGCCTGTCTCATTCCAAAAGAGTAACTGGAGGCAGGAGCCCCAAGTCACCAATAGGGGCTGTTTAGTAGTGTATGGAAAAACTGTGCTAAGTTTAAAAATCATCAAACTTTAGAGGAAAACCAAATGCCTAGTTACTGTTGAAAACTGGCCTTCATTTGTTGAGGCCAGTCATGACAGCTGCTCTCTCCCTCTGGTTAGGGCTCGGGCATGCCAGCCCACCACAGCTCTAAAACCAGAGACCATGACTAGAAGTCAGAGAGCATTGTCTTCTAATTTCCCGAGAATGAAAGTGTCACTGTGGGAACTGAGACAGACTCCTCGAGACCAAAGCACAACTTATAAAACAAAACAAAACAGAACAGAACACACAATCTTGTTTCTGAAGGTCATCAGGACTTCACTGAACAACACTCCTTCCTATACTTAATCTCAAAGCTACTTTATAGTCCTTTCTTTTCCCACAAGGACACGTGATCAGTGACACTCCTTCCAGCTCGGCCTCCCCACTAACAATGCTCCTTCAGGATCATATGAAATGAACTACTTTTTAACAGAAAGTTTATCTCCCCATTTCATCCCCCCGACTGAATATTTTTCATGGAAAATAGTAGCAATAATTAACATTAATTGCATTCTCATTAATACCAGGCTCTTACCACAGACCTAACGAAGAATTTAGACTCTTAGGTTCAGAATTAAGGGCCGGTATGACACTAACTGTAGGTTACTAGATAAGAGCAAAAATGTACTTTTTTCCTTTGTTTATTTTAGACAAGGCTCTATTACATAGATCGTGCTGGCCTTGAACTCACTCTCTACAGCCTAGGCTGAACTCATTCACTAACCTCATCAGCTTCTCATGGCTGGGATTCCAGATCTGCTACCACCCTGACTTTGCCTGAGCCACCTTCCCAACCTTCTGTGCATGAACGTGGACATTACATGAGAGAGCAAATACCCAAAGAGCTGTGAATCTGGAGCATGTAAATACCATCTCAGCAGAAGAGGAAGGGAGAAAACACTAGTGGAAATGAGATGAATTTGAGGAAAGATAAACGGGCTCTTAGGAGAAAATAGGAGATGGGATGGCATGTGCCAAAATCTGTCACTGTGTGGTGCCAACACTACTGAGATTAGAACAGCTAGGGGGAAGGGACCTGTGAGAACTGAGCTCCCATGGGAGGCTGATTTTAGGCATAAAGGGAATTTCAGAAGCTCAAATGTTCGTGTATGTGTGTGTATGTGTGTGTGGTAATTCCTAAACCAAAGTGGTCAGAAGCAACACATCCTGGCATCAAAAATACTGAGTTCATTCCATCAACAACCTTATCTATTTGCAGATGAGAAAAAGGCAGGTTCAGAAAGGTTATGTCAACAGCCCACAGCCACAGAGTTAACAAGCAGCAGGTATAGGCTTGCTGCCAGGTGGCCTGGCTCTGACTGAACCATCAGGTGTCACTGAGCATCTCAGCAATCACAGTCCCAGACAGTTCCCACCCTCACTGAGCTCACAGTCAAATGGAGAACACAGCAGCAGTCCAGAGCTCAAGCTTTGCGAGCTTATAAACCGAAGGAGAGTTGTACTGCTTGACGTGAGAGAGCTGACCACGAAATGGGGCTGGGTCAGGGATGTCTCCTGAGGACCCCAAGGTGTTGTTACTTTAGCTGATTTATTTGTTTTATATGTGTTTTGCCTGCATATTTGTATGTGCACTATGTGCACGCCTGGTGACCACAGAGGAAAGAGGCTGTTGGATCTGCTGCAACTGCCGTTACAGACGGTTCTGAGCTAGCTGCCATGTGGTTGCTGGGAAATGAACTCAAGTCCTCTGCAGGAGAAGTGTTCTTAACCACTGAGCCAATGCCCCAGCCTGACTCAATTTCATTTATTTATTGTATAGATCCCTGCCTGGCATTTTCTTTTTAATATATTTCTAGCTTATCTTTTCACTAGAACAGTAGGCACTGCCTGTATCCACCTGAGTACTGTGCCTGGAAGAAGGAGGAGTTTAGGGAATGCCTGTTGAATGGATGCTATGGAAGCTGTAACAGTCACAGGTGGTGAAAAGAGAGAGCCACACAGTGGGGATTTTGTTTCTATCCACAGAGAACAGAGGACTGGTATTAGGGGCTACTTTAAACTTCCCAGTTTTGGCCTGGCACACTGGGTAAAGCCAGCTGCTTTAGTACGCGAGGCCCTCCACGGTCTGTCTCATCTACTCTCATGATACTTTACCTACCTTGTGTCTCAGGCTTTTGCAGCACTGCCATGTTTGCAGTTTCCGGAATGTTCTTCCTGCATGTAAACAAACTTTCTCATCGCTGGTCTTCACTCCAATGTTCCTTCCACTTTAGAAGCTGTCCTTACCTGTGCATCTCTAGAAAAGCTCACCTACCAAACCCCAAATACACTTGCCTGTTTCTCTGAGCTTCCCTGGCATGCCAGGTGGAAATGACCACACTGATGGCTTCCTTTTTACACCTAGGCACTTCCTGGCTTCTCCGTGTGCCAGCACACTTCACTGTTTTATTGCAAATCCCCTGGAAAGGAGGGAACAATCTTTTTACCTCTAGCAAAAGCAATCAATAGCTATCGAAGGAGAGGTATCTAACAGCAGCTAACAGTCTAAGTACCCCACTACTTAAGACACCCCGACTTCCAGTCACTAGCCAAGTCACAGACCAGGGAAAGGCAGGAGATGAATGTTTTCCCTACCCCAATCACTTTAGCCTGTACTGAGCAGAATAAATGAAGTTCTGTCTGAGAACCAGCGCAGTCATATTTTCCTGCCTCTCAAAGGCATCAAAAGGAAACTCTTAAAGCCCAAGTGTTCACTGAGTGCTTACAAAGGGTCTCCTGGAAGCAACCTGACTCTACCCAAACCAGTCGACGAGACGATTAGAAACTCAGGCAATTTTTCCTGTCATGGGAAAACACGTCAGACTTGGGATTGAAGCACTGTCTATAACTCTATGTTCAAATTTAAAACACGTCAGACTTGGGATTGAAGCACTGTCTATAACTCTGTGTTCAAATTTAACAAGGTGCTTACTTACATATGCTATTTTGTTACTAGGTTAGTCAGTCACTCAACAGCAAGTGAAAAATCATTCAGAGAATCCAGGCTCAGTAAATTCAGTCCCATATTCATTGGCAATTCTATGAGCATTTTAATAACTGAGAGTCTGGCCTTAAGATATGTTTATGTTTTTAAGGTCAGAAGTTGTATTTAATCCCATTATTTTAGATTAGTAGATGACATAAATAGCATTAGGTGGAGGGCCTTTCCCATCGTAACTACCATTAGCTGTTTAAGGAAGCTGTACACAGCACTTCTTAATCCTTTTCATTCTGCTCACCCAAGGGCAACACATACTTTAATAAAAGAACAAAGAGAACAACCATAATTTTACTCAGCAAATAAAAATGTTAAGACCTTAGACACTGGTCAATGGTACTTTTTATTCTTACCTGCTAAGAGATATGTATCTTCTCTACTAAGCAATCAGTCAGGATAAAAGATAAAACTGCCTGTTTTCTTAGCACTTCAACAGTTTACATGGTATATTTCAAGGCATAAATATACTCTAAGCTATAAGCATTTGGAAATTTTATTAACTACCCAAAATTCTTTTTTGTTCCACTCTATCTCCACATTCCATCACTCAAATCCTTGGCCTTTTTTTTTGTTCCCTGTGATCAGAGCTTCCGGGAGAAATCTGGCATAGGATCTGAAGGAAATGCCACAGTGAAATTTTCCTTAAGATTAATCACACAGGTAAGTAATTTCCCCTTCTTGCCAAACAATATTTTCTAAAACTTCTTGGAAAGTTGGTAAGACAGGATTGAGTGGTCACAAAAATGTGAATCTTAAGACTGAATAAATCATTCACACACTGTAAAGGCTGAACAGCTTGGCCAGCCCAGCCTGGGCAGCCTGGGCCTCCAGTACAAGCCAGGAGCATCACAGATACTTCTCAAGGTAACCTGAGTGAGAGATTCCACTGGCTATCCTCCTGCCTCCAACACCCCGATTCCTATTCCTATCTATACCTAGGGCTCAGTATGGTGGTAAGAACAACTCGGAGACTCCATTTTGACAGTATAAATATACAGTGAGGCATCAAGGGCTTTGGTTTTGTTTTTTACATATTGAAACCTTAAAAGCTGTGTGCCACTAAAGGGGTGTGAGGCAGTGATAAGGGAGCGCAGGCTCCCAGGCATCGGCCACACAGCTTGCTTTTCCATCAGCAACATCAGTCATCAGTAAACCAAGAGTCAACCTAACAGAGAAAACAGGGAGGGGGGATCTGTGGTTGGGAGCAGAGAACCACTGGCTAATGGGATTCAGAGGAAGCTGACAGGAAAGGCAAAACACAACCAGAGATCAGGAAAAGAAAGAAAGATATTCACAAAGAACCTCAGCTTGACCTCGGCTATGAGGGGGTGACAGAAAAATACACAGGAAGGAAACAAGCTACCCAAGGCAGATTTTATCACACACACAGTCAAAAGCCAGGAATTCTAACTCCAAAAGTCATGTGGCTACCATTTGCCATCACATTTCAACCAAATGTCTACCTAAAAAAACAAAACAAAAACAAAAAAACCCTAAACTGTGTGTGCACGTGTGTGTGTTTGCTTGTGCACAGATGCCCGCAGAGGCAAGAAGAAGGTATGGGATTCCCTGGAGCTTCAGTTATAGAAGGTTGTGAGCTGGTCAACTGGGTGCTAGGAAATGACTTCAGGAAGAGCAGCAAGCGCTCTTAGCTCTTAACCACTGAGCCGTCCCTCTACCCAGCCCCCATATCTACTTTTTCATCAACCTTTCCAAAACTATATACATAATTCAATAATAGCTATTCCCTCAGTCACATAAGAATAACAAGCATACAATGTGCACATACCTGAAGTAAATATACATATTATAGTTTACAAGTACAGTTGGACATCCCTAATCCAAAAATCCAAAAGCTGAAACTTTTTGAGTGCTAACAATGAAAATTCCACACCCACCTGAATAAAAATACAAAAATTTTGGAAAAATTGTCTGCAATTACCTTCAGATTAATATATAAGATGCATATGAAACATTAATGAATTTCATGTTTGATTTGTGCCCCTCCCCAAGAGACTGTTTTATATATATATATATATATATATTACACAATTGTGCACATACACAAACATAACAAAATCTGAAAAGACTTCTATAATCTCAGTATTTCAAACAGGCGAGAAACCGTCCCCTGGTAAACTGAGGAAAAGTGCACTGTGTCTTTCAATTCTCTACGACTCTAAGTGGGGACAACTGGAAGACAGACAATTCTGGAAGCATGGAGGTTGTGGTCAAAACTGGAAAGCCTTTCGTTTAATAAAAGCAGTAACAGCTGACACTGAGTGCACTGGGCTGGCTTGGACATTCATTGTTCTAAATCTTCTTGATCACTCAGGATGGACACATGACTCTGCCTGCTGGGTGACTCCACCTCCGGCACTCAGTAGCAGTGCCATAAGCTGTCCAGGGAGCAGCGAGACTTGCCAATGAGAACAGCCCGATTCTCAGGCAGTGGCTAGAGTGACACCAGCTAAGAAGATGAAGCCGTGAGGTGGATCCACAGGCTCTAGAAAATGGCTAGGTTGGCCATTTTCAAATGTGAGATCCACAACATCACCAAGCTTCATTTCATTTTTCTAAAACACAGAAGTAAAGCCACCTCCCAGACTTCACAAGATGCGAATAAAATAACAACCAGTTGATGTGGCTGCAAAGTACTTGAAAAACCTATCTACGAACATCATGCTCAAATCATCATCTCTGCGTCTGTTGGCAGGACTTCACCTGGAATGATTTGACAATGAATGCCAGTGCCAAACTTATTCCACTTAGATCGATCATTCTAGACAGGAGAATCAAATGTAATTTAGGGGCCATTAAGGCTACATAAATTCAGAAAAACAGGTTGCATTTAAAAAAAAAACCTTTCTTTTTGACGTTGTTCAGCAATGTTCATCATTTTCCTTATATCTAGAATTCGTATTTAGTTGGAGACTCTCCAACAATATTCAATGATCCTCTGTGCAAACCTGATGTGGTGCAGTAGCTTATCTGAATAAGCTACAAGCTGGGACCTCCAGAGACTGAATGACTGCAAGTTCAAAGTCAATATACTTCTCACTGATTTGTCCTGCACATATCATGTTAAACAACCCCCTTCCCTGGCTTTCACTAACAGAAGTCTTCACCTAGAATACAACACTAAACTTTATGACTGCTTTTGTTCAACATGGAAGATGAAAGACGACTGCTATTGCTTTGGGCTGACTGCACAGTCAGAACAAAAGAGACATCAGAGAAAGGGGAAAATGCAAAGCGGCATTAGATATTAATCTCATATTCACCAAGAAAAAAAAATCTCTGCTCGGTTCTCCTTTCAGAGTTTAAAAGGCTGTGACTTTTCTTTTACTTTAACCACCCTGTAATTCAGAGCTCTTTATCCAAAGCCCTTCTTTCTACCTCATTTCAGCCATGAAAGTTGCTCAAGTATTGTTAGTATCAAACAAAGGACATGTTTCTTCCTGACCCTATTTATTCACACCTCTGGATCTCTTTCATTTCCTTCATAAGAACTGCCCACATCCACAGGCACACGAGATGCCAAAGATGATTCTCCTTATCACACTTACCTTTCTAATTACAACCTACCACTCAGATCTGAGACTATTTATGTTTTATGTTTTTCTTATAATTTTCTCTAAAATAAAGTCTCTGAGAACATCAATGGTTCTTTTAAAAGACAAGTCCAAGTTATGAATTCACTCATCATTTATTTGATCTTTCAAAAGAAGCATTTCTTTGAAATGCTGTGAACATACAATCTAATTTGTATATGCTTAGAAAATTATTTGACAGACAGCAAGTGCTAAATAAGGGTTACTATCTGTAATTATTATTACACTTTTCCCCTATTCATCTCCTTGTATGTCTCCAAAATGGCACACTACTGGCCTCCTCCCCTGCTCTCAGCAGAGTGAGAGGTGGATGAAATATGCAAGTTCATGGGAGTTAGCAACACTCTAAAAAAGATAATGCAAAGCAGCAGCACAAGTACCTGGTACCCACAGTTAGAGAGGGGTGTGCTGCAACTACTGCCACCCGTTCTCCCACAAGGCTAAAAAGAGTTTGAGTCTTCATGGTTGAGCACCTAGAGAGCCTCGGGAAACAATGTCCCACAATCATCAAATCAATCTACCAAGAAGTTGTAAAGAGAGACATAACATAATAGACTATGAGAACTTTATAATTCACTGATAACAAAGTAGTTAGCAGCTGTAAACAGTCTTAAGAAGGTGTGTGTGCATGTGTGAACACTGTAACCAAGACCACAGTTACAAAGCCAAGGGCATCAAGGTAACCTAGGCTGCTGTACAATGGGCATACCAGTGAACAGAAAGGGGAGCAGAACCGCATTTCTGCATTGTGCTGTGAACAAGTGAAGGCTTAAGTGGGTTATGAATAGTAAAAGTCTAAACTTTTTGTGCAAATTGAGACATCTGGGAGTAGCAGTTGTAGAATATTATTTTAACTAGGCAAAGATGTGTTACATCTGTTTATGCTGTGGAATTATTTAACTCTGTAAAGGTGTGTTACTTTTGTTTGTGCTGCATTTAACAATGTCAGGCTATGTATTTAATTATGTGTTGCATCTGTTTCACCTTGCCTGTCTAAGGCTTATGACTGGTCCAATAAAGACCTGAATGGCCAATGGCTAGGCAGAGAAAGGGTAGGCACAGCTAGCAGGCAGAAAGAATAAATAGGAAGAGAAATCTAAGCTTTCACAGAAGAATGAGAAAAGAGAGAAGAAGAAAGAAAACACTCAGGGCCAGCAGCCAGGCAGCTGTCAGACAGCCAGCAAGTAAAAAAGAAAAAGTAAAAAACCTGGAGACAAAATGAAGATAAAACGAAACAGGTAAATTTAAATTAAAAGAGCTAACCAGAAACATGCCTAAGGTACGTCGAGCATTTAAAACTAAAATTAGAAAAACAAAACAAAATGAAAACACACACACACACAAAACCCCACAAATTGCACCAGGCTTTTTCTTTTAGGCCACCAACCAGTTCCCAAATCACGACACAGAGACTTCTAGTTACTGAATGCTCAGCTTAGATTTCCACCTACATGTTAAATAGGAATCTCTTATTTAAACAAAACCCAACAAATCTTTGAATACAACAAGTAATTTTTAGGAAACTAACAAAACAATCAAGGAAGTGTGCAAGATTTAACTGCAAGAATTTTAGTTCATTAGAAGGATGGTGGCACATGCCTTTGATTCCAGCACTCTGTGGGCAGAGGGAGGCAGGTCTCTGGGAGATGGAGGATATCATGATCCACACAGTTAGTGCCAGCACAGTTAGGGGTGCATAGTGAGACCCTGCTTCAAAACAGTGTGTGTGAAACACTTCGGGTCTCTAAAACACCAAATGAAGAGACCTTGGTAAAATAAAGCAAACCCACATGCAGCAGGCATTCTCCACCGTGCACTGATGTGCAAGAATGTGCATGGTATATTCTCAGAAAGGGTTTATTCATAGGAAAATACATATGGACCACATGTTCTATATTAAAAATTGTTATTTTTGCTTATATTTTGTCACTGATTCCCAAAGGAATATTTCATAAAAAATTTTAACTGTTACCTTAAAAAAATAAAGCAACAGCAAAACAAAATGTTTTACAAATATAAGAGGAATTCTTGCCTTCTACTCCAAAGGGCTGTTCAGCACTCCATGAACATAGATTATCTTAAGATCCTAATTCTAAAGTTAAAGTTTGAACTGCTTTGGCTGGTGGCCTTCCCATTCTGCTGCTAGAAACCTGTCATTTAAAGACGAGACCCATGTGCAGAGTGACATAAGAAGCAAACGGGATTGACGGGTTGTAGAAGCTGAGACAGAGGCAGAAAGTGGAATACCATGTCATCATTCAATTTACTACAGTAAACGTACGTATACAGAAATAAACTCACAGGCGCACACATTTATCAACACAAGCGCTCCTAAAAAGCCATGTATGGCAGGCTGCCCTTATCTGCAGAGAATACATTCTGAGACACTTACTGGATGTTTAAGAATTTGACAGTCCTCTATATACATGGTATTTATCCCCACACATACATACTTGTGATAAAGATTAATTTACAAACTAGGTACAGAAAAAGTAGCATCAGCAATATTAAAACAACATGTGGTAAGCTATGTCAAATTTATGAATTATTTATGTATGGAATTTTCCAGTTAATACCCTCCAAGCAGTTGATTATGGGAGAACTCCAGAGAAGACTGCTGTACACACAGAATGAGTAAAATAATCCCAATTACACTTTATTGCAATAAATACTGAAGATAATTCTAAGTTTTCTGACAACTTTTTAAAATTCTTAATTCATTCTACTTGAATTTATTCGGCTATGTTTGTCCTCTCTCATGATCTGATCAGTCAAAGGCATCCACAGAGCGCTGTCTTTCAGTGGTTAAATTGAAAACACATACGGACTGCTTTCATCCTTTGAAGGCATGCCCACTTTGAAGCCACGCCCGGGTCTTGAGTAGTGTGTATATACACATTACAGAACGCTCTAGAGCTTTGTTTTTGCATGCCAGTGTCCGTGGTTCTCGCACACATCTCCTAAGTACCTTTTACTGCCTTGTCACTCAGAAACTGAATCTCATTTTCTCTCCTTAAAACAAATGGAAGAATTGCTTTTCAAAGCTTTACTTTTTTTCTTCTTTCACAAAGAGATCACAGAAGCTGGATGCAAAGAAGAAACAGGGCTAAATGAATAACAGCTCAAATAAAGCACATAAAAATTAAAAATATATGTAAGATGTTATTTGAATAGTTTTATAAATATGGACAGATTTCTTTTCCCCTCCCCTAGACCCCATGAGTAGCTGACATACTCTTTAATGTGAACACTACCATTCAAAAAAAAAAATCTTTACCTAACTGTTATTCCAAAGCCCAGTTCAGGGGCTGGAAAGACAGCTCAGCATTTAAGAGCACTAGCTGCAGAAGAGCCTGTTTTGGTTCGCAGGCTCACAACCCTGTAAGTCCAGTTCCAGGAAATCCGATGCCTTCTTCTCATCTCCATAGGCACTAGGCATGCACATAGTGCACAGACACATAAAAACAATACTTCATTTAGTGCTGCCTACTGTGTTTGTTCTGTTCTGCTCACACGATTTAAGACTGCTGGGAAAATGGCCCTGTACTCCTTTGTTTCTTAACTTTCTGAGACTGCCTAATAATAATGAAAATAAGGCACCAACACTACAGCTTGGGGCGCTGGTGAAACCCTAATAACACTAGACCGCACTCTGCTGAGGAGCACCACAAGGCCTTAAGTACACCACCTCCAAACACAACAGGATGCCAGACAGACGGAAGAAGGCTCACAACAGATACAGGAAACCTGTCTGCTGCATGCGCTCACTGAGCACACACCACTCACAGCACTGAAGAGGGCTGGCAAGGCCCAGTGACACATGGGGAAGAATGTGAAAAAATGTCCCAGGAATGAGGGGAGCGACATGAGGGATGCAGGGCTGGAAAACCAACTGAGAAGGAAAATCACCACAGGGGCAGACACTGCAATTGCTTGGTACCAAAAGAATCCCATCATGAAATCTGTGGCTTTCCTCAATGTTCTTAAAAATCTTACAGAACCTAATCCACCCCTTGTAGCAAATACACAGGTATGGACCTGGAAACCAAGCAGCTAAAACTCAGTCCTGTAAAGCTTCTAACTTCTCAACTGGGGCCCAGTTCCTAACAGTTTTTGCCTAAATAAATGAACACCATCTCCCTCTTCCCCTACAGTCACTTCCTTGCGATTGCTAAAAGGGTTGTTTTCCTTGTGTGTGTGTGCACGTGTGTGCACATAGTCAGAGGCCAACCTCAAGTGTTGTTCACTGGCCGGTAACTTGCTCCATGAATTAGGCTGCCAGCCACCTAGGTGCAGCGGTCTGTTTCCATCTCCCGAGCACTGGGGTGACAAGCCTGCCGCCACACTTGGCTCTTTTCTCAGGGAATCAAACACAGGTCCTCTTGCAAGTACTTTACTAACTGAACTATCTCCCCCACTCCTAAGAGAGATGTATTCATAAAAAATAAATATTGAGCTAATATTTTTGGAGGGCAAGAGGTAGGAAATGTGGGTGAGAAAGTAGCTCTCCCAATCAAAGTAACATTTTTTTTTTTTTTTTGGTTTTTCGAGACAGGGTTTCTCTGTAGCTTTTGGAACCTGTCCTGGATCAAAGTAACATTTTTAAAAATTATGTGTGCATGAGTATCCCTCAGTGGCTGTGTGGAGGTCAGAGAGCAATGTGCAGAAGTCCGTTCTCTCCTTCACCATGTATGTCTTAGCGATGGAACTCAGGTCATCAGGACTGGTGGCTAGCACCCTTATCCACTGAGCCAGAATCTCACTGACTCGCAACTTTTATATTTTATAATATTCTAAATTTACAAATATTCTGATACTTTTTAGTTGTTTTTATTATTCTCAACTCTCACAAATTTATATTAAACATTTTCTTTGAATTTATACAAGTGAAACAGAAGATAATAATTAGTCTTAAGGATATGTCAGCATCTAGTTTAAAAAGGGAAGCTAGAAACTGACAGGTACCCTTGGCTTATCCTTTTAACTTGGATCTGCCAATACACATAGGTAATGATTACAAATGAGGAGACAGACCCCAAGTGGAGCCACTTCATGCAAAGTATCAAAAATAGCTAAAGAGCCTCGGCCTCACTACAGACTTCATTTTTTTTTTTTTTGAGAACTACTTCAGCCTCCCTAATGCTGACCTTGCTATAAAATTGTTTTGACATTAAAAATAACAGGCCAGCCAGCTGGGCAGTGGTGGTGCACGCCTTTAAGTCCTAGCAGTCAGGAGAAAGAGGCAGACAGATTTCTGTAAGTTCGAGGCCAGCCTGATCTACAGAGCTAGTTCCAGGACAGCCAGGGCTGTTACACAGAGAAACCCTGTCTTGGGACAAACAAACAAACAAAACCAGGCCGATGTATGTGGCATATGCCTTTAGTACAAGCACTCAGGAAGCAGCGACAAGCAGATCTCTGTGAGGTCTACACAGTGAGCTCCAGGCTGGCAGACTGTCTCAAAAGCAGCAATAATAAGAAATCCTATTTGAAACGCATAACATCCTCCCAACAGTGGACAAAACATCATGGGAGCACACAACTTTAAGCATTATCAAATTACACTCCCACAGACTAGCTTCTTCTATGTGGTGTCCCTGAGCATCCAAGCTGGCTCCTATTTGAAAACTGTGCCAACTCCGCCTGGGTGTTCTGGGGATGAGACAGTTTTCCTTAAGTTTTAGCCAAGGCTTTTTCACTGTAGTATCTTTTGAAAAACCACAACGTCAGGGCACACCACAGTGGCCAGGCAAAGGAAAAAACTATTTCAGAGGATCATCTGGGTACTTAAATTAGCAAGAAGAAAAACGATCCATTAGAAACACTTAGCAATTAATTATATGATCTAATCTGGCTGTACATACCAAGAAAACAGTAGTGCTGAACTATTTTGTGTGTGTGTGTGTGTGTGTGTGTGTGTGTGTGTTTAAAACTGGGTATGTTCCTTTAAACCCATTTCTGGGGCTAGAAAGATGGTCCAGAAGAGTGCATGCTGTGATTCCAGGAGACCCGAATTCAGTTCCTAGCACCCAAGTTAGGTAGATTACAACCACCTATAACTCTGGCTCCTCAAACTGTGTTGCTGCTGCCTTCCCTACACACCTGCACTCACATGCACATAGACACATGCAGAAATACACACCTACATGTAATTTAAACTAACAAACATTAAAATACTGCATTTTGCACAGTGTTGCTTTAAAATGCAGAGACTGTGCACGGTGGCATATTGCTGTAGTAGTAGCACTTGAGAGGCAGTGGTACAGTCTGTTTAAATCCCCCTTTGATGACACAGGCAGACCATGCTAAAACATAGACAAACAAATAAAATAAAAAGTAAAATACGAGAGATAAAACTACATCAACAGCATATAACTGCAATGAATTCAAGGAAATGTTTCTGAAATGAGGAGAACACAAAGTTCTGGCAGTTTTCAATGCTTTTTAGCCCAAAGAATCCTGGCTACTTCAAGTACACACTCTGCCTCACTCTGAAAATCATTTGCCTCAAACATCAAACCAAACTAAACCAGAGTCCTCCACAGGCCACCCCTGTGGGTTCAGGGTGCTTCTGCAGCAGGGCACAGGATCTGGAGAGTTCTTCAAACACAAAGGCACAACCCAGCCAGCAAGTGACAAATCACCTGCTCAGAGGAGAACTGACCTGATTGATGGAGTTGGCAGCACAGGATGCAAGGCCCGTTCCAAGAGAAGTAAGCAGGAAGCAGGGCCAGTCGAAAGGGCCTGGAGCCAGCGCAAAGCCTGCTGAAGTGGTGCTCACGACGAGAGCTGCAACACAGCAACGGAAATGTTGGTCAGAAGCGGGACTTTCAGGCACATGGTACAGGAGCAGACTCCCACTTGTAGCAGATGATGATCCAGAAGGTCTTCCAGGTGGATGTTCTTACCTAAAAAACCATCATTTTGGGCCAGCAAAATGGCTTCATGGGGAAAAAGTTCCTGCTACCAAGCCTGATGAATTCAAACCTAGAATCCACATGGTAGGAGAGAACCTCCTGTAAGTTGTCCTCTGACAGCCAAATATACAACATGGCACGTATACAAACACACATGCACATGTATGCACACACATACAATAAAATGTAGTAATTTTTAAAAAAATCTGCATTTTTCTGATTTTAAAAATGATATGTATATATTATATAAAAATATTTTCTTTTAAATCCATTAGACTCAGAGGAAGGAAAATAAAACAGGTCTTCCAAATTCATCATTCACTTATTCATTCAACAAATATTTATGAACTACCAATTTGTGAGCAATATTATGCCAATGCTAACAACTATAAAAGATAAAGGTGTGCTCAGTGTTCTGACTACAGCGAGAGATGCAGGGAACCTTTTAGTAACTGAACCACATAGCAGCAAACAGTGAGGGCTTGAACTCTGCAGAGAACTCCAGATAATAGTAATGGAGGCCTTCCCTCCAACATAGGAAGTTCCTGGGGCCAGTATGGAATAGAGCAGCAGGTTTTCAACCTGTGGGTCATGACCCCTTTGGGGAGGGGGTGTCAAACAGTCCTTTCATATGGGTTGCCCTAAGACTATCAGAAAATGAAGATATTTACAGTACAATTAATAACAGTAATAAAATTACAGTTACGAAGTAGCAATGAAATAATTTTATGGCTGGGGTCACTGAATTAAAGGGCTGCAGCAATAAGAAGGTTGAGAACCACTGGAATACAGGAAGATGGTAGGATCACAGCCAGCAAGAGGGTGCAAAACAAAGCCATGTAACTCATGAGGCTGCTGCCCTGGGGAGCCCTGGTGTTTCCTTCTTTGGGTTTACAGAAGCTGATGGGGCCAAAAAGAGCCTCTGAGGGTCATGGAGGTAAGTAGTAAGAATTCCCCAGAAAATCCTTCAGCATTTATGAGATAATCAGGAAAGCATCAAGACAGCACTGTGACTGTGCTAACCTTTGGGAGGGAATGCAGAAGGGGAGAGTGTGATGGGTGTGCAACACAACAGGAAGATGGGAATGCCGTGTGCTCTACATGGACAATGTGACTCAAACCAGCACACTTTTCAACTCCGAGCGGCTTTGCACACTGGGAAACATAGACAATGTCTAAAGACATTGTTTGTGTGTCTGTATGTGCTGGTGCATACAAGCACTGAAGGTCAGAAGACAATTTCATGTGTTGCTGTAGTGCTGGTGTGGCCAACATATTTTTTAGAGGCAGAATCTAACCATACCCTGAGATTTGATAAATAGGCTAAGCTGCTGGCCTGAGAGTCCCAGGGACCCTCCTGTCTCTGCCACACCAGAACTCAGATTATAAATGTTCACCATGCCAAGTCAGGCCTTTTTTCGGGGGGTGGGAAGATTCTGAGACTAAAACTTGAGTCCTCATGATTGCTGAATGAGCCCTGGAGCTCATTTTGGTTGCTGTAACTGGGAGGAAGAAACGCCGCTGTTTCTGGAGGGCAGATACTATTGTTCTTCTGTTTATCTTTCCTGTGGGCACAGGAAAGCCCACTAGGAGCTTTCTGATCTACTGTAACCCCGTGATCTAGTGCAATCTGTCACTACAGGGGCTCCCTCCCTAATGGCTCTCCAGATCCCACGATGTTTCTCTCTGGAATGAACTGGGAACAGATCACAGCACCCACTGCAAACCAAGTGCTTGGAACTATACCTGTGCTAACTTTGGCTGCACTAAGTGCACCCACCTCTCTCCAGCTAGCACACTATTGCCCAGTCACGTGGTTTCCGGCTGTTCTTTGACCACCTGAAGTCATGTGATTCAGGGTCCTTGTATGCTGCTTTCTTGAGCTAGCTCCTTCTCTTTCTTTGGGTTCCATCTAAGATATCCTTCTTAGGGAGAATATCCCTGGTCATCTACTTAAAAGTCAACCACCTCAGTAACTCCCTCCCTGACAGACATCACTCACCACACAATGGATCCTTACAAAAATGAGAGCTCCATGAAGGCAGAGTCCTGTGGGAATAGTTTCCGGCTCTGTTTCCAGGGTTACCACCATGGCAGGAATAGAGCAGGGTTTATTGAAGGCAGAGAAGGAAAGGTGATGGCTGCCAGATTGGACTGGATGTATTTGGTAGATAGCCAGCTGAGTCCCTGGGAGTCCATGCAGGAAGGTGATCCACAGGTAAAGTTCAACCTAAGAGCAATGTCCCAGGCCATGCAGGGGCAGAGAAACGATCCCATTAAACCCCTGTGGATGAGCATATTCCCAATGAGCAACTGGAAAACTAAAGGGTTCCAAGGGACATTTGGATTGGAGGACTGTCAGAATGTGGTGTGGGTGAGGTGCACTAAGAAAACAAGGAAAAGGATGGCAAGGGTTACATTTAACAGTTCAGTTAGCTAGCAAGCCACGGTGATCTTCCTGCCTCTTCCTCTGCAGCGGTAGGACCTTCACAACAGCTTTTACACGGCTGCCGGGGATTCGAACTCAGGCCCTCCTGTGCTTGTGCAGCAACTACAGCTGACTGAGCCATCCCTTCAGCCTGGTTTCTAGAAGTTCTATTTTATTATTATTACTTGTTCCATGTCCTTTGAAAGGTGAAACATGGGCATGTGCTAAGATGACTGTCGACACCAGCCAGCTTTCTGGGCCTAGAACAAGTACCCGAGAAGGGTTTATTTACACTCACAGTTGGAGAGATTTTTACTCCATGATCAGTCTCCCACTACTCGGGGCTTGAGATTGCATGCAACTCATGGCCAGAATACAAGGAAGAAAGATGTAGGAGCTGTGCTCCCTGTCGTCGTCCCCCTCCTGCTGTTCCCCCCACCTCGCTGTGTCCATCCCTCCGCCCCCTCACCCGTGTTATCACCTAGGTTCTGCCTCTTAAGGCTCCACTACCTACTACCTATGACAGCACTACTGGGAGGGAAGGCTGGGAATGCACGGCTTCTGAAGGGCACTGAAAATCCAGACTACAGCACCCCCTGAATAAGAGTCTAGCAGCATGGGTGCAAATGCAGTGAGCACTTGCAGCTCCATGGGAGCTCCCCCAAGAGCAGAAGAGACAGGCAATGGACTGAGCAGCAAAGGGGCAAGGGCAGGGCCGAGGGTGCATGACTAGATACAAGAGGACAAGCAGGTTGGGAATGAAGAGACAAAGGAAGCTGCTCAGACATCAGAGGCACAATGCAACCCACCTGTCCCCCAGATACGGCACTGCAGGTCACAACAGGTGCGCAGGAGGTAGTGGCAGCAGCTAGCACCTGGCAGCACCTGGAACAGTACAGCAGGCGCAGCACTCAAAAAACACGTATTTCAAAGGAAATATTTTGAAAGAAGTTTTTTAGCTCTGATTCTGTAATGACTTATGTACCAAAGGCAATTCCATGGTGATTCCAGGCCTTGAAAACAGTAGTTGTAGGGACATGTCAACCGTGCGCTAAGAAGAAAGAATCAGCCTCTAGTCCTGAGCACATCCAGGGCCTTCAAGAAGGCTGACATTTCCGGGTGAGAACAAGGCTCCCACAGGCTCCTCCAACAGAAGTCCCTAGAGGAAGCACTTCACTTCTTCAGTTGCCACACCACCAACTGCAAAGCTTCAGGGAACATAGGCTTTTGTGAGTGTCACCTAGCTTTGTACAAGTTGACAGACCTTTAGTACGTCGGGTGGCTCCTTGCATATTGCACAACCAAAGGGACATCAAGAACCAAGACAACCCTGAGAACCCAGGCCAGTTACAAAGGATTTGGGAGAAGAGAGACTGATGGACCATAAGGTTTCCTCTCTTACAATCAAACCTAGTAGACTGCTTTCATCCAGAGTAAGCCAGTCAAAACAACTGGTGACTCTACTTTAAGGCTTAAACCTTAAACCAAAAATAAACTACTCACAAACAAGAGCAGCTAAATGAAAATCCATTAGAATATTATCAGCATACAACTAATAAACCCTAGATACACCAAAACAAAAACAAGTTTAGAAATCTGCAAATGCATAGCCCAACTTTTTATATTGTGCATTGTAGCACAAGACTGGAACCTCAGCATTTGGTAGACTGAGGCAGGAGAATCAAAAGTTAGTTGGTAGGTAGCCTGGGCTAAAGGAAGACCCTGTCTCAGAATGAATCAACAGCAGAAGTCACTTACCCTCACAGTAACTAACAACGTGCTATAATCAACCAAATGTCAAAAACAAAACAGCCTGAAGACTGCCTAAGCCGAAAAGGGTACACAATTAGAAGAAAACTTAGGAGGGCGGTGGTGGCGCATGCCTTTAATCCCAGCACCCGGCACTCAGGAGGCAGAGACAGACAGATCTCTGAGTTCAAGGCAAGTCTGGTCTATAGATTGAGTTCCAGGATAGTCAGAGCTACACAGAAACCCCGTCTTGAAAAAAACCAAAAAAAAAAAAAAAAAAAGAAAAGAAAACTTAATCAGAGGAAGAAGTATCATAGATTTTTCTCATTCATCCCATTATTTGACTGGGTGGAAACCACAGAAAAAAAAAAAACTTCAGATTTCTGACCCACAGGTCTAGTTGAGAGACACAGAAAACGGTTTGCAAAAGACCAACAAAGAAAAATGGGAAAGGTTTTAGAAAGAAGTAACGGCAATGAATTTACAGACCGGGCTTAAATTTAGAAAGCACAAATTATAAGTGGTAACACACACAAAAAATATGAGAGCAACCACTCATTATTGTGGTAGAATTGGGGATTTTTAAGACTTTTCTAGAAAGAATCACAAGCCAACAAAGAATGCTTTTACCGACTAAGTCAAAGCAGTTAATTGAAGGAAAAAGGAAGAGAGAGTTGATGAATTGTACAAGCAACACTGAGCAGAGCAATGTCCTCATACAACGCAGCTGCAATTAAACTTCACATTGATTTCCTGGGATTCATTACATGGAATCATTTTGCAACACCAGGATCTCATTAAGAGTGAATGTAATATATTCTTTCATTAATAACTCTTAAAATTATATTTTATTTGGTAATCTCATATTCTGTCCCTTCGCAAATAAACATAAAATCAATGCTGCCAACCAAGCATGACCCATTCAGTCCAGGCTGAGGTGCAGCACTGCAAGCTGGGCCTGAGAAAGCACAAGAGTAATAACCCCATTACTTGGAGTTTGACCCAGTCTTGCTCCGGAGTGGGTGGTCAGCCAGAGAACTCCATGCTTCCCCTTTAAGAGTGAGCAGCAGTTCCACTCAGCTGCCACCCGGAATACATGGCACCACTGAGTCCTAACATGAGTCAGTCTGTTCTGAACTGCCCACCAGACTAGCCTAAATGTGGTGTGGGCATCCTATTTCCAGGTCCTTCACTCACAGGTTCACGTGTCTGCCTGCCTCCTCCAGGGGGAAGTTTCAATTTCTGTTCCTACGATTAAAATGTTTTATTTTGTTAGAATCACAGCACACACTGACTGGCCTGGGGAAACAAACACCTTGCTCCAACTTGCCATTGAGAGCCACCTGCTGAAGATTCTAGGTAACTTCTAGGAACTAAAAAGAGTGGCAGAGCAGCCAGAAAGCATGCTGGGTCCTCGGGTCACAGGTTGAAGGACATGAATTCTACCGACAACCATTGCACTTGGACCCTGAACTCCAAATGAAGATGAATATGATGGTCCCGACCAACAGACACCTTTATTTCAGCCCAGGGGAGACCAAGCAGAGAATCTACACCAGGTCAACAGCCCCCTTAGAAAAGTGGTGAAACAATAACCCTCAAGCTGCTAAGTTTGTGGCAAGGTTGGGGCTTAGCAAGACTAGCACAGTAGCAGCAGAGAAGATGGAAGTGTACTCAGGGACCATTTACAGACCCCTGCAGCATGCTGGTGGGAGACTCAAAAGTCTGCGCTAGCTGACAGCCATGTAAGCAGATCTCAGGGCTTCATTACTGAAGAAAGTATTAGCAGTTAGTCGGCAGCAGAGAAACAAAACTCCCAAGCTCAAAGAATGACAAATGTTAAGAAGGAAAATCGTGAACTGTTAAAAGGCAGTCAAATAGTCTAACCTCTCTCAGGAGAAATGCTAATCGCAGTCTGGGGACCGACCCCTCATGGCTCCGAGAGCTATCTGACAGTGACCTCACATACCCAGTCCAAAGTGACATCTCTGACACACCTACCTAGCGATGCAGTTCTTGTCTCTGCAACAATACTGGGTAGCTTCTACCTTCTTGGTACAAAGCTCTAATTATGCACAAGCCACCATGCCCACTCTCTCCTCCTCTCTGAGAAGTATCCGGGGTAACCAAGCACGCTTGGATTCTGGACTCCTGTTACTGTTGATGCTGAGGACACTTGGTGGAGGCACAAAGGGTTTTCACTCCATCAAAAGCACTCAACACAATGATGGTGACTATCAAGGGCTTAATTAAGTGGTGCTTTGGTAACAACTAAAATGAACTCCCTAGAATTCCAGAGCAGCACTCCTCGGGCCACTCAGCTTGGGCTTCATAGAACAAAGCATCTTGCAAGGGGACTGATGGAAACACACAAGCCGAACTCTGCTTAGGGGGCAGGAGTAAACAGCGTAAACAAGTTGGAATGCCAAAGTCAAAGTGTCTTCATGTGTATTCAAAGCAACAAAAGCACCGTGTTTCAACAGTGGCATGTGGCCACCCCAGAGACAAGGTACGAAATAAGACTTCTGCTTATATTTGATTCTCATTTTCTCTCTTTCTGTCTCTCTCTCCTGGGAACAGAACCCAGGGCCTCACATGCTAACTAAGCACAATGCCAATTCTTTCTTTTATAACTGGCATTTTGCACACCTTAAAGCGAATCTATTGGTATAAGTGAATTTCACTTAGAAATAACTATGTCTTCTGTGACATTTGTATATAATAAATTATGCATATATTCCCATACAGTGATACTTTCCACACAAGGAAGGTCATTAACAAAGCTGGAGAAGCCTGCTCTGCACAGGCAGCACAGGAAGCACTGGGAGAGCAAGAGGCTGGTTTTGTGAACAGGGAGCTGTGTGAGCACCCAGGGGTCCAGCAGGAATAATATGGCAGCATATTTAGTTCTCTGCTTTATGGGAAATCCTCCAGTAGTGCTCCAAAGATTCATTTTCACAAAGATGAAAAGCTCACGAAATGAAGGGAAGACATCCACACGCTTGCCTAGCAGATTACAAACTCATAAGCAGGCAGGTAAGCTTTAAAACCCCACCCCTCTAAACGGTTCACAAGAAATTCCACAGATATGAGGAGTTTTGAAGGGTCACAGAGGAGAAACCCACCCTAATACTGGAAGTGCATGTTAGGCGTCCCATGCACACAGCTGGGAAAAAGGTGGTTATATCTGTCACTGTAACCCAGCACTTTCAAGACTTCCGAGGCAGCATCCCTAAATCCATCCTCACAGAATATTTTCTAGAGGAGCTATTAACTCCTGGAAAGGTATGCAAAAGTCTTCCTTAGAAACTCAAATTTCATCAAAATGTTTAGAGGCTTTCTATTCCAAGACTCACTGGTCTCTGAACACGTGCATAACCAATGCATGTCCTTTCCTTTCTCAGATTGTCGACTGGGCCACAAGGCTCACAGTCTACCCTGGCCATCTACATATGGATTTCCCATAAGCTCAGCTTCTTAATGCCCATTTATTTTCTAAGATTCACTCCCAAAAGAATTATTTGAAAAGCAAAATGGTGATGAACCAATCTGGACAACTGCTGATTTTGACATAGTATCTTGTAGGAAGATTACAGCCATTAGCTAGATGATACTTTGAATTTTCTATAGACTTCAACTTGCAAATAGATCTAACACTTTTCATTGTCACTGATGGCAGACACTGTGCAATATCATAAGCCAAACCCCACAAACCTAAACTGTGTTCTCAGAATGAGTTTGTAGGTGTGCCCCTGGGCAATGGTATAACTGCTTAGATCTGAAAGTTTGCTATAACTTAATCCAGGCACAGGAGGTAGTCTCTCCTGGTTTGCTAATGAGACCATGTCTTTACTAAGTAGCTGTTCTTGCAATAGTCATGATTGTTTTTGTTTCTACTAACTCCCTTGCTCCAACTGGTTGAATTTCTAATTTTAGTGAGGTTTTTAGGCTTCCCCAACTGGCTGCCTTCTTTGAACTTCCTAGTATAGTCTTCTCATCAGCATCCATATCAAAGGGGTAACAATTCTTATGGGTATTGTTAAATCTTGGTAAACAGTCGACTGATGACAGGGTATCAACCAGAAACTGACTACCTATAACCACTTTGGATGAAAAGATAGAGATTTAAAATAACAGCTGCAGAACTCACTAGGTCTCCCCCCTCCTTCTCCCCTTTTTCCCTTTCCCATATACTTAACGACTAAGTCTGGTCTGAAAGACCTAGGACCAAATTAAACCTCTTACCTTCAAATGTACTGAGTAACACTGCTGCCAGAATGCAATGTTTCAGGATGGTTACCAAGGCAATTCACCAAAGAGCATTTGGCTTGCATTTAGTTAGCATTCAGCAAAGGGCAATCAAGTGCCCCTCAGCCCTCATGAAAATATAAATAAGAGCTGTTTACACTAAGCTAATGCCACCAATAAGTGAGACCACCCCCATAATTCTTTCAATTACCGTCTCTCTTTGAACCTGAGACCTTTCCTGCTTTGAAACCCTACTTGTAGTTTTTTCCTTTTCAATAAAGAACTATTTCTTCTCAATATATTTTCTACACTCAATAACTTTACAACTTTGTTCTTTTCTTTTGAGATATAATGGTTAGACACCTAACAAACAACCTTTCCATAAAACGACCCTCCAAAGTCAAAGCTCAGACATGAAGATTAAACTTCTGAGAAGTGGAGGCACAGTCCCCAAAAAGAGTTTGACAGGAAGGAATTGTTAGCCAGGCAGTTTCCATTAAAACAGTGACACTTCTCTAAGTTTCTTACCCAAGCATTGAAAATGAGCATCTTAGTTCTGTCCAACAGTACTCGGTATTTTCCTTCATCTGACTACTGCCTCAGGACCAACTGCTCGCTCCCTCTCCAAGCCTAAGTCTACGGTATGGCAACTGTCATTCCTTCCTAGTGACAAAGTGGCCGCAGTGCTAACTGCTTCACCACTCTGAGCAGCCGGCACAGCTTCCAACAAGAACAAGCTTCACCATGCTGATGACTAACACTTGGAAGAATGCCCTTATGGACCACTATCTGTAAGTAAACCTGGCTACCAACCGTCGCTTGCCAAGTCTAATGGAATTCACTGGTAACATTTATGTTCATTACTTATCTGAGCAAGAAAGACAATTCTTAACTGAAGAATATACATCATTTAGAACGAACCAAAGTCTCTGAAGATTCTATGAGCTCAAAGGGCAGAGTTTTCAAATTTGATGAAAATTTAAAAGAAATGAAGTGGGGCAGCCTCAATACTCAAGAGATACACTGAGGAGAAAAAAAGTGGCAGGCTATATAGACTTCAGAGCCAGCAATAGGCAAACTAACGACCACAAAACACACCAACCTAAGATCAGTTGGTTAGACACAGTATTCCTTAGCTGCCTCTAAGCAATAAACTCCTACAGTACAGTAAAATACAGCCATGGAACACATTACCAACTTCAGACAAAAACAGATCCCATAGTAATGGTAGTTCCACAAGATGCTATCACCTAGTGACACTGTGCCCATGCTGGCTTGTGTAATTAACACTCTGTGATGTCTGCACAACAAAGTCACCAACCAGAAAGGGTCCGTCATTAAGCATAGTAGCCTTATAATAGATTATTTGTCATTAAGAGGCTGAGCTGTGACTGAAATGGTGGAACAGAATCCACTACACTGTCTTTTACTACTGAGAGACTAATTCTTCGTCAGCTCCTCGTGTGCATGGCACTACTAGACACTAGCCAAGGGAAAGGTGATGGTTAACAAAGGTTCAATCTAGAGACTGTTCTACAAGTCAGCCCACCATACATTCCACACGCTGGTAACGGAGCTTCGCTGTGTGAAGGATACCAAGAACTCGGGAAAGAACATTAGGGCTGCCTAGACTACAGGCAGGAAGGTGAGGTGTGTGTCCTGGAGACAGATGGAAGGGCTGGCTCAAGAGCTCTAGGGTGAGAGACTAAGTCAGCCTCTCCCCACCCAGAAATGAAGTCTCTCAGAAGGTAAATATGGACCAAACTACATGTCTGTCTTTATAAAGTCAGTGGACAGACAACAGACTTCTCTTTGTATTCCTGACATCCAAGTTTACTACTCCTCCATATTTGTGGCTGAAAAAAGACATTTGTAAAATTTCAACTACAGTAGAGTTTAGAAAGGTTTCCAAAACAACAGATAGACAAAATCTTTCTTCAGCAGTTACAACCTTGGAGCATTCTTTTGATACTTCTCTTAGTGTTTCATTCCCTAATCGTAAAAAAAAAAACCCTTTTTTATTATTGTTGTTTATATGTGCGCATGTGTGCATGATGTGTATACATGTGTTATAATGTGTTATATACATATACATATGTGTGTGTGTGTGTGTTATAGTGCCAGAGTAACAGGAAGGACAACCTTGTAGAGTTGGTTCTCTCATTCCACCTTTATGTGGATTCTAGGAATCAAACAAATTATCAAGCTTGCAAACAAGAGCTTTTAACCTTTATGTGGATTCTAGGAATCAAACTTAAATTATCAAGCTTGCAAAAAAGAGCTTTTACCTACTGAACCATCTTACTGCACCCGTTAATCTTAATAAACGGGAAGCTACTACGTTATGCTTTGAACTGAAAACTAAGCCCTCAATAATACTCCCAAAGGGTAATTAGGCACCCAGCCAAGTCTAGCATGCTGACTGAGAAGCAATCGCTTGGTGCACCTCCAAAGAGCTTCAGACAGCCTGCTCCTAGACAGTGACCTGATTGGAGCTGTAGACTCTAATAGAAACTCAGGTATCTAGAGTAATGGGTGGGGCTAGGTAAACAGGCATAGGGATCAGAAAATAATGGCATGTGGGAATTCCCCTATGGGACAGGAACTACTCCCTTATGTTGTGTGGGATGAGAAAGAAGACAGGTTTCTGCGAGTTCAGAGGGATCCGGGGAGAGGGGCTCAGCACTCTCCTCTCTAAGCATGCCACGGGAACCGTCTATATCAGGGTCATCACTTGAAATTCAGATTCCCAGGGTACAACTCAGGCCAAGAGAGAAGGAATTTTGGGAGGACATGCTCAGAAACTTACATGAAAACAAGACCCCAAGGTTCTCAAAGGTGTAGGAAGTTAGAGAAATACTGGAGAGTTTATTAGACTGGGATTTTGATGCTGGGCTTTTAAAATGATGGACATTGAAACTCAGCCATATTTTAGCCTCCCTTGGGGCTGGCTGCATGCTACACTAACCTGGCACAAGACACAGCAGAGGCTCCTCTCAGGAGCTTCCCTCCCCTCTTGTAAGGTGGTTCCTGACCTTCTATTTTTGCCCATGTTCATGTTGCTGCCTAGAGGAAGAGGAGAGCGTAGAAGACATCTTGTGGTCTTAGGGTCATACATCATGAACCAGTGAGAGAAAGAAAGAGACACAAAGCATCATGGTAGTATCCAGAAACACTAACTCAGGACTTCTTGACAGGAGCGCTGAAGCTCCTGCTCTTCAGAATTCCCATCCTCAGTTCTTATTTCTCTCTCGCTCCTTGAAAATTGCCAATATTGTCAGAAAGAGATTTTCATCCTCAGGACAAATTTATCTTTACCTTTTTCTAGCATTAACTACAGCATTTTGCACTTAACAACCAGTTCGATCAACATGAAATTGAATTTAAGACAAGTAAATCCCAAATTAATAATGATATGAGGAGAAAACAGAGCAAATTAGCTAAATGTACTTTCATCCACATTAAAAACAAAACTGGTTAAGGGCTGGAGAGATGACTCAGTGGTTAAGAGCACTGGCTGCTCTTCCAGAAGACTTAGTCAATCCGTAGCACCCATATGGCAGCCCACAACTATCTGTAACTCCAGTTCCAGGGGATCTGACACCTTTACTCAAACATATATGCAGGCAAAAGACCAATGCACATAAAATAAAAATAACTCATTCAAAAAAAGGTATTTTTAAAGCCAGTGGTGATGGTGCATGCCTTTAATCCCAGCACCATGTTGGACTGGGCAGGACGGAACAAAGGGGCCCCGCGCTCCTCACAATACATACAGGTCAGGGAGTGGTGACACACACCTTTAATCCCAGGACTTGGGAGACAGAGGCAGGAGAATCTCTGTGAGATCAAGGCCACCCTGCACGTTATACCAGACTGCATCTGTCCAAAAGAGAAACTGTAGCGCCTACAGTACAGAACAGTATGCAAGCCAAGAACTAAGCTGGAAACTTAAAAACACACGCATACAGGTAGACAAAGTCATGAGGACACGGGTCATCCTTGATACATGAATGCCCACTTTATTGTGCCCAGGGGCAGCTTATATAGGGCTCTGGCCATGCCCCAACTCTCGGGATCTTCCAGCTGCAGGCCTCACCAGAACTCAGAGCAGCTGCAGGCTGCTCAGAGCAGAGGAAAACAAGCTGTTTACAGGAAACTCAGGGTCTGGTGGTCTGCAGTTCCCAACATGAAACAGCTCACACAAAGGTGATCCTAGCACTAGGGAGGTGGAGACAGGAGCAATAGGGTTGGGTGGAAAGAAGAATATAAAGGGGAAGAGACAAAAACTCAGTGTTGTGTGGAGTTTGAGGGCTCATGGGGACAGGATCTCACTCCTTTGGTCTGAAGATCTGGTAAAGATAAAAGGTCTCTCTAGTGGTTTGTTGCTTTGCTTTTCTGATCTTCAGGTTGAACCCCATAATCTGTCTCTGGGTTTCTATTATTCAAGCTAGGGTAGAGGCAGACAGATCTCTAAGTTTGAGGTCAGCCTGGTTACATATTTGTAACAGAGAAACCCTATCATGAACAAACAACACTCCATAAAACAAAAAGAAACTGATTAGTTTTTGTCAGGCAGGCCTGTACAGAAGTCTTTGGGGTCACTATCTTGATTAATGATTGATGTGGAAGAGCCCAGCCCACTGTAGGCCAAGCTGCCCACATAGCAGCTAGTCCTAGAATGTATTAAAGGAAGCTAAGTAAGCCAGGGGGAGTGAGCAGTAAGAAGTGCCCCCCCCCTCTGCTTCACTTTCTGCCCCCAGGCTCCTGCCCTGACTTCCCTCTAGGATGGACTATAGCTGTGAGATAAAATAAAGCCTTTCCCCTGCAGGCTGGGGAAATTTGCACTTGGTCAGGTCACGGTGTTTATGAGCAATACAAGGCCATTATTAGAACAATACAAAGTCAAGCTAGGACAGGAATAGGGCGTTGCTGTGACAGACCTGAGAGGACTGTGGGAGCGTTTGGACTTGGGCTTGGAAAAGCCACTGAGTTCTCAGACCTTAATGAACTGTTCTGTAGGAACTTCCAAGACACTGCTGAAAAAATGCAGATGGTTGAGGCCTGCCTTGTGAAGTTTCAGAGGGAAGCTGAGAATCCCTGAAAGACTTCCCAGGGCCATTTGGGAGGTATTTTGTATGAAGAATCTGTGTTTTATGGTCAGGTGTGGCTAAAGAGTCAGCTCTGACCAACAGGAGATGAGCATCACTAAAGCAAACCTTTCTTCAGCTGGGATTAACAACAGACCAGCATCACTCAGGTGAAAACTTTTGGGAAGTGTTTTCCTCAAGGGCAGAACTGTGGTCCAGAAAAGGCAAAGGTTGCATCACCAAGGTGGCAGACAAACTTGGTATAGTGTGAGTCTTCCACATCTTACTAGTTTGGGCAGCATGAGACCGAGAGGACTTTAGGGTCTTAGAGAGGAGCTGAGGCTTGGCACCATGAGGCAGGGTCAGAGTCACTAAACAGAGGCAGAAGAGGCTATTGGTGAAGTTGTAGCCTTAGCATCTATGGAGACCCCAGGATATAAGAGATGCCAGGGCTTGGGGATGACCACCAAGGACATTGGCAGGTGTGCAATGGAGCTGGCCAGAGCTTACAAGGTAAGTTGCTTGTACTTCAGATGGCAGAACTAGGGAGGGGGTCTGCCCAAGTCTTTTGGGACACAGAAGACCGTGAGGGAACCTCAGACATCAGACACTGAGCTACTTACACTGCTGGACTTTGGTATGATATAATTGTAACTGTGCACTGGTTCTTCCCTGCTGGAGTAAAAAGTATGTAACTTACTTTTTGATTTTACAGGAGCCCACAGTTAAGAGATTTTGAACTCTCCAAGAGATGTTAGATATTTTATAGAAACTGAACTTTTAAAGTGCATAATTTTTTTTTGCACTTTTGGGACTTTTAAAGTTATTCTAAGTTTCATAGAGTGATATTAACACATTCTGAGGGACAAACAAGAATGGAAAGGTTATAGTTTAAACAGCATTGTATTTGCGTGTCAAGTGGAAAGAGGTAACCTCAGTTGAGAAATGTCCCAACAAATGACCTGTAGGCAGGCCTATGGGCATTTCCTTGATTACTGATTCATGTGGGAATGACAAATCAGATGTGGATGGTGCTACTCCTACCTGAGCAGATGGTCCTAAGCTGCATAAAAAAGGAAACTGAGCAAGCCACGGGGAGCAAGGCAATAAGCAGTGTTCCTCCATGGCCTCTGCTTTAGTTCTTGCCCTGAGCTTCCTGCATGATGAACTTCAACTGTGAGATGAAATGAACCCCTTTCTCCCCAAAGTTGCTTATGGTCATGGTGTTTATAATAGCAATACAAAGCCAAACTGGGACAAAAACAAACTGAATAAAAACAAAAATTGATAAAAAACCTGTATCTTCAAGACCAGAGCAGGATAGGGCCTTTCCTCCACACAGTTCTCTCTGTGACAAAGCAAGCAAGGCTTCTGAGTGTCCTCACCCATGTCTACCACACCTTGGCACAGAGGGGCAATCCTCCAACTCCAACTCAGCGGCAGTTGCATCAGAGAAATGGCTGAACACAGACACCCATATTTCCTGAGTAAAGGGAGATGGCGCTAAAAACTAAGGCCAAGACAAATGACACTGGCACTGTGGAAATTCAGATGCTGTTTCCTCATTTGCCTCCAGGTCATCTCAGGAATGTTAACTGTGGATGTGAACTGTGATCATTAACTTCTCTAACTTACTACATGGGAGAAATCCAACAGCACAAACAAACTGTTAAATGACGAGGGGAAAATCCACCATGTTTGTGTTCAGCCACAGTCTATACATATGCTATGTATATACTAAGCACGTAGCATACGCATGCTTACGAAGTACACATTTATTACCAGGATTCATGAGAGCAGGAGTGTGTTCACCAACATGCAGAAAAATAAATACAGCAGTGCTCAGTGAGTATGGACTGACTAGAGGATGTTAACTCTAGCAGAGAAGCACCAGAGCGGGTCAGAAACGCAGTGAAGAAACAACACTTGCCACAGCAGGATCATAAATGTTATGGAGGAATGGCACGAAATTGTCAGTGTACAGAACACCCCAGAAGGCCTTCCCAAAAAGGTGAGAAACAGCAGACAGGAAAGCTACTGGACAGTGCCCACAACGAGGAAATGCCCCAGAAAGTGAAATAACTCATATAGGAGAAAAAGGAGAAAAGGAATAATTTGATCATTATTTCATTAAAGAAATAACCAACTGAAAAAATATTTTAAAATACCCACTCCAAGTCAATTTAGTATCAAATATTTTGACCTATTTAAAGAAAATCAGGAAATTTAAAAAGAATAAAAATGATTCAGATAAATGAAGATAATGCAATATGGTAAAGATCTCAACACAGGCCTGTTGTGGACTAATCTTTTTGTACACTGTGAAGATGTGTCTTTACCAAGGCGTCTCCTGATTGGTTTATATAGAGCTGAATGGCCAATAGCTAGGTAGAGAGAGGTTAGGCAGGACTTCCAGGACCAGAGAAAAGGAGAGGAGGTGAATCTAGGTGGGAGACAGACACCAGAGGACACTGAGAGGAAAGAGGAGGTGCAAGATGGAAGAGAAGGAAAAAGAAAGGAGGCAAATGTAGATTAATATAAATGGATTGCTTTAGGTTATAAAAGCTAGTGGGACAAGCCTAAACTATAGGCCGACCTTTTGTAATTAATAAGTCTCTATATTGTTTCTTGTGAGCTGGAGGCCCAAAGAAAAACCTGTCTACACATACACAAATTAAACTGTGAACATACTGAAATTCTAATTAAGATGCTAGCAGGCTGGAAATAGGATACTAGAGTGGAGATAGGGAAGGACAGGAAGCAGGAAAGTTTCCACAGATAAAATTCTTAAATGTGTGAATGTGATGCTGTAACAACAGCAAACCTGGTTATGAGCCCATCACATACCACTAACCAAAAGGCATGCCCTGAAGATAAAGAGTTTAATACCAAATATAAAGTTACAAAAATATAAAACTGACAAGGAGGTAAATATTTCTATAACCTTCATTTGGAAAATCTTAGTTATGGTGCAAAGCTAGAACCTCACAAAATTAATGGATCTGGTTACCACAGATTAACATATTGACAAATGAAATGAAGCAAGTGGCAGACACATACACACACATACATGCATGTCCACACACAAACCATTATTACTATAATATGTACAGAACCCTTGAAAACAGCTGGACAAACAGAATAGAAGGCATGTTGTGATCAGTGAAAACACAAATCATCAATGAACATGAGCAATATCAGGCGTTTTAAATATAAAACAAGTTTATATGCCAACTTCTACACATTTTTGCACATTATTTATAAAATTACAGCATTGGCCAGCAATAACTGCTGAAGATATGGTAGGCTGGCCACTCGGGCCACAGCATCACCTGGTAAATGTTTCTTCAGAGAAATCCACCAATCAAAAGCTCTGAAAGTATGTTTTATTCCAAAAGATACTTGCATGTATCTGCGCTGGAGAATCATCACAGACAAAAGACAAAGGTGCACCTTACAGCACTGTCTGGCACACTGATAATGAAATGAAAACCACCAAGAGAGGCGGGAGGTAGAGAAGCTGTGGCACAGCTGTGCAGTGGCATGCTATCTGCTGGCTCACTCCAGCACGGGTTGAGGAGGAGCAAGAGAGAGGCCAACAGACGGGTGAATATATCCAGAGTACACGATATGCATGTGAAATGCCATAATGAAGTCCACTAGTTTGAATAATTAATATGACAATAAAAACATGAAAAGGGTTTATTTCTAGGAATCTAACTTTTAGAAATAAACGCACACAAAGATGTGTGGACATAATATTAAAAATAATCATATCCTGCACATATATTAGCATAGTATAATAGTAACCAACTTTCCTTGAACATTAACTAGGTGTAGTGGTAGATTGTTCATCTGAATTATTTCTTATAAATTTTATAATAAACCTCTAAGATGGACTTGTTTCCATTTTATAGCTGAAACCAAGCCTTTAAGACATCAAAAAAAGTGTCAATAATTATTTGGCCACTATGTTACAAATGAGGGATTCCAGCTTGGTCAGTCTAACTCTATAGAGTATGCACAGGTAAGGGCTAAAAACTGCACACAGCCCTGCTAGATGACTCAGGGCGTGCTTTCTCTATTATTTTCTCTCTTTTAAAACGATTCATTTCATGTATGTGCGCGTATCTCTCTGTCTGGCTGTATGAGTGTGAATGTATGCCACTTGCACGCTGGCTCCAACGGAGGTCAGAAGAGGACATCAGACTTCTAGAACTGGAGTTCCAGGCAGATGTAAGCTTTCCAGTGCGGGCTTTAGCATTTGGTGACAGGTCTTCTGGAACAGCAGAAATATTCTGAACCACAGAGCCATCTGATCAGCCCTCTTATTTTATATTTTTGTCTTAAGAAAACGAAAACAAAACACAACCTAAGTCACCAAAATCAGAGTAAGTCTCATGCAAAAAGCTGAGTACGATATTAAATTCTACAAGCTTATTTACCAAAATCTATAAAAGGACAGTTATCTTGACATAGTAAAATGAGAGTATTTCAATCTTCTTTTTAAAAACCTATTTATATTGTCTTAAAATAAATACTTAATAGTTACATAATTTAAAATACTACAGAAATATTTGGGAAGTATTATTAGGCATTATTCAAAATGTAAACCTCAAGGGATCCCTCTAACTCTGCACGTAGGAAGGTATTACTGTGGGAGCATAGGTAGTTTGTACAGCTAGCGCCAGAGACCACAGTAAGCCACACAAAGCAATCTAAAATGAACCAGCTCTAGCAACAGCTTCATCTATTGGTTCCAATAAATAATCTATTTAGTGTGCTGACCTTGGGAAATGTAACTTTTCAGCACAGATGTTGGTCAGGAAAAGTCCTGCTTTTCACTGACCTATATTGAATCTAAACTCATTGAATCACTGCAGCCTCTTATGATCCTAATCCAAATAAAATTTTCTCACCCTGGTGTGGTGCTTGCGACAGGGCTGCAACAACATTCCTGTAAACAGCTCAGCTGGCAGGGGCTCAGGGAGGCCTATTCCTCCTTTATAAACTCAGTTGTATTTTTCTTCGTGTGCGCGCACACACACACACACACGCTTGTCTGCGCGTCTTCAAATGACATTCACACCAGCAGAGGTTTGGCCCATGCCCTGGAGGAAGTGCTGAGGATTCATGCTGCAGCTAACCTGCCCTCCTACAAAGGAAATCGCAGTCTGATCAGTATGGCCCTTCCTTGGCATATTACAGCTACACACAGAGGAAGCACAGAAAAGACTCATTCTATAATGTGACTGCAGGCTCTCAAAACTTCCTGCCTCAGCTTCCATTAGCTAGAAATGAGTTGTCTAAGATGTTAAAAGTCCAAGAGAAATCAATTTACATATATCAGGGATCTCCTTAAAGAAATATTCCTGCTGACTCCAGGCTGAATGAATTCAGGTAATAAACTAAAAAGGAAAGCACAGGGTCAGTCAGATGAGAGGGCTAAGGGTCACTAAAGGGTGCTACTTCTTTAAATGAAATAAGCAGAAGGAAATGGCTTTAATTCAATTAGTCACATGGGATAAATAAAATCATATGAAGGAAAATTACAACCCCAGGCCTCTTCCATCTGTGGCTGTAGGTGAGGAGGTAGCCCCCTTTCCTTGGAACATCTTGTTTTTGCATGCCTCTCTTGTGTGGTCCAGGTTCTGCCCAGCTGCCTTTCCTGTGGCCAGCTGTCCCACCGGCCAGCTCTGGCTCTCAAATAAGCAAGTTCTCCCCAGCACCAGTCAGACCAGAATGTCTGGGACCAAGTCTGATGCCTGGGTCCTGCCTCCATCAGGTTTCTGAGGTAAGTACTGATCACTCGGTGTTACGTATAAAACATTTAGATCTCTGGGTCATGTCTTGGACCCAGGGAATCTAGTCCCCAGCAAAGTGGCAAGGAATTAGCATTTTAACCAGCATGCCATCAGTGCTCCTTCCCCTTTGACACTCAGAAGCCAGTGCATCCATGCATACTAAAGGATAATTAAGATATTAAATCATTACTACTAGCTTAAGATTCCAGACTCAGGCTTTACATATTAAATTCTGCTGTATCTGGAATGCCAACTCAGATATAAAACCACATAAGCCACATAAAAGGAAAAACAGTAAAACAGCCAGAATAAAGAAAGTTGTAGCAAAACAATCCTGACCTTAGTCACCCTTTATTTGTTACTAGTAAAATACTCATCGGATAAACCTTAAAAAAACGAGGTAGATTACTCAAAGCAGCTCCTGCAAGCATTTTGAAGAAATGCTGCTTGCCATCTCCTGACTTTCCAGGTAGTGGGCACTGACTTCCTGTATCTTTCCAGCCAGCTTCTGAGAGGTCCTCCTGCATCTGCAGCGTGGTCTGAGTCTTTCCTGTGGGGAGGGGTCTGCACCTCTGCCTGTGACAGAGCCCTTCCTTGCAGGATTATTATAGGCCTTTCGTAATAACTAGAAGGAATGACCTTAAGGAATTCTGCCCTGTGCCCTCTGCTCTGCTCACTCTGCCCTGTGCCCTCTGCTCTGCTCACTCTGCCCTGTGCCCTCTGCTCTGCTCACTCTGCCCTGTGCCCTCTGCTCTGCTCACTCTGCCCTGTGCCCTCTGCTCTGCTCACTCCGCCTACCACCAATACCCGTTCTTTTCTGTGACCACACTGCTAGCTCCATCTGAAGACCCCGAGTTCTTCCAGGATAAAATCCCATCAGCCCCTGTCCTTTGAAGAGACTTGCTCAATGAATGGGCCAAAATCAAACTCATCTTTCCCCCATACTTCTTTGTTTTTTCTTTTTTTAAGACAGGGTTTCACTGCACAGCCCTGGCTGACCTTGAACTCAGAGATCAGCCTGCCTGAGCCTCCCAATTACTGAGATTAAAGGAGCATCTGGGTGCCAATAAAACCTTATTTAAGGATATGGGAGACCATGGCTAATAGGCCTGTGAGCCATGTCACCTTACTCCATTTCTAGTGACACAGATACTAGATGACACCAAATCCTTACAGACTGAACAAACACACAGGCATATCACAAGAGCCTTGAACGAGGACTTTATGACACACGGCAGTCAGCCCTGCCTAACCATGAGTAAGACAGGACCCATCTGAACTCACCAAAAGGAAAAGGTAAGTGGGGCAGAGTAAAAGAAAACAACAAACCATCACACACACTAACCCAAAGCACGGAACAGCCACTTTCAGTGCGCATGGCTGGAGGGAAGACGAGGCTTTTTTCTGAGACTACTGGGAAGGGAAGTCACAGTGACAGAATCCTCAGCACAGCATTTCTGTTCAGTTTCTGGGGCTCTTTTAGCTCAGTTTTGTGGCCAAACAGGCAGGGCAGTGTTCATAATGGCAGTAATGGTTTAGGAGACAGAGGCAGCTTGATTACATCCTAAGGCTAGTCAGCAAGCAGAGGGGATTCCAGCTAGAACGGGCCAGGCTGTACCTAACAGAGCCCACCCACAGCAACCCCTTCCTTCAGCGAAGCCTACCTCTCAAAGGCCCCATAACCTCCCAAGTAGTGCCACTGGCTGGAGACAAAGGATTGAAATAAATGAGCTTATGGGAATCATTCCACATCTAAACCGTAACATTCCTTGCTCCACAGGCTCACGGCCGTCTCATAATACAAAATGTACCCAGTCCAACTTCAATAGTTCAAAGTTGGGAGTGGGGAGCTCACTGTAGCACAGTCCACAGCAGCTGAGTTACATCAGTCTAGGTATCCACCAGTGGAACAGCAGATAAAGAGAATGTGCTAAGGATACACACAGTGCAGTCTTATTCAGCCATAAAGAAGAATGAAATCTTGCTGTCTGTAGGAAAACGGATGGAACCAGAGATTGTGTTAACTGAAGTAAGCCAGACTAAGAAAGACAAATGTCATGTGTTTTCTCTCATGAGATCTAGATACAAAATATATGTGAACATAAAAGTGGAACTATTGGGGGAAAGAGGAAATGGTGGGAGGGCGCAGGTAAGGACAACAGGTGTGAGAACATGGCTTGAGTTCACAAACCCACTATCTGTGCAGCTAGTGTGCTACAAAGGAGCGCTGCCGGCTGAAGACACACAACTCAGCGCTGTCTGAAGCTTGCTTTTGACTCAGCCTTCAGATTTAGTGGCAACTAAGACACTTAAAACAGAAAGAAATCACAAAGTGCCCGCCTCTCTCTGAGAAACCTTCTAGAACTTGTTACCGCCGTGGTTTAACAATGCAACTCTACAACAGAGTACATGTCCACGTGACAACATTCGTCCTTCCAGAGCCTCCATACTTGACACCCAAGTCATACATCAGTTTTCTCGGCTGCTGTTCAGGCCTCAGCTGCTGCTTCTAATTCCCCTCACCTCCCTGCCCAGTAAAGCCTCACTCACCTATACAATCTGCATGGACAGAAACGATTCCCCTGGAAACACAACACATCGCTGGTAGACGCTTCCATATTTACTCATAACTATTTTCAACCTCACCTGTCAGCACCTCCCACTTGTAACAAATATTGCTGGGTGCTTTAATACATTATACAATTAAAGTTCTGAAATGATGTATTTATTTTATTTCCTCTCTTATAGATGTATAAATTATCTCAAAAAGGTGAAGAAAAACCACCTAAAAATCTCACCGGGAGTAAATGTCCAGCTAGGATCTCAAGACTGGAGCCCCATGCAGGTTTCTTGGACAGGCCCGAAAGATCTGACTAGAAATGGTAGCATGGAATAGGTAAGCCGAGATGCAAGAACTGGCTGTCACCACAGTACATTGCCTTAGAAGCAGGCAGAGTTGGAGCAGAAGGTAATATGTAGACACAAAGGCCTCTTGTGTAGGTTAGAAAACAAAGACTGGAAGTGGTCTCGGGAAAGCAGCTGGTAGTTCTGAGCGGCATGTACGGTGGAGGAAGACAAAGGGACAATTAGGGGTTGCAGAAACAAAAGAAAAACCAGGACTGGAGAGATGGTTCAGTGGTTAAGAGTACTGGCCGCTTTTCCAGAAGAGCATGGTTCAGTTCCCTGCACCCATAAGGCTGCTCAGAACCCACTGTAACTCCAGCTCCAGGGGATCTGCCACCCTCTTCTGACCTGTGGACTCCAGGCATGCATGTGGCACACAGACATCCACAAAGGCGAAATACCTATATATACCTAAAATTATAAATAACTAAATCTCAAAGAGCAATGGCCCTGGAGGTTCCCAACCTGAATTAGAATAGCAATTGTAGAGGGGGAAGCACATTTTAGAGGCACTACCCTTGGTTACACTCAGATGCTTGACTAGAGCATCTCAGCTGAGGAGAGAAAACGGCTACTATTCCTGACAGGAAGATAAGAGAAGTGGACCAATCAGCAGCCTAGACGTGTTAAATGACACTGCACAAAGAAGACCCTGCTGCTGACAGGAGTCACTTCTGAGACTGACCTCCTGAAAGGTCCCACTTTGTAGGTGACATCTGTATGGCTACAACGTATTGATACACCCAGATGTCTTGCAAAAACCACAAAGCACAATAAGCTCTTGCTTAGCTGGAGCGTCTCTATGCAGAAATAGATTCATTCTGTTCGCTACACCACAGGATTCTTGCTAGACTCTATCACACTCACTATGTCTATTCAACCCCACCCCACTCCCAGCAAAAGAGAATTTTCTTTAAGAGCATTTGGTCACTAAGGAAAGAAATTGTTGCCCGAGATTCTTGGTGTCCACACCTTTGGAGACAAAGGAACTCCTTCTTTCCTCCATCCTTTTCTGTGCTCAGAGTCTTCACTTCTGCTCCTCTAGGGAGACTATTTGCCACTTTCTGCCTTCAAAGAGCACCTGGTTTAACCTGATCACAGCTTCTTCACTTCACTTTCATCCAAGAAGAAGAGGGAGCAGGTCTTCATTTGTGGGATAATCAGAACACACTGAAAATAGTTGTCATAGAGCAGGATCTAACTCTAGCCATCAGATGACACAGGACCACGCTGTGCCTGGCTCACCAGACAGTCCATACAATAAACAACACTATTATGGGATAGTAGCCAACTGGATACAAGAAGATTGGATCTAATAGTGGAATTAGAAGGGGAAACACTTCCAAACATCCTTGGAGTAATCTCGTCTATAGCCCTACACACATAGGATAACCCAGAGGTCCCACAGGGAACAGAACACAGAGTAGCTAAAGTCCCCAAAGTCACCATAGGCTTAGAGTATGTAGCGCAGTGCAGCTTCCTGGACTCAGGTACTGCATTTTAAGAGCACAGTGACCGTAAACATAGCAAGCATAAGGAAACAGGCAGGGTAAATGTCTACTTTAATTCACATGAGGTCACTTTTGGCATAAAGGTTACAATGTAAGACAATCCCCATTTCTGTGGAAACAGAATTTAGAATATCCAAGTGGGAATCCTAATTAGAGGAAAGAAAAATCTTGAATTTCAAAGTTTGAAGGAGGTAATAAATACAGTATTTTTATTTCAGTAGAAATAAAAAACAGTCCCAGAAAACCAGGTACCTGTGAGTTTGATCTTGGACAGTCGAGCCAAAATGCCGGGCAGATCGTCAGCGTGAAGTTTCATCTCTTTCCACTGCTTTTCTTCCTTTGTCTCTTTGGCTGTGTCGAGGGAATGCTCCACTATGGGGGCAGCCTCCAGCTCCATCAGCTCCTCATTTGGCTTCCGGGACAAAGGCAGGCTGGAGGCTGACAGAGATGGCAGCTCATCCACTTCTGTTCTAGCCTGCCCTGAAGACATGTGTTCAAGGAATGGAGAAGTTGCTGGCTCTGGCTTTGGTTTGACTCGCTGGCTAAGGCCCCTGTGCAGCTGTGTGACATACTAGACAGACAGACAAACAGCATGCGTTACTAAAAACGATGATGTCCCTTGACAGCTTTCGCTGCTTGGAAGAGCTTACCATGTAACTTTACATTGTCAGCACTGCGTGCAACACAGTGTGTGTGACACAGACACCAGCACTAATGTTTTGGCTATGGTTTTAAATTTGTGGTTTAGAAAAATCTAGGAATCTAAGTTGTTGGCAAAGAAGATCCATCTGTTACCAACTGGCCTTCCTGAAGGCTGGCCTTTTAATCTAAATACAACAAAACCGTCTATAGATAACCAAGGTCAGCTACTGACCACCTGGCTCTTAGGCAAACAGTCTTGAGCAGAGTTCACTGGAAGACTAGCAAGGGCCACTCGAGTTGAACTCATGTGGGAGTGTGGGAAGAGGAAAGAACACCAGTTTTAGAGTCAGCCCCTATCACTGATGGGCAAAAAATGATAATTACTAAAAATATTGTGAGGGCCCTTATTTTTTATATTACTATATATTTCAGTTAATCTTCACAACAGTGTTTAAAGATAGGCCATTACTTATAACTCTTTTTTTATAGATGAGAACACCAAACTTCTAAAATTTGACAAAACCAATAGATTGGATTTTAGTAACATTTTGTAGTAATTAAATTTTATGTTAAAGTGGGTGTTGTAAACGAAAGGGTGAGATGTTTCTAAATAGAACATTAGACGATGACTTGCTATTCCTTCATATAAGCACTACGAATTCCCAGCTGTCTTACTAGTCTATGACCCTTTCCTAGAAGATTGAGTCATCATGTTGCCACAATCTCTACAGAGATACAGGCCTGTAAGAACGAGATACTCAGTGCCACTGTAAAATCACTGGCATTAAAAAAAAAAAAGAAACTTTACTTAGTCCACTCAGTAGTGTGTATGTGTGTGTGTGTGTGTGTGTGTTCACATATAGTGAGGTACAAACACAAGTCAAAGGTCAACCTTCAGTGACTCTCCTCAGGAGAGTCCTCCTTGTTTTTCGTTTTTTTTTTGTAAAGATGTATTTATTGTGTATACAATGTTCTATATGCATGCACTCCTATAGGTCAGAAGAACGCACCAGATCTCATTATAGATGGTTCTAAGCCACCATGGAATTGCAGGACCTCTGGAAAAAGAGCCAGTGCTCTTAACCTCTGCCTTGTTTCCTGACACAGTCTCTTGCTGGTCTCTGGGGCTCACCAAATGGGCTGAGACGGCTGGCCAGTAAGCCCCAAGGATCCTATGTTTGCCTCACTCAAACTGAGGTAACAAGTGCACACCCAGCTCTTTTCTGTTGGTTCTGGGGATCCCCCAGAGATCCTCATAGTTGCAAAGCAAGCACTTTACTGACCAAGCCATTTAACAGTCCCTCAGAAGTATTTTGAAGACTTTTCAAATGCACCAATGGTCTAAGAAAATAAGAGGATCACACTGTCAAACAACTACTGTATTCCTGACATATTTACGGAACTTCAAAGAATGTATAAAAGATGCGTCCTACCAGTTCAGCTTTTCCTAATTTTAGCCTGGTTGAAATATACCATAAGTTTTCAATCTTTCTCCAAACTTAATCAATAAATTCAAGATCATATTTTTAACCTCAATGCCAGAATTATTCTGGTTTCAGTTAAGAATAATAAAAGCAAGAGATTAAAGTTTTGGATAAACTTAAGAGAACACTAAATAAAAGCCCCTTTCAAACAATACTTCCTAAAACTTTTCTTCGAATAGGGAATCTCTGCAATTCCCTCACCCAGAGAAAAGCAGAGGCGGAAAGCAAGGAAGGAAGGCTTCTACTTACCATGCGCTTGAGGAAGCTCAAGTGCTGGACCATGAGCCACTGATTATTGACATTCCTGAACAGATGTGTGACCCTGTGTGGCAATTCCTGTAGAGCTCTTCTCTCTAGATACCAGACACAGCTTCCCACAGAGCCTGCAGCAGGAAGACAGAAAAGAAGGCATGTTGAAACAGTGGCTGCTCACTCAATAGTGCCGACACCAAAACCAAGCAAGATGCTGCTTGGGTGGGGCTGGTCTCCAATCCACCGCTGATTCCCACTGGGGGATAAGTGGCGCTCATCAGCCCTAGGCTTGGGTGAGGGATGGAAATGTCACTTTCACATCATTATGCGTACAAGAATTCCGAAGACTACCACCCTGTAGATGTTTCTGAGAACACAATACAATGCAACGAGTTCACTTTTTATAAAGTAGAAAGGGAAGCACTCATCTTTTCTCACTAAACGCTGAGAAACTGAAATGAAGGTTTGCATTTCCTTTGCATAGTTAAAATAACTACAAGGGAAAATGACTTTCAGTAAAATATGACCGTCAACCCAGTTAAGAATGAGCTGCTTCTGCTGCACCCACATTTGAATCTTAATCACTTTATTAAACCTCTCCAATCAGCAAATTCAGAGCTTGTCTCAGGCATCACCCCCGTCCAGCATGTGACAGCATATATGCTACAGTTACCCCTCGCTGACCCTCCGGGTCCCCAGCCAATCTTTCCTAAAGTGTCTCCTCTCATGGATTCTACAACCTAAAGTTTACCTATGTTCTGTTTTCTACTTCTAGGTTTCTAGTGTGCTTGAAATTTCGATGTTCTGTGTAGTCATTTCCAGTAAGTTTAAGCATTCCCTCCTGCAGGAAGGCTTGTAATACTCAAGAAGCTACCAAACCTACAGGGCTCTGGAAGCTTAGAAAGCTTTAAGATTGGGAAGGGCTCCTCCCTGAGGTCAGATATGTGGTCAAACAGTTGCAAGGTAGGCCGTGCAGGTCACACCTATCCCCTTCTTGCTGTTCCTACTCAAAGACTCCTGTGAGCTTCTACTGGAGCAGAGTTAATAGCAGTGAGAGGGAAGTCACCCTGCCTTCGTGCATCTTTCTTTTCCAATCCGTGTTTCACAGATTGTACCCCTAAACCTCCCCAAACAGCACCACCTCTGGGGACCAAGTGTTCAAATGTCTGTGCCTTTATTCAAACCAGCATACCCAGCACATATTGCTAACACAAACCTGCACATCCACTTTGTCACAGCAATACTGCCTCATGACCTTCCAATGAAACACATTACACACAACTGGGTCAACATTATTTACATTGTTTCCTTCTATGCAATCTACTTTCTACCTATCAAATTCTCAGTCTCTTTCACTAGTCTATCATATTTTATTATGTTCTATGATGGTACTTCCTACTAGCTTTTAATTTTTATTTAGTCTTCTCTCATATATTACATCCTGACCAGTTTCCCCTTCCTCCTTCTCCTTTTAGTCCCTCCCACCCGGCCTCCCCTCTTCCCCAGATCCACTCCCCCACCATTTCCCTTCAGCAAAGGGCAGGCCTCCCAGGGATATCAAGCAAACACTGCATAACAAGTTACATTAATACTAGGCACATCCCCTAATATATGAGAAAACCCAGAGGAGGAAAAGGGTCCCAAGAGCAGGCAAAAGAGTCAGAAACAGCCCCTGCTCACACTGCTAGAAGTCCCACAAGAACAAGCTACATAACCATAACATGTATGCAGAGGACTTAGGTCAGATTCATACAGGCTTTCTGGTTGTCACTTCAGTCCCTGTGAACCCCTATGAGCCCTGGTTAGTTGATTCTGTGGGCCATATTCTGTGGTGCCCTTGACGCTCTCACTCCTACAACCCTCCCTCCCTCCCCTCTTCCACAGGATTCCCCAGCTCCCCTAATGTTTGGCTGTGGGTCTCTGCATCTGATGATAGCACTTCTTCTTTTCAATCACTTATTTATTATTTCTATGTGCATTGGTGTTTTCCCTGCATTTCTGTGGGAGACTGTCAGATCTCCTGGAGGCTGTAAGTTGCCATGTGGGTGCTGGGAACTGAACCCAAGTCTTCTGGAACAACAGTCAGTGCTCTTAACTGCTGAGCCATCTCTCAAGTCCCATGATAGCACTTCTTAATGCAAACTGTTTGTAGAATGCAGTCCTCTGAACAAAACAGTCTCCATCTTCGTCAGCTACACCTGCTTGCAAAAGTCCATCAGGATCCAGCTTGCTAGCTGTTGACTTGCACTGGGGAGGGCTTGGACTCTCATCCGAGATTCCAGCCACTCCTCACTCACCATTTGTTTGCAGTTTTGCTTTAACTGCTAGTGGCCTCAGGGCTCAGAGGTGCTAGAGTAAAAGGCTGGGAAAGGTTCACTGGAGGGGCACCATCATCCACACTGGGAACAAACGTGCAAGTGCAGCTGCTTTGCGATCCCTCTACTCCTGTCAGTAACCCCTCACCCATGTTCTATAAGCAACTCAATAAACACATTGGTTCCCCAGTTTGAACATTGACGGAATCATAATTTGGTTCTTCATTAGGACCTTATGATAAAGGAGTAGGCACTGTTTCCATTTCCCCAAGGAAAGAATTCTCAAAACACCATCATCATAGTGTTTAGTTCTCTAATAGCCATTTCTCCTTTAGTCACCTTTGCTACCACAGCTACTGGACACTTGCCAGATAATAAAGTGAAATGATGTTTGGTGACTGACAAGCCCAGGTAGCCTTCCTCAACTGTGAGAATAAGCCCCGCCTCTGGAAACGCAAGGCCATTATCTTAAAGTAGAGGTGAGTCAAATCCTCACACCACAATTATGACATGCTCACTTTCAAATGGATGGATATGTGTTTGCCTTGGAACCATTTTGAAAATTCTTCCAAGATTATGTGGGCCACGTTGAAATTTTACAAAATGGCAGCAACAAAAATCTTGGGGGAGGGCAGGCAGAACATAACTTGGAAACTGAATTTGTAAATGATAACATTTACATGATAAAATTGGTTTAGTCAAGTGTGTTACGTGTTCATGAACAAGTACTAGAAAATGAGAGCTATTTCAGGCCTGGGTAAGCACATGTACACTTTAAGCTATCCAGGGCTTACAACAGATGCATTAAAAATCTGGAGAGATGGTCCTATTACCATTATTCACTATTAATACTAGGGCTTTTTTTTTTTTTTAATCGGCTAAGGAGACAAGTGGCTTGAAAGTTCCGGAAGCTTATTTCATGGAACTGAAAACAATCTGAACTTTTCTAAGCAAACTCAGAAGTACCTGCTAGATACCTAACAACCCTAACTTCTCTGCCAACTTCCCCATCAAACCTCTGAGTGGGATCTTGCACAGACTCTCAAGGAGCAGGATTTTTGGAAGGTATGTCCAATTTTAGCAACTGAGCTATTAGTCTCCTCTATTCCACCATTCCAGAGACTGACCCTAGGCTTCTCCGAGGAACATATACAGGAGAAGCTTCCATACAGAGAATAGTCAAGTAACAAGAAGAGCTGAGTTCTCTGAAAATGAGTACCAACGGTCAGGATCAAGGAACACTCACAGCAGGAATGGCAGAAAGTAACAAAGTGACTCAAAAAAGACTCATAACCCACCTACCCCCCAAACCCAAAAAAAAAAAAATCCCACACACTTTTCAGTATGAAAATTGGCAGTCATATAAAAACAGAGTCCCTATTACTTATCCCCCAGCTTCAACAATTACCAAATACTGCCCAATCTTGCCACCTCTACCTTCCCTTCCACTTGTCGCCCTATTTTATGAGCCAGAAGGGACCTTTGAGATCTCTCTCAGGTACCTCAATTATAGTAAACTCAAATGATCTGCACTGAGATCACACAAACCCAGGGGAGAAAAGAACTTCCTGAAACCACTGTTAGCAACACTGCTAGTCAGACACTGTGGGCAGCTTGTATCTGACAATGAGGCCTACAAAATATTTCTGGGATGTGAGAAAGAAGTTCTTGACTTCTCCTATCTTGTCTCTCATATGGTCCACCTAGCTATCATCCCCAGATATTAGCAACAAAACCAACCTACTCTTCAAATATTTCTACCAGAACAATCTCATTCATTCACAAATGACCGAGGAACTTGTCTGGGCACGAAAGATAAAGGGTGAACTGGAGAGAGAGGCAATCTCTACCTTCACAAAGGATGTATCTAATTGGGAGAAACGTACTAAATTGATGTACATCTGGATTTCGTGTGTGAACAATGAGAGTACGTCCTAGCCATGATAAAATAAGGTGAGACGAGAAAAGAAACATAAAGGCTCCTATTTTAGGTAGAGTGCAGAGGTTGGCCTCTTTGAAAAGGTAAGATATGAGACCTGTTCAAGAATTTGTGATAAATAAATACTTATCAGAAGTCCTTTGTAAAACGGAAAGGGTCATCCTGAGGGCACAGGGCTAAGTCTCATTGGGATTCAGTCTGCAGTTATCATTATCATGGTTATCACCTCACCGTGGGGAGCAGGTGCGCCTCTTGTCATTACAAGGCAGTGGCTAGGAAGGGCGGCTCTCTTAAGCCCGAGGCTTGTGGAGCCCCTCGATTTACCTTGCCCGCCAGCTTGCACTGTCTGAAACCCCAAAGAAGCACGAGACACCAAATGTTAGGGACCACCTGGCCTACGGCACAAAACTGGTCCACATCTCCGTGGCCTTTCCCTTCAGGTTTACCCCAAAGGTCACCTCCCTGCCAGGTGACAAGCCAAGGGCTTCCAAGGTTGCAGCCAGCTAGAACCAAGATCTCGCGCGTGGCAAATAGAAAAGAATTCTCCCATGATCGTGCCCGGTCGGATACAATACCTGTGAGGAGGCGCGAGGAGAGGGTGTGCGGGGACGCGGCCATAACGCACCGGTGCAGCTGTCCCACGGAGCCCCGCGTCCTCTCACCTCACCGGCTCCAGGACGCCGCCATCTTGCTAGCCCGCCCTATGAGTAAAGCGGGACTTCCTGTCCGTCACATCCGGTGTCCCGCGACAGTGAAAGTTCGGCTGCGGGAGCTTGTGGAGGTCTGGGATGGTGTCTTCACCTGCCGCTCAGGTGCTGCGGGTCGAGACCGGGTGGAGGCGGCGCTCCCGGGCGCCCGACCTGCCCGAGCGCGCGGACAGAAGAGCGCGTCGTGGCGGGGTTAGGGCTGCGGAGTCGATCCCGGCTGGGCTTGAGAGTTGAAGCCACCTGAATTGTCCTCCAGGCTGATACTGCACAGCCTCCGGCTTCTCGTGTGGGGGTTTGGTAAGTAAAAGAACGAGGAAGGAACCCCTTAAGAAGAAAAGCGGAACCTGCCTTACCAGGGCAGCTTGTGCCTGCTTTCGGCGATGAGGTGAGAGTTCTGTGGTTCACCTCCGGTGCTAGGCAAGGGGCACTGAGGCAGGAGACTGGCCGTTTGTGCAGGAGCACGCACTGTACCTCTGCTGGGGAGAGGTGCTCCTTGTGAGAGTCTTAAAGGGGAACGGAAGAAAGCGCCACGGAATGAGGTTAACATTTCTGAGGGGAGGTTGGCTTTCTGAAGAAAGACTTTGAAGAGCCAGCTTGCTGCTCAGTGGAAGGAACTGCGATTTTTCCAGGTTAGAAGGAAGACAGCAGAGAGTGGGATTGATTCTCCGTGGCCAACACGGTTCATCACGATGTCCCCATCAAATTAATGTTAAACAAGAGAGTGGATCCCCGGAGAGTAACTGAAAAGTCAATAACAACTTCGTTCAACCACTGTTTTGCGAGCATTTTGAACATGCCCTGTTCCGTGAAATATCATGAAGTCCAAGCCTTAATACACAGATCAAACGCACAATTTGGAGTACATTTATACCAACAACATTTGCTTATTCTTAGATGAATCAGGCCTGCTCTGCTTCCACCTTGATTAATTAGAGCAAACTGTTCCTGAACTGGTTCCCTTCAACAACATTGAAGGGTCTGCCTTTTTATCATCACAAATTGCTAAGCCTCAAATACCTAGTTGGATGGTTAGATGATAGAGAACCCGAGGGCTAGAGAGATTGAGTGACTCAGTGAAATATACAGCAGTGTTTCCTGTATCATAAAACTCATGTTATAAAACCAAAGGGTGGTAGGACTGCATCCTCCCTAAGATGTGATACACAAAATCAAGCAATAGCAGGAGCTGCCAAGTTTGTTTAGAAATACGAATCCTGATACGTTGCTTATAGCAATAGAAACTATCGTAGCCACTGTGGAGAACGGTTGACGTGTTCCTCAATAAGCCCATCACAGCGCTACCTCGTGACTCAGCTGTGCCTTTCCCAGGTGTATGCCCAAGACAATGACAGCATGTGTTCACTCCTAATATTACACTATCCGAAAGTGGATGCGACCCAAATGCTCGTCAACGGGTTATACACATGCAGTGTATCCACATAGTGGCCCTGTTTGCCGTGAAGATGAAAGTAAAGTACAATTACGTACTACAACCATGAAAATAATGCTAAGTTAGAGAAGTCAGTACAAAAGGCCGCTTACTGGACAACATCCTTGTATGTGAAAAGACCAGAATGCTTAAATCATTAGAGAGAGAGAGAGTAGGTAACTAATTGCCTAGTGCTAGTAGATGGGGTAGGGAGAAAAGGGTGATTGTTAGTGGGTACAGGGCTCATTTAAATAGAGGGAAGATCAAAATATCCCTAAATCAATGGTGGTGGTAGTTTTACAACTCTGAATATGCTTAAAGCCGGAGTGTAGACAGTTGACACTAATTTGTCAGATGTAAGATCTTGATGAGGATAATGGGCATTATTTTCATAGAAATATACTAAAGACTCTCCAACTCCCTCAGTGTTCATTGCTCATCATGCTAGCTTCTCACTAATAGTGTGCTCCCAGCCTCTGCTTGGTATTCCCTGGCAGAAGTGTGTCTCCCCTCTACAAAGGAGACTTACAATAAGGATAAGTAAAGAACAAATCTATTAGTGGTCATGAGTGGGAGTGGTTCATTTGTTCTCCTGGTACTAAGGGTTTAACTAAGGCAAGCACTCCTAAGCTTTACCTCCAGCCCCACGCTGATTCTTTGAACATTTAAAAAAACACAAAAAAACCTGCAAAAATGCTCAGCTACTGCTAGGGAGTGACATCCTGAGGAGGTGCTTCCAGGAAGTACAGGCAGATGGGAAGGAAGAAAGGGGGAAGAGAAACTAGTCCCTTCTCCCTGTTCCTCTCGCTGCATCATGACCCTCACGGGGAGAGCTATGCTGGACCCCTGCAGCAATGTGGTTGACCTGTTCCCAGCTCTAGGCACGGTACAACATATTAACTTTGTACATGACTGGTGGAATTTGTAGCCTCCTGTGCACTTGACCACCCAACTCGGCTCCTCAGAGTTCCTCTTTGTTCCTCCAAGGTGATTGATCACATCAGGGTAGGCTCATCCTCTGAGATCATTCCAGACAGACACCTCGGTTGAAGTCTGCCAACACCTTTTCCTTCATAACTTTCCAGGTCTCAAGACCATACGTGAGTTTTAGGGTACTAGAAGTGAAAATGACAGTTATTTAAAATGGGTGGCTTGGCAGGAATAGTTACTGAATAAATCCTTCCCAACATCTTTGTAATAAACTGACCCTGACTGTAATGAGGGAAGCAAAATTCCCAATACCAAAGAGGAATGAATCATAATTGCTTTAAGACCGCATAATTTTATTCATTGTTACCTGTCACTCGGTTTTCTAGAGTTTCCAATGATAGCATGGCTGCGTTGCACATATAGGAGAAAGAAAAAGAAGCCTGCTAGTGAAGTTTTGAAGAAAATTTTGTTTGCTATTGAACTGAACATGTAAAAGGAGGTGTTCTTTCTGCCTTACTTCTTTTATTCTCAGGAAGCAGGGTTGAGATTGAAGATTTCTAAAGGCGAGACAGCCATCCTGAAGTTCTGCGGTAACAAGCCTGAAGAATAAATAAACTTCAGTTTCTTGCATCCTGGGCGATGTATTCAGTGAATGGCCTAGGGGGCTGAACAACCTGTGTTAGAGCTTGCTGAAGGTACATGAGACGGAGACAACTGGGACTGTGGCAGCTCTCCAAAAAGGATGCATGCTTAGTGAAAATAAGACAAATTCAAATAGAGTGACTTGGTTTTTTGTTTTGTTTTGTTTTTTTGAGATGTCTCAGTATGTAGCCCAAGGCTGACTTTAAACTGTTGCTTCTCCTGCCTGAGCCTTCAGAGAGATACGATTGCAGGTACACACCACAAGGTTGTGGTGGTAGCTACGTCTCATATAAAATAAATCTATGATGCTTTAACTAACACTAAAAATAAACGGCCATTTGATACAGATTTGTTTTCTGTTGTGTTTCTTGCTGTTTATTGTAGACCCATCTCCTTTGATAATGATAAACATCTGGTTTACCACATCCGGAATGCATTCCTCTCCTTGTTTGGTCCTTCTCAGCATCTTGGAGCCTAGTGAATTAGACAGAGAAGCATTCTAAGCATAGGAAGCAAATTCTATGTTTGAGAAACCCATAAGCTTTTTTTTAAAAAAACATTTATTTATTTAAATATTTATTTAGATTTATTATACAGTAGTCTGCCTGCATGTGTACCTGCACCCCAGAAGAGGGCACTAGATCTCATTATAGATGGTTGTGAGTCACCATGTGGTTGCTGGGAATTGAACTCAGGTCCTCTGGAAGAAAGTCAGTGCTATTAACCACTGAGCCATCTCTCCAGCCTGAGAAATCCATAACCTTAAGAACATCACTAAAGACTAAGTTTTTTAGCTGTGGGGAATTATAAAGAAATGGTTCTGTATTCTTGTAAGTGAACTGTCAATATTAAATACCATACAAGTTTAAAATACAAAGAGATGTGCAGAAGGCAAACCGGCAAGCAGAATCCCAGGTAAGTGCCTTCCAGTACAGTAATCTTTAATAAACAACTAGGAATATGTGGGCCTCCTTATATCTTTTCTGGAACCAGGTACTCCTTCTCATCAATGAGCCTCTTTTTCTCTGCATTTGCACATTTAGCCCAACAGCAAACAAAATTTGTTTTAATTGTTTTGATTTGGTGTGTGTGTGTGTGTGTGTGTGTGTGTGTGTGTTCATGTGTGCCATGGCATTTGTGTGAAGGTCAGAAGACAACGTTTAGGAGTTGGTTCTCTCCTACCATGGCTTCATACCAGGAGTTGAATACAGACTGTTAGGCTTACAGGACAAACATTGTACCAGCTGAGCCAGCTCACCATACCTGAAGTCTATTTGTTATGGCAATGCGTTGCATATTTGCAAAAGAGCATCTTTTAGCACCCTGTAGCACGACTGTGTTGTTACATAACACCTGCTCATGTCAGTCTTGTTCTTTTTTCTCAGGAACTCTAATACATTCATTGGTATTTAGATACGTCACCCATTTTTCCAAATTCACACTCTTAAGAGGTGCCACACTTACAATTTAAGTCTGTCTAATACCAAGACACCCATATTTTATGTATTGCAGTCTCTGTTAGTTAGTATTCTACTCTAGAATTTTTAATTTTGTCAAAACAGTAAAGTTATTGAAGTTCAACCTTAAACACTTGCTTGATTTTACATTTGTTGACTTAGGTCCAACTTTTTTTGGCCCAGTTTTGTATATGTATAGAACAGGATACATATACAAATGTATCCAAATAATACCAGTTCTACAACTTAAATTACTTTATATTGTGAGTACTTAGTCCATATTTGGACCTTTGCAAGAATACAGGTTTCTACCTAAGACCTCTTAAAAGCTTTGATTGTGGACCTGACAATTCAGCTTTAAAAATTATTGCAAATTTTCTTTTTCTTTCTTTCTTTCTTTTTTTTTTTTTTTTGGTTTTTTTGAGACAGAGTTTCTCTGTGGCTTTGGAGCCTGCGCTGGAACTAGCTCTTGTAGACCAGGCTGGTCTGGAACTCACAAAGATCTGCCTGCCTCTGCCTCCCAACTGCTGGGATTAAAGGTGTGTGCCACCACCACCCGGCGCAAATTTTCTTAAAGTCATGTAGACTTTATATGAAAATAAGAGTCCTTGTAGTAGTTACTTTTCTGTTGTTGCGATAAATCACCATTACCAAAAGCAACTTAAGGAACACACACACAAACACATCCACACACACCAAATTAAAAAAATAAATTTTGTTTGCTGTTTGGGCTAAAGGTGTGAATGCAGAGAAATGGATCCAGAGGGATAGTGGCATTGTGGTGGAGAAGGCGCAAGCAGGATGTTGAGTGCTCATCTCAACTGGGCAAAGAAAGGAAAGAAAGAATGAGAGAGCAAGAACTGTGGTGAGACTATAAGCCCTCAAAAATGACTCAATGGCCAGTGACATTTCTTCCAGCAAGGCTCAACCTCCTAAAGGTTTTATTAACTTCCCCCAAACAACACCACTAACTGGAGACCAAGTATTCAGATACATGAGAAGCTTACTTCTGCATGCCATTGTTGTAGGAGCAGGAAACTCCATAGGCTCACTTACACAAGTTGGAGGCTTAGGTGTGTTAGGTCTTTCCCTGAACACAGCTTTCCTATCTTTCTGATGCAAACCAAAACGTATCTCTTTAATGAAGCTAATCTTAATAATTACAGACTCTTTACCAGTACACAACATAAAGCTGTCTTGAAATTTCCTCTGCCAAAGAAAATTTACCTTTAAATTTAGCTTCAGTCAAGTTCTTAGAATGACAGAAGGCAGCCAGATACTTTGTCAAAGTATCACATGAGGTGGTGGCGCATGCCTTTTACCACAGCACTCGGGAGGCAGTGGCAGATGGGTCTCTGTGAGTTCAAGGCCAGCCTGATTTACAAGAGTTCCAGGACAGGCTCCAAAGCTACAGAGAAACCCTGTCTTGGAAAAAAAAAATCACATAAATGACCTCTAGCCCATCACTAATAGAGTCCTCCTTCCTCACTGAAACCTCATGAGTTGAGCATCCACTATTCATGTAACTCTTTGTACTACTGTCTTCCGGTCTCCCACTAGAGTGACTTATTAAGCTCTGCTTAAAGCATCCAGTCAGTGGCTTTTCTATTTCAGACTTTCAAAACTTTTCATGTTACTCACAACAGTAACCCCACTTCTGGTATCAGTTTCTCTGTTAGTTACTTTCCTGTTTCTGTGATAAGATCCCATGATCAGAAGCAGCTTAAGGAGGAAAGTTAATTTTGGCTTGTAGGTCCAGAGGGATAGAGAATTCATCATGGTGGGGAAGGCATGACATAGTGGCCAGCAGAGGAAGTTGAAAGATCTTAGCCACGCACAGGAAGCAGAGCAGGAAGTGAGGTAAACCTATAAGCCTTCACAGCCTACCCTCAGGAGCATACCTCCTCCATCAAGGCTCTACCTCCTAGAGGCCCCATAACCTCCCCAAGCAGCAGCACCAGCTGGGGATGACATGTTCAAATAGCTGAGCCTGTGGAGAACATTACTCATTTGAGCCTCCACAGTGAAGAAAATGTGCCTGGATGGAGTCTGCTGCTGATGGGGGTGAAGAGAAAAAAAGTGACTTTTTTTCGTTTTGTTTTTATTTGGTTTTTTTTTTTGAGACAGAGTCTCTGTGTAGCTGTGACTGTCATGGAACTCACTCTATAGACCAGGCTGGCCTTGACCTCCCAGACATTTGCCTTCCTCTGCCTCCTGAGTGCTGGGATTAAAGGCGTGCACCACCACTGCTGTAAATAGTGACTGCTTGTTCATTTCCTGGCTGCCCAGACCCAAATAACCACACAGAAACTATATTAACTACAACACTGTTTGGCCGATGTCACAGGTATATTTCTAGCTAGCTCTTACATCCTAAATTAACCCATTTCTATTATTTTATATTTTACCACAAGGTTCTTGGGCAGCTACAATGGTGTCTGCCTCCTTTGGCAGCTACATGACTCTGCCTACTCTTTTTGTATATCTCTGTTCAAATGACCTGCCTGACTTTACTCTGCCAAGTTATTGGTTGAAACAGTTTTATACATTAACCAATAAAACAACACATATACAGAAGGGCATCCCACATCACACTGCCCAGCCAAAATGACTCATTTTTATTCTATAGGGTTTGCCACAGTTATATATCATATTCCATTTAATGACATCTAATCTCACCATAAATTTAGGTTAACTACATTTTATAAAGCAACAGGCTGAGCATGTTTGGGAAATCTTCCTTGGTTTCATAAGGCAGCTATATGCTTCCATGAGCACCGTAGACTGGGTGGCCTAAAGAAGCAGTTCTGTGTTGTCTCCCCACTATGGAGGTGAGAAATGCAGGCGGGACTACGCACTTCAATTGCTTCTGGGAGAGCAGCCTTCATTTTTATTTCAGTCTTCTAGAAGTTTCCAGGCATTCCTGGACATGAAGCAGCAATTCCAGCCTCAGACCCCTCCTAAATCTGATCATCTTTCCCCTGTGTATCTTCATATGGTAGTCCCCATGTCTGTCTAATTTTAACCCACTTTTTGTTGTTTTACATTTTTCAAACAGTATAGTGATTTGGAAGAGAAATATCCCTCCTAGGCCCATGTACCTGAGCACTTGGTCCCCAGTTCGAGGCACTGTTTGGGAGACCCTGCACCCATTAGGATGCAGAGCCTTGCTGGAAGAAGCATCAGCGGAGGCAGGCACCCTATTTCTTGCTTGCTCTCTTTTTCTGCTTCCTGCCTGTAGATGAACATGCCATCAGCTGGTTGCCTTGCCATGTCTTCTTTGTCATGACAGACTCGATCCTTCCAGAACCATAAACTAAACTAAACTCTTTCTTAAGTTCCTTCGGGTCATGGTGTTTTATCACAGACACAGGAGAATGACTAGTACACAGAGATCATCTTGTAGCACAGGCTGCTCTGGGCTTCAGTCCTTCCACCTCAGTCTTCCAAGTGCTGGGAATTACAGGCCTGCACCATCATGTCCAGCTCTACAGTTCACTTCTTGTAAAATCACCTGCCATATTGATTTAGACTCCATCGTAACAACTTCAATTTGATTATATCTGCAAGACCCTGTTTCCAATTAAGATCGCATTAGAAATGGAGCATGTCTACTGCAGAGACACACACCAGCCTGCAGTTCTGCACAAAGGATCCTGTGGGTAGTAAAGTGTTGACACAGCCTGGACTTGAGAGATGCTGGAAATTTTCTCAGTAGCACGTGCGTGGAAGGGATGTGAACTATACCTTCAGAAAGGGAGAAATGTGAATGCGGGGGGTGGGGCAATCAAGTATTAGGTAGAAATTTGTAAGAGAATAAAACTTTGGGTTGACCTCAGACATTTCCTCTCCAATAGTTACATGCCAAACGACTCCCTGGAGTTTTGGGGCGGGGGGAGTTATGACCTAAGATCATTACACCCAGCAATTTGTCTTTCAGCAGGACAGGCAGGCAGTCTCAGAAATGAAGGGCTTGCCAATGGGTCTGCTAATTGAAAAACTATTTGAAGATACATGCTGGTGGCTCAGAGGGTTTGGAATTATTTAGAGCAGAAAATATTTCAAAAATAAATTTGAAACCAACATAGAGTTGCCAACTTCTAATGTTGTAAGAGTGTTTAAAGTAAATCAAGCTATCATCTAACACTGTAGCCATTTTGTAAAAGACAAATCATTTTAATGTCAAAAATTATTCAAAGGATATAACCCGATAGCTATTTACATTGGATAATTTAGTTTTATGAAAGTATCTTTATTTAATATCTGCATTCCCCAGAAAAATAAAGAACTATTTTCCATAGATAAGATCTCACTCATGAATGGGGGTTTGAAATCCAGGAACTGACGGGAACACGGGACAGCAACCGAAAATGAGCACCGACTAGCACTCCGTGATTTATGCAACTGCAGGAAAAATAATATTCAAAACTCACTGTAATTGTTTCCATTTTCTAAGGAAAGTTTCAGTGGGAAAATAAATCTCTGAAAACTACTCCCTTCCGCATAGAGAGGATGGTGGGGGTCGAGAGATGGCAACTTCTTCCCTCAGCCAACATCTGGGTTTCCACTTCAGGTTTTTCAAATGCTCGTGGAAATATGGATGGCCGGACCCATGTTTTAAATGATTTGGACTTTTAATTTGGACATTTCTCTCCAATTTTCTGGAAGCCTGCATCTGCATCTAAAACTGGGTTGAGTCCATTGGCTCTAATTTCTAAGGATTTCTGCAAATTTGGTATAGGTGGTATAGGTAAGAAAATGGCCCATAGCCGGGCAGTGGTGGCGCATGCCTTTAATCCCAGCACTTGGGAGCAGAGGCAGGTGGATCTCTGTGAGTTCAAGACCAGCCTGGTCTACAAGAGCTAGTTCCAGCGCAGGCTCCAAAGCCACAGAGGAAAAAAAAAAGAAAAAAGAAAATGGCCCATCACTCTGTGATTCATGGATTATAGAGGGTGAGAGTTACCTGTGGAGAAGGAAGAAAGGCCTGTGAGTGAAAGCCAAGAGTTACCCCTCTCCATGGGCTCAGTGCAAGAGAGCCAAGAGCCAGGACAGAGGAACTGGAGTTGAGTGTAAGGAGGCTGAGAAGCTTTTACTGGAGATGAGTTTCTTTCTTTCCTAAAGATGCCTTGAAATGAAGGAATGGGAATTGGAGAGATGCTCTTCCAGAGGACCTGACTTCAGTTCCCCAGGCCCCAACTCAAGTGCCTCCTTGGTTTTACCTAGGACTCCAGTTCTGACACCCTCTTCCCTCCTCAGGCACCTGAACACATACGATAGATACACATAACTAAAGCTCATAAAAATAAATCTTGGCAAACAAAAAACCTAAGGAACTGGGTGGACTTGGAAGATTTGCCATGAAGCATTGGCTTGAAGCCCTGGGAGTTAGAACCACAGGCAGGAATAGAAATCCCTGGGCACAGCCACAGAGTCCTTACCCCAAATCCTCACAGTCTCTGGCATGTGAAATATTTCAGTAAATCACACAGGACAAACCTCCGTTTGAGACTACAAGCTCTGAACCTGTCTAGATTTAAGGCCAAGATCTTCTATTTACAAATTCTGTAACTTGCTGAGATGTTAAACTACCTTTCTGTTCATGAACTATCTCATCTTTTACTGGAGACATGATAGGGAATAATTGGAAAAGAGGCAAAACTTGTTACTTATTTTTCTTATACCACATACCAGTTCAGACAGTATTAGGATTACTGATGTTTTCACCAATATCTACATGAAATATGTATTATTAGGCCCATTGCATACACAGTAAAATCAACATTCAGAGTGAGTCTTTGAAGATATTTGATTTTAAAAACGTTTTTGATCATTTCTTGATTATCTCAGGTGAAAGGTTGTACATGACCTTTCTCTCACAGCTGACCAGTCAAAGCGAATCCAATGGCCCCTCTATGACTGCAATACAAGGGAATCTGGCAAATACAAGTGAGTATTGTGTTACTAATAATTGTTTTGCTATTAAGACAGGATTTCTTGATGCCTAAGTTGGCCTAGAACTCTCTATGTAACCTAGGCTGGCCTCAAACTTGTACAGATCTCCTGCCTCTGCCTCTTGAGGGCTGGGATTAGAGGTCTGTGCCAATATGCCTGGCAAATATTATTGACAATTTTACCAGAAGAGGCACAAATTCAAATAAGATAATGCATCATCTGCCTATTGAACTGGAAAAAATGGAAAGGCATGAGAGTGAGTACTGGTGAGTAATGGAGGGGGTGAAAATTATATATGGGATATCTTGAAGGAAATTTGAATGAAAAGTCTCCAAAACTCTATATCCATGTATCCTTTGTCTAAACATTTATAGTAAGGCCTTAAAGAAATACTCACCTGTAAGATGGTATTTATGCAAGTCATTCTGAAGGGATAAAACTCAACATTTCTTTTTTTCATGTTTTTTATTGTTTTTATTGGGCTATATATTTTTCTCTGCTGCCCTTCTTTCCTCCACCCTTCTACCCTCTCCCATGATCCTCATGCTCACAATTTACTCAGGAGATCTTGTCTTTTTCTACTTCCCATGTAGATTAGATCCATGTATGTCTTTCTTAGAGGATCCTCTTTGTTGTCTAGGTTCTCTGTGGTTGTAAATTATAGGCTGATTTTTCTTTGCTTTATGTTTAAAGCCACTTACAAGTGAGTACATTGAGTGAGGGTCTGGGATACCTCACTCAATATGATGTTTTCTAGATCCATCCATTTGTGGGCCAATTTCAAGATATTATTTTTTTCTGCTGTGTAGTACTCCATTGTGTAAATGTACAACATCTTCTTCATCCATTATTCAGTCAAGGGGCATTTACATTGTTTCCAGTTTCTGGCTTTGACAAATAATGCTGCTATGAACATTGTTGAGCACATGTCCTTGTGGTATGATTGAGTATCCTTTGGATATATACCCAAAAGTGGTATTGCTGGGTCTTGAGGAAGGTTGTTTCCTAACTTTCTAAGAAATCGTCATACTGATTTCCAAACTGTCTGTACCAGTTTGCACTCCCACCAGCAATGGAGATGTGTTCTGTCTACCCCACATCCTCTCCAGCATAAACTGTCATCAGTGTTTTTTATCTTGGCCATTCTGACTGGTAAGATTGAATATTAGAGTTGTTTTGATTTAAATTTCTCTGACGGCTAAAGATATTGAGTATTTCATTAAGTGTCTTTCAGCCATTTAGATTCCTCTGTTAAGAGTTCTCTGTTTAGGTCTGTACCCCATTTTTTTTATATTGCATTATTTGTTGTTTTGATCTTAAATTTCTTGAGTTCTTGTATATTTTGGAAATCAATTCTCTGTCTGATGTGGGGTTGGTGAAGATCTTTTCCCATTCTGTACGCTGCCATTTTGTCTTGTTGACCGTGTCTTTTGCTTTACAGAAGTTTTTCAGTTTCAGGAGGTCAAATTTATTAATTGTTGCTGTCAGTGTCTGTGCTAATGGGGTTATATCTAGGAAGTGGTCTCCTGTGCCAATGTGTTCAAATGTACTTCCCACTTTCTTTTTTCTTTTCTTTTTCTTTTTCTTTTTCTTTTTTTTTTTTTTTTTGATTTTTCGAGACAGGGTTTCTCTGTGGCTTTGAAGCCTGTCCTGGAACTAGCTCTTGTAGACCAGGCTGGTCTCGAACTCACAGAGATCCGCCTGCCTCTGCCTCCCGAGTGCTGGGATTAAAGGCGTGCGCCACCACCGCCCGGCCCCACTTTCTTTTCTATGAGGTTCAGTGTGGTTGATTTTATGTTGAGGTCTTTGATCCATTAGGACTTGAGTTTTGTTCATGGTGATAGATATGGATCTGTTTTCATTCTTCTACATGTTGATATCCAGTTATGCCAGCGCCATTGTTGAATATGCTTCCCCCCTCATTTTATAGTTTTTGCTTCTTTGTCAAAAACCAGGTGTTCGTAGATGTGTGGATTGATATCTGGGTCTTCGATTCATTTCCATTGGTCCTCCTGTCTGTTTCTATGCCAATACCAGGCTTTTTTTTCACCAGTACTGTAGCTCTGTAGTAGAGTTTGAAGTTAGGGATGTGATACCTTCAGAAGTTCCTTATTGTACAGGATTGTTTTGACTGTCCTAGGTTTTTTTGCTTTTCCGTATGAAGTTGGGTATTGTTCTTTTGAGGTCTGTGAAGAATTTTGCTGGAATTTTGCTGGGCATTGCTTTGAATCTGGAGATTGTTTTTGGTAAAATTGGCATTTTCACTATGTTAATTCTACCTACCCAAGAGCATGGGAGATCTTTCCATTTTCTGGTGTTTTCTTCAATTTCTTTCTTCAATGACTTAAAGTTCTTGTCATACAGTTCTTTCACTTGTTTGGTTAGAGTTACTCCAAGATATTTTATGTTATTTGTGGCTGTTGTGGAGGGTGATGTGGAACTGAACATTTCCTGAACATAATAATTCTTGGTAAATGTCTGATAATATGTAGAGACTGAATAAATGACATATCTGCATGCACAAACACTGTGACTCCTCTGAAGGATGCTCAGAGGTGCTAATAATCACAGACTATATTTGAATTAAGTTCCTTTCCATCCTAGTTCTTAATTTTGAAGACTTTCTGCCTTAAAACACTTAAAAGCATATATTCAGAATTGCAACACTTGCTAGAATTAACATAGGTTTAACTTTCCTCTTGATTAAATTTTTACAAATACTGAACAATAAGCACATCTTATTTGATTGAAAAATGGAGACTGAAAAGCATGGTACTCCTGGTGTACCCAAGCCGAGACACGAAGTGTGGATCACCAGGAGAGAATGGCTGCTTTGCCCCGTGGCTGCCTGGGCACACATATGTACTTCAGAGCTGGCTGCAGACTTTGTGGTGGCTTCGTGTTCCAAGAGCTGGCTTCGGCAAAGCTTAGCAAGTACAGTGTGTGCCCTTCAGGAGGCTTGGGGCTCACCAGGTATGACTAACACTCGCTCATTCATCTTCGGATGAATTTGTGTGGCATGCTGGGGTGCTGACAGAACCCGAGCTGAGAACATTGTTTATTTATATCTGCACACAGTAATTCAAGTCTCCCGAAACCTCAGGCTTTCTCCGAATTCGCTCAGCGCTTGCAACCACTTGAAGTTCTTTCCACTGGCGATCCCTGCTTTGCTTCGGCTGGGTTTGCCTAAATGGAAAGGAGCACAGGACAGTGAACGGTGCTGAGTGCTTTGGCCCACAAATTGAACAGGAGCCTTTGCTTATGTGATGTGTCAGAAACACCGAAACTTCCAGGCTTCTGGTTTGTGCCTTCATGACTGATTAATACCATGTTTGCATTGTTGATGCTAGAAGATGCTTTAAACCGTATGCCTGTATATGACTGTGAATGTGTGTGTCTGTGTGAGTCTCTGTGTGCGTGTGTGTGGATGTGTATTGTTTGACTGCACGAACGTGTGTGTCTGTTGTGAGTCTCAGTCTCTTTCTCTTTGTGTGTGTGTGTGTGTGTGTGTGTGTGTGTGTAGCCAGATCAGACAGAACCTTTTGAAGTCCTGGTTATATGCTGGGCCATTTGTGTTTGTTCTTTTGACTTGCTCCTTTTTGTGGTGTTGAGGATTGAACCCAGTGCCTTAAGCCAATGCCGGACTCTCTGTAACTATTCAATGCTTTTATGGAATATAAAAGTTCCTTCCAGCTTCTGTTACAGAAAATTCAAAAGTGTAGAAAGCAGAGGTTAATGTAATGACTCCTTTCCCATCTGAGTCAGTATAACTCCTGGTTAATCATATTTCCTTTGCAGTGACAACTGCTTTCCCACATCAACTACTAGGCACTCCTACTGCCAGCAAATATGAAACTCAAATAGAAAATCTTAAGTTTTCATGTGTAATGGTGAATTGTATGGTGAAAGAAAAATAGGTCAGGACTCAGGGAGTCAAGCCGACCTACCCTGCCCTGAATCAAGCCTGACCATTGTATTTGGTTAATCTTAGGCTATGCAGCCTTTCTGAGTGACATCTATAAATTAAAAATTGTAGAATATAAATTATAGAATTATAATTTAAAATTATAAATTGAACCCATGACTCCCCTAAAGCACCAAGTACCCTCCTTTATATCTTAGATGGAGTGTCATCGTATTTGGTTACTGTTTTAGCTTCTCTGCTCGAAATCGAAAATCTAAAACACAGAATGGTAATGCACTCCAGAGTGTTAAACAGCCAATAGGTTGATAAATATGATTTGTTCATGTGTGGAGGGCTTTAATTGGAAGGAAGTACCTATTAAGAGTAAGAGCTGCAGTTGCAAATTTATTATCTACTAGAGGTTGTTGCCTGACAAGTTCAAGGGCAAATAGACATCCTTCAACTGAAAGTTCCCCAATACTACCTTAGGGATTGGTATTATCTGGGTTAAGTTCTGAACATGCAAACCAGGTGAGCATTTTGTGTTCCTCAGTTGTTTCCAATTAGCTGCTTGGCATAATATACCCCTCTACTAACAAAGTAGAAACTAGCTGGGATCAAGGTGTTGGAGAAACTAGGAAGCTAAGGGGTTCAGGTACAAAGAGAACCCTAAGAGAGACTGAGGTGGGGGCAAGAGGGCTGGACGGGTGGGTGTTGTGCAGCCCTGGGAAAATCTGAAAGTAAGATCGCCTGGATGGCATGTGCACTGAGCCTGCGGTGAGGAGCCATGTGCATAAATATTCCATCTGTTTCAGGGTTGGTGTGAACTCAGAGACATCCAACTCTACACCAACAAAAGTATTCTTTTTTTTGAAAGCGTCAACTAATTAATAAACCTTTGTCTTATTTTAAACCAAGAAATCAAAGTTGTGTAATTTATAGTATGCAACACAATGTTTTGAAATATGCCTGTATAATGATGAACTGGCTGAGTCAAGTAAATTAAGGTAGGTGCCCATTACATCACATGCCTGTTGTTAGAGCATTTACAATCCACTTTTTTTTTGGCTTTTTTTTGGGGGGGGTGTTGTGAAGGGTATAAAACTGTTATAAACTCTAACTACTGTGTTGTACAATAGGTGTCTTGGAGTTATTCCTCCTGTCTAAATTGAATTTCTGTCATTTACTCAACAGCTCCTTCAACTGAGTTTCAAACCATGCTTTCTAAATAATCTAAAACTTTGGGCAAATCATTTTGCCCCAGTGACTTACCAGTTTGGCTTTGGAAAGCATGTCTGTCGTGCTGCCAGGGCAAAACATGTATCACCTGTGCTTGCAACAGTCATAGGCATCCATTTAGCCTCCTCCTAGGGAATCACTGACACCCACCTCTAGCCAGGGCAGCTCACTGCTTCCCAAGTGACTATAGTTATGTCAAGTTGACTATAACCAACACATTATGCCAAGCATAAAAGCAGTCATAGTCTTCAAAGTTATGTCATCATGATACTATTTTTTTTGAAAAAAAATGTTTTTATTGAGCTATATATTTTTCTCTGCTCCCCTCCCTTCCTCTCCCTTCCCTTCTACCCTCTCCCATGAACCCCATCTCCCAATTTACTCAGGAGATCTCACCTTTTTTCTACTTCCCATGGAGATTAGATCCATGTATGTCTCTCTTAGGGTTCTCTTTGTTGTCTAGGTTCTCTGGGGGTTGTGAATTGTAGGCTGGTTTTCTTTGTTTTATGTCTGAAAGCCTCTTACAAGTGAGTACATATGATAGATACTAGTCTTTTATCTTGGAATGACTATTCCAGAATTTTATCTAGAAGCTCATATTTCCCTCAGCCAGGTCTTTTAGGAGTGGAGGTACATTTTTTTTGGCTATTGATAGGTAACATATGACTGTAAGGGAGGAATAGCTACTTCTGTTATCCTGCCAAAGGAATGTAGCAGTAAAACGGTTCCTAATGGCATACTGCTGACTCCACAGATAAGTGCTTCACTGAGTAGAGTGTGAGAGCCTGGAGAGCACTCAGCCCTACAGAGGGTGTCTTTAACAGTCCCCTCCCTCTAAGGCTCAGGGAGCTGAGAGGAAGAGGAGGAGAAAGATTATAAGAGCCCTCAGTGGTGGGTGACTCCAAGGAGACTGTCTTCTGGCAACAGCAGGACTGATGCCCATCTGGACTCACAGAAGCTGTGGCAGCACACACAAGACCTGCCCAGGTTCATACCAGAAAAAAACCCCAGAACTGAAAGCAGGAAGGGGGGCAACACCCCTAAGAAGCTCTGTGTAATTGATTCCTACTGGGAGAGGGAAAACCAGTTTTCTCCAATGGAGTGACATTGGGTAATATCAACTACACTCCAGGGCAGGCCCCAGGCCCAGGAGTAGGCAGTTAACAGGAAAACAGAAACACCCCATGCTTTCTGTGTGCTATTTATTTTGTTTGAGTATTCTTTTTTAAATTGTCTGTCTTTAAGGGTTTTTTATTTTTTGAAGGGGTTTGGATTGCCAGGAGGTGGGATGGGTTTGAGAGAAGAAGAGAAAGAACATGAAGTTTGGTTGGCATGGGAGGTAGGGAGGTAGGGAGGATCTGGCAGGGAATGGGGAAGGGGAAAGACCGTGACCGAAATAGACTGTAAAGCCAAAAATAAGTAAAGCAAGAAGTTTTGATAACTTTCAAGAAAATGATAGAATGGTATGAGTTGATAATCATAAAGTGAAATAAATATATTTCAAAAGACCAGAAAAAGGATATAAAAGTCTTGCACTCTCTGTGCGTGGCCCAGCTGTGGTTCTCTGTGTTAGTTCCCATCTATATCTATCGAAAGAAGAAGATCCTCTAATATGAACTGAACCTGGCGCTGATCTCTGCGTACAGCAGTATGCCATTGGGGTCATTTTATTACTATGTTCTTTTAGCGGAATGATAGCAGTATGTTCTCTCCATTTGTAGTCATATGTTACCTGTCAATAGTCAAGAAATGTACCCATGTTACCTAGAAACTGAGCAAATCCATCAACTCATGTAGCAACCAAAACCAGTGCTTAGTAGCTGTTAGGGATTTCATTTGGTTGCCAAATATAAACACAGTCTCAAATGAAGTAACTTAGAGAAGAGACAACTTAATGACACTCAAATTATAGTGGCTTTGTGGTATTAAAGTACCTACCCCAGATGTGCACTTTCAGTTAGAGTGAGTCACAGAGACTCAGGAGATTTGAAGGTATCGGTGCAGTCACCATCACTATATAACCTGGCGAGCATCACCAGCATGTGGGCTGACCTCATGGGAGTGAGGCAGCACCCAAGCCAAAAGCTGCTCTTGGATCCTCCTTTAGCATCTCTGAGTCCTGAAATGGTTGCATTTAATGAGCGCTGCTGTGAAAGTCTTGTTACAGACTTCTGTCTGTCCTCTCTCCACCACCTTGTATCACTTGTCCTTCTCAGCTGTCTGCAGTTTCTGGCACCAGACACTTAGAAAACAGTGTTACAGATACTGAATGAATTTCCTACCATGGCTTCAGGCCAGTCTATTTAGCAGGACACACACACGCACGCACGCACGCACGCACGCACGCATGCATGAACACACATGCTTGCTCATGAACCTTAGTAATCCTGCTTCTTTGATGGATGCTCAATGGCCACAGAAGAAGTCAGCCCAACTTACTTTGGAATGGTGGTTCTATCTATGCATGAGGCCTCTGGCCTCTGTCTCTACTCTACCATATCCCTGGCAGGGATTTCTGCAGGGTCTGTTACAAAGTGTAGCCATCATATTCTAACCACATCATTTCATGTTCAGGACAGAAAGAAAAAGAGAGGTGGGGAGGGAGGAAGAGGGGGAGGGAGGAAGGGGGGAGGGAAGGGAGGAAGGAATGAAGAAAAGAAAGAACAAAAGAAAGAAAGAAAGAAAGAAAGAAAGAAAGAAAGAAAGAAAGAAAGAAAGAAAGAAGTACAAGGCCAAATGGTGAATTTCTCAAGATTGCCTCAAAGCTGCTTTTCTTGACTCATTCTTCCCCTTGCCTTCAGAATCAAGAAGTGGATGTCTGATCCTTGGTCACATCTCCAGATTCCATTACTAACAAAAGGAGAACTATACTGGAAGATCAACATCCAGTTCTACCGGAGAAGGGGAAAGTGTGCAGCAGATCAGGAACATCAAGTCCCAACATCTAAATGACAGCCATGCTCCTATAGAGCGTGTAGCTAAGTCTGGTAGCAGAGTGGGTCTTACATGGATTCCATACAAAGGTGCATCTAGAAGAGACCAGACATGAATCACAGCAAAATTTTGTAAGGATGACAATATAGAGTACACCTTCTAATTTTAGGGGAACCACTTCAGGACCCCAGGATGCCTAAGACCACAGATAGTGTCCGAGTCCATACATGCTGTTTTACACTTAAGCAATGCAGACCCAGACTTTACATACCATCACTTGTCCTTTGGGGTCATCCATTGCTAAATAAAATGGCTGCAGATACTTGAATGCTATAACCAGGATAACACTATAACCAGGTCAATCCTATAACCAGGATAAAGTGACCAGCTTGTGGGCATCATACTGCTCTGGGCAAAGGGGCAGCGATCATTCAGGGCAATATGAGATTGCATCATGCTTCTTTCAACTTAAAACTGGAATTTTCTACTTGATCCTTTCAGGTCCTTGTTTGCTGTAAGTAACTGAAATGGCCAAAAGCAAATCCGCAGATAAGGGGGACTCTTGTACTGCACACCCAAGGGCAGTTTTCTGGAAGAGGCTGTACTACACGCTGATTTCAAAGCGAAGGGCACAGCAGAAGAGACATAGTGGTTGGTAAGAACATTGCAGAGCTGTGGGCTTGGAAGCTGGGAAGGAAAAGGAAAACTGAAATGTCTCCGACTAAAAGGCATGAATCAATCAGCGCTAATAGCTACTGCTGATGGCAAAGTTGGCGAATATTTGACATGGAGATTTTAGACTTTGAGTCTGAATTTGTGTGTACACCAGATATGATTCGAGAAATGGAAAGTTAAGAAATATGCAGGTTCCCTTATTTTCACATGAGAACGGGAAAGTTGCTTTCTGTGTATTAAAACCTAAAGCTAGGCACCGGCAACACAGCACAACGAACATCGCAACTGTCCACATTACAAGGGGAAGCATGTCTTCCTTAGGGGATAAGTGTCACTGCCTCCCTTTAAGTCTGTGCCACTCGCATGGCGACTAAGGCAAGCTGACATAAATATCGGAGAGCTGTAAGGGGCAAGGAAGAGCCAAATGGAAAATCACTGGCTCTAAAACAGTGCCTATTCATCCCCAATCATCGCTTCATGGGGAGGAAGGCCAGAGACCTGTATTTACCAAACCTGTGTGGAATTACCAGGTGGCTGCTTCAAACTAGGTCAAAATATCCTATTTGCTTTGAATATTTTTTCCCCATAAAACTTTTTGCTTGGTGTCAAAACTACTTTGTCCTTTAAAAATGGAAAGGCAGAGCCATGGGGTTTAGATAAACAAGCTAACGTATTTTAAACATTGACAGAATAAGCAGTACTTAATATTGATTATTTTACCAAGAAATATAAAATATTTATCCCGTTAGAAAGCTTTGTCTTCTCAAAATACAAGATTCCAGGATACTTACCTACTTTTGGTTCAGGCATTTAAATTTTCTTAAGTCTAATAGTTGCTTTTAAGAACTATGCCATGTAAAAGAAAACAAGAACCAACATCAACAAAAAAGCCTCATTTCTAAAGAATTACATAATTTGTAAAGTTAAAACAAAAGTAAGAAGCTAATGACGATTTTGAAAACATGCTATAAGGACTGCTGATATGGCTCAGAAGGTAAAGGCACTAGACACCAAACCTGAGGACCTGAGTTCAATTCCCAGGACCCCCATGGTGGAAGGAGCATCCTCTATGTGTGCTCACCGTCCCCAATAAGTTTGGAAGTGTAGATAATTAAGTTCCCAAAAACATGATGTAATTCAGTAGCAGATTGCCTGCCTCCCAGCTCTGAGGCCCCAGGTTCTGTCCTACAACAGTAAAACACACCCTGTCGAAAAGTCATAGACATATCTGCTAAGCTGAATCTCAACCTAGAAATATCAGAACGAGTCCCCTGCCTCTCCCAGATAGCCTGCTTGCTTGGATGTTCCAAGCTTCTCCTCTACCATGTTGAAGGAAGCTTCAGCTTAGTCAGTGAGCTTGCCATTAACTGCCCTTTGCACGGTCCTACCCTTTGGCTGATACACTGAAGAGTTCACTTACAGGTGGAAGAGGGTCTGGGGCGCAGGTGAGAGAGCACATGCCTTGGTGACTTGGTCAGATTTCGGTAATTTTACCAGCATCCTCTACTCTTATCTCTTTTTATACTGTCCTTGACTGTCACAGTGAGCCTCACTACTGCCCTCTAGATCAACTGTTTTCAACCTAAGGGTCACAACCCTTTGGGGTCCATAGACCCTTTCACAGGAGTCACCTAAAGCCACCAGAAAACATAGATATTTACATTATGATTCAGAGACACAAAATTACAGTTATGAAGTAGCAACAAAAATAATTTTATGGTGGGAGGGGTCACCACAACATGAAGAACTGTGTGAAAGGGTCACAGCATGAGAAAGGTTGAGAACCTCTCCTGTAAGTGCTTTTTGTCTGCTTCTGTTCCCTGCTTAAGGCTGGGAACGTGTAGAAAGCTGAAGGCCCTCAGCACAGGCATACTGCATTAACTCTTTTTTCTCCTGCTTCCAGGGTCTGAACGCTGAAAGATGTCCCATCAGCATGGACATCTGCTTTTCTTCTTAGTAAAATGGGGATTCTGTGTATTTTAACCCATGGGACTATGTGTCAAATGACATCATGTGTGTAGGAGGATGAGCTAAGAGTGAGGTGCACACTGAGAAAAGTGAAGACTAATTACCAATTTATTTTGACCATAAACACTCTGAAGAGAGCATATGAACAAGGCTGAACCTTGTAGGAAAATACCCAAGCTTTGTATAGAGTGACCCTTGATTGCATTGTCCAGATCGGGACACTTTTGGACATCCCTTAGCTATTTAGTTTAGCTGCTGATTCCCCATTGGGGAATGAAGGGCATAGAGTCTACTGACTATAGGCCTATACATTTTACTTTTAAACACTTACGTTTTAAAAAAGTGTCTGCTTCATGCTTCCAAAGGAAAGCAGAGCAGTCAGTATTTATTCACCAGAACAAGGAAATCTAGAAACAATCAGGTAAAATCTAAGTGCTGAGTTACGAGACAACCAAAGAGTGGAATCTGGGAACAGAAGATCAGGGAACAGAAAGTGCAGCAGTGTGAAGAAAAGGTTCAATAGTTCCTCTCAGCACTCATAGACAAAATAACTCATCTCAATTATTAGCGAAAAAAAGAAATGGTGGCCTGGATAGTCATATGCAAAAATGGGAGGGGTGCGATTCTAGACACAGACCTTAAACTTTTCATAAAAATTAACTCAAAACTGACAGGTGCCCCTGAATTTGATGATGACTTTTAAAAATTATACTCATCCTGGGAGAAAGAGAAAGATAAACAACAATAACAAAACCACTCCTAAAAGTGCTGTGCTCAGAAAAATGAACAGAAACAAAGAGTTCAAGAAGAGAGAACACGGTAGAAAAAAATAGATGCGGACAGCTAATGAATGCATGATGAAGACAGTAAAGATGGTACATTTCACGTGATCATTGTTGATGTGATCACTGTTGATAGGACCGAGAATCAAATGTAAACCAGAAAACCATAGAAAAGAAACTGCATGTCACATCGTGTATCAGAAATTGTGGTAAATCTCCAAACTTGAGAACTATACAAACATAAAATGGAAAAAAAAAAAAAAACAGAAGCAGGAGAACACAAAAATTAAGTTCCTAGCCATTTAAAATGTTCCTTAATGGCTCGTGTTGTCAGGAAACAATGGCCCTTTTAGGACTGTATGTCACAAACCTAGATCAAGCATGCTCCAGTTTATTGCACTAAGCACAGTGGAGTAACAGCTGAAATTCCCGCTCAGCTCACGCCGGAGAGGACTTGGTTATTTATTAGGCTGTGACTAATGAGAATGAGCTGTTTACCTTCTTGTGTGTGCCCGGTCACTTTTCCCCGATACTCAACTCCACTAGGAAGTTTATGGCTATTTTGGAAGAGCATCACCTATATCAGTGGTTTTCAACCTTCCTAATGCTGTGACCCTTTAATACAGTTCCTCATGTTGTAGTGACCCCCAACCATAAAATTGTTTTTTTCCTACTTCATAACTGTAATTTTGCTACTTTTAAGAATCATAATGTAAATATCTGTATTTTCTGATGGTCTTACATGACCCATGTGAAAGGGTCTATGACCGCCCCCAAAGGGTCGTGAACCACAGTTTGAAAAGCTGGCCTAGATGGTGGTTTAAATCTTCTCCGTGTTCCTGTGAGAGGTCTGATGCTCGGCAATGCTAAAAGGTGAGGTTTGTGTGGCTGATGATTCTGATAGGTGGAAAGTGGCAAAACTATGACTCCAACATCTGGCAAAAGCCCGCTGGCTCTTGACATGGAGGGTGGCTTTGAACGATAATAGCCTGTGAGAGAGGGATTAGCGGGTACATGGAGAAGCAATATTTGGGGCAGTGGGGGGCTTTGTTACAATAACTAGCTTCTACTGGTACAGGTACAGGGCTACTCTTCCAGTGAAATGGCCTGGAGGGATGTCGCAGTTCACACGTGGGTTTAAGCTGGCGAAAGGAAAAGGGTACGGGCACATAGAGGTCATAGGAGTCTGGAGGCATCTATGGAGGTTGAGAAGGAGCTCCTGGGAGTGTGAGGTGGGGAGAAGCAAATGTGGACAGTAAAGGGCCCAGGTTCTGAAGAGCTGCCTGAGTGTCACCTGAGCCACGGGGAGCCATAGAAGGTTTTTAAGAAAATTGTGATCAGATTTGTTCTAAAGAAACTTGCTAAATGCAAAATGAAAAATCAGTCAAGTAGGATAACGTGCACAGAGGTACAACTCGCCACTGTCAGGTTAAACAGCAATCAAGAGACACTTGTAAGGCATAGTCCTTATTCAAACGAACTGTAATGTTGGCAGGAAAGCAATTCAGATAAGAGACCCCAGGGATATCAAGACAAATGTGTGTGGATGAGGCGGTTCTCATACAGTTGGTGGCAGTCAGGCTGGTTAGATGTAGAGGACGCAGGATGAGGAGTCAAGCACGTGACTGCATTTCCAGCTGGGATCTCCAATGCAGACTGTGCTTCATTCACTGAAGAGAAGGGAACACAGAGAGAGATGAAGAGTTTCTAGAAGGAGGAGTCGCAAAGCCATGATGCTAAACTTAGCAGAAGCCTTCCGTCTCAACAACAGAAATGGCAGACCTGGGAGGTAACTGTGCTATTGAATGGCTTTCTCCCAGATATCTGACTGTCTGGCTGTCATATGACTGCAAAACAGCTATCACAAGGCATAAGATCACTGCCTTGCCTGAGGAGAAGCCCGTGTGCTGTTTCAGGAAGTCTCAGTAGACAGGAGGATGAGGCAAAGGGAGCCACCATCCAAACACAGACAGGCAAGACTCTGGGCAGTGGGCTGCCCATCACAAAGGTACAACTCATCACCATATAGTCATCACTGACTATACGGTGATCAAGAGATGCTGGCAAGTCATAGTCCTTGTTCAAACACACTGTAAAAAGTACAGCACCATGTCAATCTCCATGCGGCCTGGGCATTTGATGGGGAATCCTGATTGCCAATTTCTCTGGTCTGATAATGCTGTTGTAGCTGTGTTTTAAACAACTGCCGTCTTTGTAGCGATACATAAAGAAGTATTTACAAAGAGGTGATGCAACATCTGGGATTAACTGCAAAATATTCTCATGGGAGCAATTATGGTGTGGACTGAACAGGAGTGACCACGATGTGGTAATTACTGAAGTGAGATGATGAATGAACAGGGAGACGTAGAGCCACTCCATTCTGCAGATATTTCAAGTTTTCTATGGGAAACCTTAAAGAACACAAAATAAAGCCCCTCGGTGCACTCCACAGACAGATTCGGGCAAAAGAATGCACTCTACCAAATAAGGCCTTATGCAAGAATTCAGTCTGTAAAGAACAGGTTGAATAAGGGATGCTCTGCACCAGGCTGAGAAGCGCTCACTACCTAGCGAGTTCCCTGCCTGCCCCTGGGATTCCTCAAACTCTAGTTCTTTCCCAGAAGATAGTTAAGTAGAGCAACCAACAGAAAGTATATAATGAGCAACGGTGCTGTCAGAAACACAGGGCTGTGTCATCTAGCTCAGTAGTAGATAGTGGATCGACCTTGAAATGCGGTCCATTTCTTCAGTGTGTTCTGCAGTCAGAAATCATTCTGGAGCCATAATCAGCTTCTCTCTGGAAAAAACAACAACATGCTGTGGGTTTTTGTTTTTGTTTTTTGTCACACAGAAAATGATGTGTTTACTTTTAGATTTGGCTCATACAGTAACTTTTTACTGTCCAGAAAAATTTACTGTAAATATGCACTGAGTATTTCTTGTGTTTTATGCCTTCCTGGTCAGATAACCATCATATATTAATGAAAAGAGAAGTGAGCGGGTATCATGCTGCCAGCTGTACTTGGACTTCCATAGTCTTTCATGTTCTTTTTGTACTCTGGAACCCAACCAAGATACCATATTGTTTATTTATAACATGCTTTGACTGACCCTCCATCTTCTCCAGTATGTGTCAGGTTCTCCTGCCCCGGTTTCTCCTAATCGTGGTACAAATTTGTGTCCATCTAAGTATCCGTGTGATGTTACTTCTGCAGGATCTCAGGACTCTGCCAAAAGTGAAGTGGGAACAGACAGTCTGTATGAGGAAATGGCCTGATGAGGAGAAAAGTTTAGAAGCTGTAACACCTACTTGGTCCCTTGAAGCTCACACCGTCTTCCACCTGACTTTCCTACCTGTATTATCAGGAGTCTCTAAAGCAGTGATTCTCAACCTGTGGGATGGAACCCCTTGGAGTAAATGACTGTTTCACACGGGTCACATATCAGATATCCTACATATCAGATACTTGCATTATAATTCATAACAGTAGCAAAATTACAGTTATAAAGAAGCAATGAAAATCATTTTATGGCTTGGGGGTCACCACAACGTGAGACTCTATTAAAGGGTCACAGCATTAGGAAGGTTGGGAACCACTGCTAAAGGACCAAAATGAATAGAACTGATATTGGAAGCGACTGATTTACAGGTATAGTCTGGGTAGTCCTATAGTGTCTATCTCACATTGTCGAGGCAGAGAATCCAGCAGTTGTTCAGTGCACAAGGCCGTATCTCTCAGCAGTCTCAGCATGGTATGGAGTCCTGGAGGATCCCTGGATAGCTGCTGGTCTTCAGTCTATGCTGGAATCCCTAAGAAGGTAGATTTAGTACCAGCTACAGGAGCAGGGTATACTTGCCAATATTTGTGTTTCTTCTTCCATGAAGAAGAAAACTGCCATTTGCAAAAACGTGGGTAAACCTGGGGGGTGTTATGCTAAGTGAAGTAAGAGAGGCCCAGAGAGGTAGATGCCAGATGAGCTCACTGCTGGGTAGACTCTAAAAATGCTAAAGCCATAGAAGCAAGGAGTGCATAGCGGTTACCCGGGGATGGGGAGGTAGGGAACGCTGAGATGTTACCCCAAGAGTCAGACTTTCAGCCATAAGATGAGTGGGTTTGGAAATTACTGCATACGTGGCTATTATAGTTGATAACACTGTGTTATTTACTTGAACTCTGATAAGATATTGGATTCTCAACAGAATTTGCAAGGACACACAAATAGTATCTGGTGGTGATGGATATGCATGACTGTATTTGGTCAATTAAATATTTTAAAATAAAAAGGCAGTTTTGATAAACAATTTCCATCTTCCTTCCTTCCTTCTTCCCTCTCTCTCTCTCTGTCTCTCTCTCTCTCTTTCTTTCTTTCCTTTATTCTTCTCTCTCTCTCTCTCTCTCTCTCTCTCTCTCTCTCTCTCTCTCTCTCTGTCCTACAACAAAAGACAGACTGCACCTGCTGCAGCTGGGTGTGGTGGCAGTGCTGGTACATTTGTTAGCAGACTGACATGGAGTTTAAATAATTTTACACTCCACTAGATACATATAGAACCGAAGCCATTCCTTTCTGAGCTGCTGTCTTCCAGTTGTGGCTCGGTTGGTGTCCTTCATCTCCCTTGGGGTCCGCATGTAAGCAGAGTGCCTGCTAACCACAGGTTCTTCTTGCCTGGGCACTCTCCCTGCAAATAAGATGCTCACCCACACCAGGAACGAGTGGGGCAGCTAGCTGCTCTGGTTCACTCTGCTCTGGTCCATCTCCTCATTCTCTTTCACTAGAATAATTTAAAGATAAATCATCCAATCAGAAATCACTCCACTCAAACGCAAAGACAGCAAGGACTCATTAATTTAGCCTCGCTAATTATAAGTCCGTGGTGATTATTCATAAGTGGTAAGATGATTTAAGGAAAGAAACGGATATTATAACAGATTTTCAGTCTGCTCAGGGGAAAGGTAAATCTATTCAGATGTCAATAGCAATTCCAAAAGAAGGATTAAACTTAAGAAGTTCACGATGTGCCTGATGCATGCTAGGATCCAGCGAGCTGTGTGGTGAGGCGCCCCGCTATCAGCTGGCTCACAGGTTCCGCATCATAACTTGCTCCTTGGTTGATATTCTGGAGTAGTGTGCACCGCCCCAGAGAGCAGGGGAGCTGGGGCTTGAGATCTGATGGGAACATTTGAAGTTTCCCTGCCAACCGAATCTCAAACTCCTTGACTTCGAGGATCATTCATCCCATACCTCTCGTGTTCCCATGCTCTGCCATGCTTGGCCCTCTCCTGGAGCCCAGAAAGGTCTCTTACTCATGTGAAATGCATTACTGGGGTTGCACTTCCTAGCACATGAATTGTGGAGAATATGTGCAGATGAGAACAGCTGGGAAAAGGCTGTGACGTACAGCCGCCAGGGTCTGCTTCAAGCAATGTATTTCAAAATTTTCGTTGGAGTTATTTTATCATTTTGTTTTTTATTTATAATAATTGTTACTTACATATAATTATTATTTTGTTATTATTTATAATTGTCATTATTATTTATAATTATTTATTTTTATGTGCATGGGTGTTTTGCCTGTATTTATGACCACATACCGTGTGTGTGCCTGGTGCCTCTGGAATCAGAGTTACAGGTGGTCATGAGCTGTTTGTTCGGTGCTGGGAATTGAACCAGGGTCCTTTGGAAGATTAGCCAGTGCTCTTCACCACTGAGCCACCATCTCCAGTCTTCAAGAAATGCCTTACTGGAGAAGACAGAGTAGGCACTATGTACCTTTGTTGTTTCTCTGTTTTCTGCCCTAGCCTTTTCCACAGGAGACTAGTCTGTGCTTCTCTTTGTGGCTCCAGATTTCTCTGTGATGATACATAGCTTTCTCAAAAGGTGTATGTATGCATGTATGTATGTATGTATGTATGTATGTATGTATGTATGTATTTGGCTGCCTATTGTACATGGGTACAGTGTGTCAGGTGGCCAAGGGAGGGTGTCAGATTCCTTGGAGCTGGAGTTCCAGACATGGAACTCCATATGAGGTCCAGACATGGGTGCTTGAAACCAAACTCTGGTCCTCTAGAAGAGGACCTCTCCTCTCAGCTGAGCCATCTCTCCGCACTCAACTCTCGCTCAGATGAAGGTGGCACTGCACTAAAAGCTGATCCAGGGCCCAGGGATACTTCTGGGCTAGGATTTGATTGTGTGTCCAAAACAGCATGTGTTAGAAAATCAATCCTCAGTGGCAACAGGGTGAGGAGATGGGACCAAATGCTCCCATGTTTAGGTCATGAAGGCTGTACCCACACATGGACAAGGATGTTAAGTGGCCCATGTGATGCCTTCTGCATGAGGAAGGACAGCGGTTCTGTTAGGAAAAATGACGTGATAGATGACCATGTAGGGATACAGCCACTCAGGGCTTTATTGTGGCATATGCATGAAAAAGGATACATGTTTCATTTTTATGTTAAAATCATAGCTTGCCTGCCTCAAACAAAAAGACAATTAGAAAACTCACGTATAAAGGATTCAGCCTCAATAAATATCCATTCAAAAATGAGCTTTTTATATTTTTTTAGGTTACTAAACAGTTTTCCTATGGAACATTTGTCTTGTTAGGTACCTGTACCAGCTTAGTATTTCTCTGATACAGTCACATCTTTATGTCTAATCCTTCCTGGAAAACATTTCTTTATATTGTTCCATTGCATGGGGGTCATATTTTTCTAGAAAGGATTTTTTTTATTTGTTTTATTTTGGGGGAATGGAGAGATGGCTCAGTGGTTAAGAGCACTGGCTGATCTTCTGGAAGATGCTTCACTTACACAGTAAACTATCTGTAACTCTAGTCCCAGGAGTTGCCCTCTGGTTGCCTTTGAAGGCACCGTAAGCCCTCCTTGCATACAGACACAAGCATGCAAAACACCCATACACATAAAAAAAGAACAAAAATCTAAAGTCATCTTAAAGGTGCATTTTATTTTTCATTATATGTATGTTTATGCTTGTGTCTGAGTGTGCACATGTGAGTGTATGTGCCTCTGGAGGCCAGAAGAGAGAGTTGGATCCCCTGGGACTGGAGCTGCAGGAGGTTGTGAGCGGTCTGATGCATGTGTCTGGATCTCAACCTAGGTCCTCTCCAAGAGCAAGACATGCTCTTAACCAATGAGCCCTCCCTCAATCCTGGGAGTATTTTTTTTTTAACTTCCCTGGATTTGTAACTAGCTAGCTACAAAACATTTTATTATGTTCCCACAATCCATTGTGTTCAGTCAGTCAAGACACAGTACAGTTTCCCATGTACTACACAGGCCACCTTTGTTGATGGAAAACTCTTTCCATCTGAGGAGCATTTGAAGCACGCCACAGAGCTCAGAGAGTTCTGTGACAACAGCCAGGCTCTCAGGAACTCAGGGGTGTGCTCAAACCCAGGTTTAATGTATGCTAATGAGCAGTTGTATTATAAATGAGACTGTGGCTTTACCTGGTGACGATGATGACAGCAATGATGATGATAATTTCCTGTCTGTCACTTTACATACATTAACTCCTTTAATGCCCACAGCATAAATACGCTGTGTATTACAATTGTCCCTTACTTTTATAGATAAAAGATTGAGAAAGGAATAGAAGTAATTTACCCATGAGCACATAATTAGTAACTAGGCATGTAACTCAGGCAATCTGTCCTGAGTGTCTCTCACACTCCACCGTTACACAAATGTGACTCCATATCCATATATACTCTCTTCAAACATGTATACATCTGTTAACTGTGCAGAGGATACATTTGTAGATTTTTTTGAATGACCACAGTTATATCACATTACTATTGGCCTCTTGCTCTTGCAAGCAATGTGTGAGTGAGCTGCCTTGAACGCAGCACCTGTGCACCCGTAACTCCAGGAAAAATACCCAGCAACCCAGGTCTCCATCTACAGACCAGAGTGGTGGTTGTCAGGTTTTGTACACCAAGCTTACAAACACCTTTTGACGGGGCCATTGGCTCATTCCTCTTTATCACGGTCCTGCATAGACATTCTTACCATGACACAGTTAGAGCCTCGGTGTTTTCTTTTCTCAACGCTGTGGACGATTTTGATGTCATCAGTATGTGGCGGCCACTACACTGTCCTCTTGTGTTTTCTTTTTAAAATTCGCTTCTCCTATTCCGGGGAGGTCTGTGAATGTTAGGAGACAGGTACCTGGTTTTGCTCCCTTCCTTAGGAACCTGACATTTCTTGAGATTGCTACTCATTTGTTGCCATGTTATTTATCGGATGCTTTCTTAGCCTACTGCTGAGTGCTAGCTCCTTTGTCATCTTTCAAACCTCCCTAGCTAGGTGGTTTATTTCTAAACTCGCCCGCGGCAATGCAATATCACACTGCTTACATTAGAGGGTTTGCATGATGATAGGGTGTTAATATTCACAAACAGAGCTCGCCCCCCCCCCACTGTCCCCACTTCCTCCTCTTTGCAATTCTCCAGTCTAGTCTTGGCTTTTTGATTTCATATGCATTTTAGAATTATCATGTAAGTTCCCAGAAAACCCCACTGGGATTTTTATTGAAATTGCATTGAATATAAGGGTGAGTTTGGGGAAATTGGCATCTTTAAATTATGGAAACCTTGTACCCATAAATGTGGTAAAAGACTCTTTCCTCATCCCCTTCAATAAAGTTTTGTTGTTTTTGCCTATAAACATCACACATATCATTTGTTAGATTTATTTATGAGCATCTAAAAGTTTTTACTGCCATAGTTAATAATGTCCTTTAAAAAGTACATTTAAAAAATAACTATCGATTTTCATGTATTGATTTCTGGCACCCTTGCTGAACTTTCTTAAGAGGGCTAATATTTATTTGTAGATTCTCTTATATAGTCCACGTAAACAATTGTATCATTTACTATCATCTTTTCTCAATCTTTGTTTTTTTAAATGTCTATTCTGCGTTGTAAAATTGAGATATAATTACCGAGAGACAAAAAGCACAGATCTTAATTATTCAGATCTGTCAGCTTTGATAATTACATACACTCATATAATTAACAGCCCTGGTAGAGACAGATAGTGCTTCAGTCACCTGTACTCCCCGGAGGCACTCTCTCTGCTCTAGCGACCATGGTCTTCTTTCTACTATAATCTGTTAGCTTCCCTGTCCTTGAACTCTTTCCTAATGACATAAGATGTACAGATGGCTGCATGTGGCATCCATCACATGCAGATTCATTCATGTTCTCACCTGTAGTGACAGTCCATTCTTTCTGCTATGGCTAAGCACTATCCCACAGTACATAGGACATGATCTGTGGTCCTTCCCCTGTTGATGACCATTTGGGTTATTCCAAGGCTACTGGTGTTTGCAAATAAGACTACTATGAACACTGCTGAGTTTTTCTTTTTTTCTTTCTTTCTTTCTTTCCTTCTTCCTTCCTTTCTTCTTTTTTTTTTTTTAATTTTGCCTATTATGTTGACCAGGACCTTCCCCACAGCACTGAGAGCAGAATAAAGTTTACTTTGGTTATGTTTTTGACACTGTTTTGATACTGAGAACACATTTTTGAATGATACACTTTGTTACATTAAGGAAGTTTCACGTAGTCTTAGCTCGTTAAGACAATTTATTTAGATATCTGTTTGCTTAATCAACTGTAGTTACTGAATTGCATTAAAGACTTTAATCTGGCACAGCAGTGGTTATATTAGTAGCACCTATTTTTATGTGTTAAAATCTTAATTAGGGTTGATTGAGGAAATTGTGACTATAACGGGGCTTTGAGTGTGTTTGCATGACATTAGTTTTTCTCTGTGTGTTTTGATATTTAATAGCATCATAAAGTGAGTTGAACAGATTTCTTCCTTTTCCTGTTCTTCTGAAGCCATTTTATTATGTTAAGTTGTACATTTCTTGCAGGCAGAACTTACCTGTAAAACCAGCCAGGCTTGGAGACTGAAACCAGGGAGGGTAACAGCAGGGTGTGGGGATTAATTTACTATCCTTGAGAGTAATTTGTACACTCGTGTTTTATATTTCTTTTGAATCAGTTTTCCAATATTTTTCTGGAAAATTGCCTTTTTAGTCTAGGTCTTCACATTGGTTGCCATTAAGCTGTTTATTGTATCCACTTTTTATTTCTCCTACATTTTTTATTATGTTCTTTCTATCCAGAATATTGTTTTTTAAATCTCTGCTTTTCTTCTTTGGACCATGTTAGTGTGATGCATGCTTTGACCCCTGATGAACATCTTTTCTTTTATAAATCGTCTTTCCGACTTCCGGTTCTAATGTTATCAGTCCTCACTGCCACCTTCCTAGGATGTATTCAGGTTCCTCCTGCGCTCGTTTCTCTGTCCTGTGCAGCCGTCCTCAGCCTTTCTTTCTGATGTTGCGCGTGCTTTAGCCTCTCACCTCAGCAGCTCACAGTGATGCACCTGGACTGCTGCTCACATCGGCTTGTGCAGATTGCTTCTGTGCATTCCTTCCAAAGCAAGCTTTGATAGCTTGACATCCACTGGTGTTCACAGCCCAGGCTTTGCCAGTTCTCTGGTCAGCTGCTGCTCCCTGCGACACACACACCGAGCATTCCCACCACCCTGGGGCCTGTTGAGGAAACATCGCTCACACATTGCTGCTTGTTTGCTAGATCTGCCATTTAGTGTTTGTTCCATGATTTGATTTGGTTCCCAAATTCCATTGTTTCTTCTCCTTGGTTGCTTACAATCTTCCTTCCTTCCTTCCTTCCTTCCTTCCTTCCTTCCTTCCTTCTTTCCTTCCTTTATTTCTTTCTTAAAATTCCCATATATATTAACAATTTCCATTGCTTGTTTTAATCTTTTAAAAACATGGTTCTGGGGATTGGTACATGCTAAGCAAGTGCTCTGTCCCTGATTTCACTCTCGTCATTTTTTTCATTTTATTGAGATGGCCATCAGATTTCAAATTTTCGGTCTTTGTTGCGGTTGGTAAGCAGTATAGTACATGATGAATTTTAATGCAGGTTTCCTATATGCATGAAAACATACGCGTTCCTTAATTCTCAGCATTCTTTACACGCCCCCCCCCCCGCCTAAACCTTGTTGTGTTATTTAAATTGCCTGTGTTGTTATTGCTTTTTTTTTTCTGTCTTTTCCTTCTGTTACTACTGGTCTACCAATCTTGAGAAAGTAATACTAAAATATCCATTATGTTAGTTATAAATTTTTCTATTTATATCGTTTTGACTGATATATTTTGTGGCTAAATTGTTAGGTATGGATATTACTATGAGATCTTTCTGATAAGTTTTTCCTTAATTATTGGTAACAACCTCTTTATTGTAACATTGTCTTCTGCCTTAACTATATTCATTGTGGGATACTGTGTAGACACCAGCCAATGTTTGCTTACTTTATGTTTTTCTCTTTTACTTTTTCTATGAAGTCTTAGATAGATTTCTTCTAAGAAGCATTTATCTATTTTTTTCTTCTTGTGTAAAAGTTTCCATTCCACAGCCTGCAATACAGAGGATTGAACCCAAGGTTGCAGGGTTAAACAAGCGTCCTGCCACTTGTGTTTTGAGGTAGTTTCATTGTGCAGCCCAGACTGATCTTGAACTTGCTGTCCTTCTGATTCCACCTCCATAATACTGAGACTACGGGCATATGTACGAGCCAGAGCCCTCTAAGGAAAAGAACCAATAGAATGAGTATAGATATTCCAAGGGACTCCATTAGAGTGGCTTGCACAGTACAGGCTGGATAGTCTGACCATGGCTGTCTGCAAGCTAGAGAGGCTGAGAACTCGGTAGCTAATCAGTCCATGAGGCTGGCTGCCTAGGCACCCCACTCTGCTGCTGGAGGCCTGGGGGATTCCTGGAGATCCTCTGGTCTTTGGTCCATAATAGAGGACCAAAGAAGCTGGGTCCTGAAGTTGGTGAAGGACATCAGAATAGTAGCAGCAGCATAATGGATGCACTTACCAGCAAGAGGCAAAGCTGGGAAGGCAAAGCCAGTACTGTTTCTCAACAGGCCCCTCTATACCTGGACTGCCACTGGGTGGTACTCCCCACTCTGGTCCTCTCCCTCAGTTAATCCTTCCAAATCCTTCCAGGGAATATCCTTACCTTGTGAGATCAACCACTCTAATTAATGATAGTCTTCTAATTAATGATAGTCTCTTGATATTTTTGTAGTATTTTTTTTCAACCCACTCCTATAACTTCCTGTTATCTACTGTCCTGATGATTTCTTGTCTTATTTTTAATCAGAACTTTGCTTTTTATGCGATTAAAAATAGAAACCAGTACAGAGGAAATGAACCCATAATATAGTTTTTAACAAATTCTCTCTCTCTCTCTCTCTCTCTATCTCTATCTCTCCCTCTCTCCTTGCCATTACCATTTTAGCATTCATGATTTGGCCTAAGACACAAGACTTATAATGTCTTTTTTCTCCCAAGGATAACCTCTACATTACTTCTTATTTATTTTTATTTTTAATATTTTGGGCCAGTTCTTTGTGTCAATGGTTTACATAGAGGCTTATCAATTACATTGTTTGCTCAGTTCTAAATGTTTTATTCTTTTGCTTTCTTTTATTGGTAGCAAGCCTTGATAGGTCTCTTTTAAAAATATATTTTGGTCATTTAATTGGATTACTTATATGTATACGATGTTGTGCCTGCATGAAGGTCTGTGTACCAAAAAGGCCAGAAGAGTGTATCAACCATGTGGAAATGGAGCTACAGATGATTGTGAGCTGCCACGTGGGTGCTGGGAATGGAACCTGGTCCTTTGGGAGAGCAACCAGTACTCTGAAATATCTGCTTCTACCCCTACTCTATATTTGTTCAGTGGATCATAGAATTCTGAGCTCCTGGCTACTTCCTCTTACAACTTTGAAGATATTATAACAGCATCCCCCAGCCTTTAATGTTATCGTCAGAAACACAGTTGCTATTCAAGTTATTGTTTTATTATTTACAAAATTTATTTTTTCTTCCTGAAAAATTTGACCTCTTTTGTCTTCAAAAATTTTACTACACCTCATCTAGAAATACACTTTTTTCTTTTTATTTACTTGTCTTGCATAGACTTACTCAACTTCTTTAACTGAAAGGCTTTCTTTTTTATGAAGTCTACATAGTCTCAATTATTGTCATTCCAAAAATTATTTCCTTCCCATCGTCTTCATTCATCTTAGCCTTGGCAGGTAGGTTATTGGTAGGTATAGGTTCTTGGTATGTAGGTTCTTGGTAGGTTCTTGATAGGTATATCTTCTTGGTAGGTGTATGTTCTTGGTAGGTATAGGGTCTTGGTAGGTATGTGTTCTCGGTAGGTATAGGTTCTTAGTTGATATGTGTTCTTGGTAGGTATATGTTAGATTTTCCCCATTTGAGTTTGTCTTTTAACTCCTCCCCTACCCTTCCTGCTTTCTTCTTCTTTTGTGCTGTGTGCTGGGCAGCACTGGGCAGGGCATATGGAGTTGACTCATGGAGCTAACTTCTGTCTCTTTCCCTTTTTATTGCTGCATCCTGTACACTCATCATAAACCTGTCATGTAGTACTCCTTCCCAGATGATTTCCCAGTATTTTATGTTTTCCCAGTTTTTGTTTTTTTTAAATGATTCTCTCATTTTTGTTAGTTTTTTGAAAATTTCATAGATTGTCTTTTGATCATATTCATGTCCTCTGCACAATCCCCCCCGGGTCCACTGCCACCTTAAGCCCATGCCTGTTGCCTAACTTTATATTCTCTTTTTTGTTGCTCTGTTTCAACCCATCAAGTGCGGTTTATGCTTCCCATAAGCTCTTGAACTGGGGCCTTCACGGGAGCATGGTTGGCTGCACCCTTAAAGGAAACTGACTCTCCCTCTCTCCCCCAGTGGCTCTCAGTTGCCAATAACTTCTTAGGCAGGGGTGGGGTCTCACCCCTAGCTCTCCCACTCCATGCTGGGATGTGGTCTGACTTGGGATTGCACAGGTCTTATGCATGCTGTCACAGTCACTGAGAGTTCAGGTGTGCATCTGCCCTGCTGTGAGGGCAGACACGTTTCCTGCAGTCATCCATCCCTTCTAGTTCTTACGCTCTTTTGTTTCCTTCTCTGAACTGATCCCTGGTCCTTGGGAGAAGGGAGTGTAGTACAGATGTCCCGTTTCTGGCTGAGCATTCTGACGCCTCTTGTTCTCTACATCTTGACCAGTTGGAGGTCACCGTATTAATTGTCATCTACTGCAAAAATGAAACGAAACATATGAAAAGCTTCTTTCATGAGGGCCAATGATTTATTATTGTACTCAAACATTAGTGTGTCTGTTAGTCCTCACCGGGGGGGGGGGTTCCATAAAAGCCCTGGTTTTTATGCTTGTGTTTTCTGTTGACTCGTGTGCACAATGAATATTTGCCTTGTACAGTTTGTGACTTTGTATTACAAGGGGACTTTCTTTGCTTTGGGAATCTGAGTCATTGCAGAATCTCTTTGGGGTATTTTGTTTACCTTGAACAACCCAGACCCATCATCAGCCCAAACCTATTTTCACATCACTGTTCACCTCAAGGATCCCTCATGCCACAAATGCTGTATAAAATAAACTCTAAACATGTAGGGCGGGGATGCTGCGTTCTGCTGGCAGAATTATTTATTGATGGAGTCTATTTTTCTAACTGGTGTCATGGCTGAAACAATTCTCTTACTGTCTGTCTGGTGTGGTGGGCAGATTTCTAACCTTAGTGTTTTTTTCTCTGTTAAAAACACTGGGAGAATTTGGGGCAAATTCATGGGTGATCTGGCTTGGCTGACTCCCTCAGAAACTGAGAATCTGTTGTAGGCCCACTTCTGTGATTCTCAGCTCATGCCAACCCTCCGGCCTGGGCACAACTGTAGAGCACAGCCTAGCCTGAATTCTCCTTTACTATTGGTGTGAAGTTACCTCTTGTAAAGTCAGAAGCCTTTACTCCTTTACACAATATGGTGTGTGTATGTGTGTTTCCTTTTCCTGACTCCAGGTCTTTATGTGACTCTTCTGTGTGTTCACAACAGCTAAGCCCCAGTATGCTGCAGTGTGCATGCATGTTTTCTTTCACACGTCTATTTACGTGTTACATAAGATGAGGTGTCAGGGTTGCTGGTGACAGGGCGAATCCTCTTGCCCCAAGCCAGGAAGTCAAACCCTGTTGGAAGGACACAGGCATACATCTGTGTACCTAAGGTTCCCTCATCTGTACAGTGCTTGCAGTAGAGAGCTGGTCCATGAAAGACGGACGTACTCTGGAGACATCTGAAGTTTCTCTTCCTGTTTTTTTTTTTTTCTGCAACCCCACATTTCAGCCAGACATGTCTTGATCAAAAGTGCTACAGATGACTTTGGATCTTTTTCTCACTCATTTTGATGACTGATCTTGACTGCCAACTCGAATATGTTTGTAACCAATGAAAACCCAAGCTTCTGGGTATTCCTGTGAGGGACTTCACTAATCAGATTATTTGAAGCAGAAAGACCCTGCTTAAATCTGCTCTAAGCCCACATGAAAGGCCCTGGAAGAAGGAGCTTTTGCTGTTTGCCTGTTTTCCTTAACTCTTGCTGGCAGGTTCATCTATCTTGTTGCGGCAGCTCTGCAGCTGGTATGAAATCAAACTTCTTCAGGATTCCAACATAGACTGAAAACCAGCGAATTATCCAGGACTCCAGTACCAGGTTATGACTCCAGAGACATTCAGCTTTGTGAACCAAACAGCTACTAGATTCTTGGCCTTGCCATAGTGAAACAAAATTGTTGAAGTGCTGGGACCACATCTTCTAAATCTGTCGAATAATGTGTGTGTGCACGTACGATCATGCACACACACACACACACACACACACACACACACACACACACACTCACTCACCAGTTCTTTTCCTTTAGAGAATGATTGATAATGTGTTCACCAACACGGCAGAGCCCCTTCCCTGCCTAGTCCTTCTGAAACAGTGAGGCTTCTCCATTAGGACCAGCGAGATAGGAACTGGATAAAGGGGCTTTCTGGGTAGCCTGGGAACCCAAGTTTAACTCCCAGATCCACAAAAAAGTAAAAAAGGAGAACAGACTCCACAGAGCTGTCCTCTGACCTTTACATGTAAGCTGCTTTGTGTGTGCTAAACCCCCAGTCATGCCCAGGAACACCCACACATAGGCACACACAAGCCACGAGTCACAGAAAGAAGTCTTCATCCTTTATTTATGATGTCAATTGTCAGATTTCGACATAATTCGAGTGAAAAACATTTTTTTCAGAGCGAGCTATTTACCAGGCATGCGATTTTTCCTAACCTTGAGAATATCAGCCACGCTCCGCACAGGACAAGCAGAAAAATAAAGCTTAGAAAAATTAAGTCGCTACTGGTTCCATAAACGATGGAGCTGGGATTACAGCCAAGGCCTCCCTCTCACTAGGACCCCACATTTTAAATCTGTCTTAATCACTTAATCATATTCGTTATTTCTTAGTTCTTCATCTTGCCTTCTTTGAAATAGAATTCTCTGGTCCTGGAGGATGTCCACTCCTTGCGCACATTTTTATCTTAGCTACATGTGTTCAAATTGCTTACAGTGCTCCTTAGTAACTTGAGTCCAGCATGGTGCCTGGTGTGCAGGAGAGAGACCTGTCGAACAGTCTTAGCATTTCTTTCTATGTGTCCATGTATCCGCGTGTGTGTCTGTCCATCATCTCTGTCGGTCTATGTGTGTCCATCCCGGCGTGTGTCATATGTCTGTCCATGTGTGTCTCTTTGTGTCTGTTTACTCCTATGCTCCAGTGTGGATGTTCACATGTGTGTGAAGGCCACATGTGTTCTTCCTCTGGAGCCCTCCAACTTGTTTTTGAGACAGGGTCTCTCTCTAGTACCTGGGAGACTCACTGGTTATGACAGCCTGGCTGGCCAGCAAACTCTGGGGCTCCATCTGTCTCCGCTCACCCTCAACTCTGGGATTCTATTGTGTGCCTGGCATTTCTGAGGGAAAGACTGAACGGAGGTCCTCAGGCGCATGTGCCTTATTCCTTGTGCCATCTCCCCAGGTGCCAGCATTTCTCCCCACGCTATTTTCTCTCAGCACCCTGATGCCTTTCCTCTCTTGTGCTGAAGCTGAACAGTGTCATGTCTCAGTGAGGAGCTGGAGCTGGACGAGATGGCTGGATCCTGTCTGCTGTGAGGGATTTGCCTTGTTAATTTGGTCTGACTCACTGGGGGCCTTCTGCCTCCTAGAGAGGGGAAGCACTTTGCTTCTTAAGCAATTTTATCTTTGTAAACATTGCCCTAGGAATAAAAACAATCAAGAAAAGTCTCCCCAGCCTTCACGTCACGGTTTACTATTAATTTGGATTCTTTATAATTGTATAAAGTTATAGTCAGTATATAACTGACTCCAAATAAAGCAGAAAATCAAAATAATTTCTGAAAAGCTTTCCCACTTTTCTTTCAATTTTCATTTTCTTTTTTTTAAGCAAAGAGGTTTAATGGGGCAGGGAGGAAGGAGAACGAAAGGCCATCTTGGAGTGGGTACATGAGAAAGACATAGAGACAGACAGAAAGAGAGACCAGGAGATATGAGGGAATGAGAATTCATTTTTTCATTTTCATCAAATCAGCCTGGGTACATGTTTACCAATATCTCTACAATGTACTTGCAATAACGATTGCTATACCCCGTCTGTAAAGGCCATGAAATAGCGCTGCATTACTATTTTATGGGCGTTTCCATTACGTGTTATCTTTTGGCTTTTATCCCCAGGAGGAGGGGACTCAGCTTTCTTGAACTTTACTCAAACACACACTTCCTCCAAGGGTAGTTCCAAGGTCACTCCAAGGGCATGCCGACATCATCCACACTTCAGGCCCTGTGTTCAAGCTTTTCTGCTTTCGCCGTTTGATTCCTGTTTTCCCTTAGAGTTAATAATGATCTCAGAGTCGCTCCTTAGTTTCTTTACACGGAACACTACCCTGGCTCCAGAGTTCATACGCAAACTGAAAAACTTCACCTGAGCGGATGGATACACCAGGTGCTTCTCATTTGACCATCTGGGTCTCGGAAAGTCTAACTTATTCCCACAGCATACATTGGCTTTTTGTTTTGTTTTGATGAAAATGGATCCTTACTCCATCCCCTGTTCTTTAAATGATTTTCCCCCCTCTGAGTAATGCATCATGAACATCTTTCATGCCTAAAACAACCTATTTAATGGATGCATACCAACCGATTGCGCGAACACACCGTAATCCATTAAACTAATTGCCCATCGTGACACATTTATGCAGTTTTCAATTTTTCACTTTTATAAACAGTCCTGAGGCTCACGCTCCTGAGGCGCGATTTCGCCTAATTATTTGCTAAGATAAATTCTAAGTGAAGAATTGCTGGGTCAAGTGATCGATTACTCAGGATTGGAAGTAAACCCCCCCACCCCCCCTCTTCTGCCAGAAATAGTGCTGAGTTTGAGAAATAGCGCCCATTCCCAGCTTTGAAAGTCCCTTCTAAATGGTGTCGATTTTTATCACTAATTATTTTAGCTAGAGCTTCTTCAATAGCCATGAGATTGTGTGTGTTTTCATGTGCAAATATCAGTATGTTTGGGGTTTTCAGCTCTGTATGTCATGTGCTGCCTGTTCATTTTCCCCTCATTCCCTGCTGCTCTTTTGTCTCCATCTTCTCTGGCTTATGCTCTCCGAGCTTTTGGTGGTCGCTCCAACCCTGTTTTCGTGTTTAAGATTACCGCCCAGCGTGTATTCGTCATGCCACAGTCTTCAAGGGTCTGCAAATGCTGTAGGACAGATCACATCTGCTCTATGGAGCTCCTGTTTTAGAAGACAGAGACAGGCAACAAACTAAATAAGCCCAAACTATTGAAAATGTCGGCCAGTCCTAGAGAGGGTTTCATAACCGTGCTGCCCTGGAGACGGTTGCATGTCCTCTTTAGGTTTAGCAGTTTGGAGCCAGGCAGCCTGAGGAATCAGCATGTTGAAGCTGTACTCACCCCAAGCTGAAATGGAACTATTTCAGTGTTGCGGTCCTAACCTTCTGACACTCTTTCTGGGTTATTTTCACCCACAGAAAATGCTCTTCTAACTCTTACAATCTGAAGCTCTTCTTGCTCACTGTTTTTGTGGTTTCACCTAACAAATTCATCTTCGGTTTCTATCCTACATCCTCTTTCTGAGACCCATGGGACACATGGATTGTCTGATGAAAAGGTGAGTGAGCGGAAGCTGGATAGAACTCACACGCCATCGGGTCCAGCATGCGGCAGAGCACACGCACTCTCAAGCCACCCCCATGCAGACTTCCTCAGGGTTAAGATACATCTTGTGTCTATAGTGGCTATATTGTCTGGTATACGGTATGCTCAATACTTAGACTGATGGTCAGTAGAGAACACTACAGCCTTAGTGGCCAGAGGACTGTTCGTCTAACTCAAGTCTTCAAAAGCCTCTGAAAGACCATGACTTGTGTAGAGTTTGGTTCAGACAAAGTAGAAATAAGGGAAGTTGCTCATTACAGAAGATAACGAGCTAGTTACATAGAAGGTTAAGGTGAAATTTTATTGTCAGCAGAGGAAAAATGTCTAGGATCAAAGTACAAAGATGATGTTTGAATCAGGCCACTACTTTGTTCACGTGTGTGT
>JAQHUG010000025.1:7420225-7477306 GCA_028555095.1 Dicrostonyx torquatus | reverse complement strand
CCAACAAAACAAATAAAACAACCCCCAAGAATAAAAATACTTCATATTACTGAGCCCCAGAGATACTCATAAGGTATTTATACTGGGCAGGGGCAAAATGTTTGTATTATTTTCCTGAATATGGGGAAGGGTTGTTAAATGCCAAGTGCGGGGAATGGAAAGACATGCAGCAGCCTGGAAGAAGGAGAGTAAGGACACATGGGAAACCCACAGGCAAGTGAGGGAGAATGGAATGCACTTTCTCTCTGGGTTGGAAGCTTGGCTCCAGGTACTAATAGTTGTATGACATCGATCCTTCTCGTATGGTCTCCTCACAGATTCTGGTTTCTTGCCCGTGAATTAGAGATTCAGTTAACAAACAATTACTACCTTGGGTTCCAAATTTTCAGGTGAGGCATGGTACTTGGTCTGTGATGGGACTGCAAACAGTAAAGGCATGTCCAGACGTGCTTGTCAGCCCTTCTTCCCGTCCTTCCTCACGTGGTCTAGGTCTTGTCTGTTTCCTTGCTGTGTTAAATCATGTGCCACCTGCTCTGTCCCCAGTCTCCAAACAACTTGCTTTGTCCCTGGTCTTGGAAACTAGAGCCAATCAAGATCTTCAACTCAAACCCCGAACTTTCCTTTCGGGTATTCAAAGTTCCAGCGGGACTGCTCTTGTTTTCCTTTCTCCGTATGTTTCACTCAACCCTATTTTTTGGCTCACACATCACGGAATGCTTCGGAATGGCCCATGGTCTTTTAAATGATATTTGGCTGCAGTGTAATCAGTTCAATTATCCTACTGTTTTCTGTATCTTATTCTTTGGGTATTTGAGCTCATGAATCTTTTAATTTCTAACAGTTTAGCAATTTGGACCAAACTTGCTTTATTCGACTTCCTCCTTTGCTTTTAAAGGCACAGAGTACGGTGTACACACTGGGACGTCATATATCTAGTGAGTACCGTCAAACACTTACAGGAATACCTCCTGAGAAATGCATGGCTGACAGTTGTGGGAGCATTCAGAGAGCCTTTCCATAAGCTAAGATAGCTTTGCCATCACCGGGAGGTATACTCTCGTGAGGCCCGGATGGAGTATATGGTCCACGAGTGGTCAGATGCCACCGGGCTGTGTGATGGAACTAATTCATTCCCATGCTCCAGAGCAGGACCCTGCTGCTGTTTTCTTAAAACAATCTCCACATTTCCTGTTTGACCCAAACAATAAAAATCCTTGTGGAGCCAACTCGAAGGTCAGAATTTTCACAGACTTCCTGTCTATCCCACCAACCACAGCCACATGTTACGTGTGAGAGTCTTATGGCCACATGTGCAAAGTCATTGAAGAAGATGATGGGGGCCCCATTCACTTTTGTACCACTGTTATATTTGCCTAGTACCCAATGGCTAGATATCTGCTTCTCTCTCAAGATACTAAAAAGATGCATGTTGATTAAATGGAAGTTACCACTGAGGTTTGTTGAAGGCCTTGGCTGTGGAGGGAGAGGCTGTGTTTGGTTTCTTCAGGGTGTTTTTCCTAGGCGTTCCCCTCCACTGTTTTCTCCCCCTTCTCTGTGCTGCACCCCTTGCCTTGTGCACAGAGTAAGTCTGTGTTTAGAGTAATGTGATTTAAACTCACATTTATTAGCAAATAGCTGTGTTTATAAACTAAGCTAGGCAAAATAGGGAGCCTTTGCAGTTAAAATCATTTGCCCAAGGGCGAATCAGCAGCACATACTGAGTCTGGTCAGAGAAAGAGGCGGCTAACATGGCCTTATACCCTCCACTCTCTCTCATCCTTCTTATTTTATTGTGGGGAGTATCATCATTCTGTTGCCAAAGCTCTACCAGACCTGCACGCCAGGCTTTACCTATCCAATGTTCGTCTAGTTGTCATGGTGCTGTACTTTTAAGAGTTTCCTGAGCAGAAGGATGGTTCCCAGGGTCTTCTGGTCTCCCTGTGTTCATCCCAGCCACATTCTAGAGCTCGGGTCTTTTAACAGAGAGCCAGCCACACTGTGGCATCCTGGAGCTGCTGATATTCTCCGGTGTCTGCTTCAGAGACCTGCTACCGCCAGGCCATCTGCAAATTAAAATACCAAGTGAGGTCGCTGGCTACAGAGGGTGGCTGGACTCAGGTCCTAGCAGGGAAGGTAGCGGCTTTCAAGTCATTTCCGAGCACTGAAGGGGATGATGACTGTACCGCAAGAGCCCACTCGCCCGCTGGGAAGATAGTGAGGACGTGAGTGAGGTGACATCCTCCTTTGGAGACAGAAATGGCCAGGGATGGAGATGATTTCCCAGCCAGTGCCTGTCTTCTACCTCCCTGCTCGTGATTGCATCTCAGTTTTAGCCGACATATTATCTTCTTCTTCGTCAACCACCTTACTCATCGGACTTCATTTTGAATAAATTTCGGTTGTTTCCAAAAATGAAATTTGCTTTCATAGTTCAGAGACTTATTGTGCCTTGGAGGCTCCGTCAGGAAGGTGCCTTCAAGTTAGAAGGACTCTGGAGGATTTGGGGGTAGTTTTGGTACCGAAAATAGCTGTTTTGCAGGCCAGCCTCTCAGATTTTCCTGCCTTCCATGAAATCCAGCTCCGAACAAAGTATTTCAAAGTGCATTGTCAAAGCATTATACTGAGCCTGCCCATCTGTAACTGATTTCCTTTTCTACAGTCTCTTCTTAGAAAGAAGAAATGAAAGAAGGGAGGGAAGGAGGAAGGGAGGAAGGAAGGAAGGAAAGAAGAGGGGGAAGAAGGAATGAAGGAAGAAAGAGGGTGGGAAGGAGAGAGTGAGGGAGGGACGGAGGAAGGAGAGAGGAAGGAAGGAAGGGAAAGCAAAAGGACAAATGGAGGTGTGGCTGCTGAAATGGGGACTGATGGAGCCGTATTCACGTGCAGTGTTTCTGAGTGTGGGTAGCGGCTGAAGTCCGCAGTTTCGTGCCCTGTGAGCGGTCCGTGATTACTGTGGAGAACCGGAAGAGCAGTGAGAGCTGCCTGTAACTCCACCAACTCTGGGTTCTCATCCCTTATCCTGCAGTTCCTTTGCGGGATCATTTGTTTGGCGGCAGATTTAAGATAGCAGTGTTTTGTTTTAGTCACCAAGCAGTCAGGCGCAGGCAGAAACCACCATAAAACACTTAGATAAGGAAGCTGTCTGCTTTTCCTCTCTCTGCTAGATACAGCTGCTGGCTTGGGTTTCCTTCATAGCTTATCATCTAAGCCACAAGTAAATTTCCTTTTCTTATTATCACTATGGAATCTTGAATTTTTATTTGGTCAAGTAGAGTTATTACTCTCTCTGACACTCAAGTTGTACTAAAAAAATGCCGTTTCACCAGGTGATTCTTGGGGTCTTCTAACGCAGCCCCATTAGTCCAATTAGGCCTTTTGCTTTCTGACCTTCAGATTTTCAGGTTCCTGATGCAGGTCCCTGCTTTGTTTCTGTGGAGACCTCTGACTTCCATTGCAAGAGTAGTACATTCTAGAAGCTAAGGTCTGGGAGTTCTGCTCACCCTTAAAAAAAATGTTTGTATTTTTAGATAATTTTGGAGGACAGAGCTAGGAAACACACACACACACACACACACATACACACCACACCACACCACACACACATATCACATACATACCACACAGACATCACATACATACATGTACAACACATCACACACACCACATGCACATCACATACATACATACATGTACAACACATCACACACACATGTACACCTTACACACCTACCTCCCACCCCCTCCACATGTTAAGGCTTGTATTAACATTTCAAGTTCAATGGAGCCTCATTACTTTAGTGACTATTTTTGACTGTATAGATGGATCTCTTTTCACTCTGTGTGTCTCAGGGAAGGTGTGTGTCCATGAAGGCATGTATGTATGTTGGCTATGCTTAACAATTCACAGAATGATCTTTATACAAGTGGCGAGTTATAGATAGACAGCAAAGGCAATGATTTCATTGGGTACATGTGGAAGACTTGATTGACTCACCATAAATTAGTTGAGAGAAGAGAAGGCTCTTTCTGTGACAGGGCTGGGTCAGTCTGGGGCAGGGCCTCTTCTTGGAACTCATGTGTCTGCCTTGGAGCTCCTTGGGAGGAACATGGAGCCTCACTGGCACAAACCAACATCTCTGACCTTCAACACAAAGATGTTTTTAAAGACTATTGGGCATACATGCTTTTAAGAAAATCTTTCTCCACATTATTTTCTCATAAATGTGGAATGCTTTTGATCATGAAACTGGAGGGGGTGTCCTTAAAATAAAATTTTTGGGTTAATATGTATATGAAATTATAATTGCACGCATGTAGCCGGTGCATATTGTTAAATCATATGACTGAAGAGCTGTATCAATTCCCACCCCTAGGTGCAGCGTGGGGTGGGTTCTTCCCTTTTTGGTATTTACTCCTGCTGTGGCATTGCTTCTCTTATGCCCATCAATTATTTTGGGACTTCTGTGTGCCATTGTAAGGTATGTGAGTTTCTTTTAAGCAGTAAATGATACAGTTTTATATTTTCAGCCAATTCACCTTTATTTGAGTTAACATCCGCTTCACAGGCAAGATCTTCTCTTTTCCTTGTTGATCTCTTTCCTGCAACAACTTGTGATTCAGATCAGGTCTTTCCCTTTCTTTTTAAGAGAATATTTAGATTCCATGTATTTATTTATTACTCTGTCTCTGTCTCTGTGTGCTCCTGTGTGTGTGTGTGTGTGCCCCTGTGTGTGTGCTCCTCTGTGTGTGTGCTCCTGTGTGTGTGTGTGTGCTCCTGTGTGTGTGTGTGCTCCTGTGTGTGTGTGCTCCTGTGTGTGTGTGTGCTTCTGTGTGTGTGTGTGTGTGCTGCCGTGTGTGTGTGTGTGCTCCTGTGTGTGTGTGCTCCTGTGTGTGTGTGTGTGTGTGTGTGTGTGTGTGTGTGTGTGTGTGTGCTCCCGTGTGTGTGTTGACAGCTTTTGGGAATCACTTCTCTCCATCCACCTTGTGAGTCCTGGGGATTGAACTCAGGTTGGTCAGCTTGGAGCAAGTGCCTTTACAGCTGAGGCAACTCGCTGGCCCTGATTTCTGTTAGGTTCTTATGTTAAGTTGAATCTCTGTCTTTTACTAAGGAAAGAGTGGATTTCTTTCCTATGATGCTACCTCCCCCCTTGAATTTGTCTAAAACTTAAGAAAACCTATGCCATACATTATTAGCTGCTATTGAATCATAAATCCCCTGTATGGAAACTAAACTTTACATTATTTAACAATGGCATTTGAGAAGTGAATGATCGCTGTGTGTGTGTGGGGTGTGTGTTGTTGGGGGCTTTTCTCTTAGTCCTTTCCTTGAAAGGAATGTGGTGTCACCTTGCTGGTGGGGAGGATTATTTATGTCATAATGGGCAAGATATTTGTAGATAAAGATACTAGCTAGAAATTTTAAATGGCCACAGGTACATATTCTGAAATCAACAAAAAAGACTCAACGCACCACGCAGGGAGACACATATAATGTGAGTTTGCCTTTGTATCTAGTCAATATAGATTGACATACGGTTTTACCAAATTAACAAGCTTAATGCACTCGGGGTTTGTTGGGAAAATATGTGAGGGGTTCGTTTTATCCCTTAATTGAACTTTACAAAGGAGAGCTTGGGAAGGAAGTGAGGCGATGGGCTACAGATCCCCTGTGGAGCCGGGTTGTGAAACAAACTGGGTTAATTTCCCAGGTTCCCTTCCTGAGAAGTCTTCCGAGAGCAAGTTTCTCGTTTCCCTGAAGTCTAATCCTTATCACAGAGGGGAGACCTGTTCTCCCTAGAAGCTTCTTCAGGGTGCAGCTGATGATGCCTCTACACTAACAGGGTGCTTGTTTATGAAGCAGGGACAGTGAATGAGGGTTCCAGGAGGCCTGGAGCCTGGCACCCCACTGAGGATCTCATAGACACAATGCTGGGTAGAGTGGTTCTCACACCTGTGGTCTTCCCAATCCACTTCCAATCTTAAAGTTGAGGCACCTGCATGTGCCTTTAATATAGTGTTGCTACATGTAAGTTTTATTAGCTGATATAAAGGATCTTAGCCCCTCCCATTATACAAACAGCTTCCACAAGAAGCATATTTACCACAGGAAACATTTTTTTTTTTTAAAGTGAGTTGGGGAAATTTCTTTCCATATCAGTCTAATGAAAGGAAGCACAATACTGCCCCTGCATTCAGTCTGCAGCTATAGCATTGGCTGTATAGCTTCTGGGGAATTCTACCATGCCGTCAAGAGAGAACATCAATGAGAACATGTTAACCATGCTTTCACAATATCATACAACGTTTCTGACACAGTCTCAGGGTCCTTGGGGTGCAGAACAGCCGGAGATGGGCATAGACTAATGAGGCAAAGGCGCAAGCGTCTCCCCTACCACAGGGATCTCTCTGATGAGGATCTGCAAACTGCTGGCAACAGTGGGGGTTGTGCAATCCCAAATGGAGACACTGTTTCTCCAACAAAGCATTGAATATTAGCAAATTTATAAAAATGAGCAAAAAATGAACAAAACCAGTTTATCGTTCTAATACCAGATCTAGCTTAGAATGGGTTTTCAAATCTCCATGTAGATGAGTTAGAGACAGTCCACACATTGTCAGGCCCCAGAGCCCTCCAGTGTGGTATGGCCTGTCTTGTTTCATTGATGGCGATTTTGTCACTGTAGTTGATCAGGCACAAATCATTTTGACTCCTGGTTCTCATACTTCCCCCAACTCAGCATCTTCGTGCATCTGCTGAGCCATGATCTTGTGGCTGAAGATGGTATAGGAACACGTTCTTTCATCCTTCGTCGTCTCAACTGCTTTCAGATGCCTCTAATGTCTTATCGACAGCCCCAACTTGCCCCTGCTGAACTATTGTATCAGGAAATCTTTTGTGCATTGGTAGTCTCATTAACAAAAAAAAAAATTAAAAGCAAACTTGGGAGGAAGCTCAAGGACTTTTTTAATATTCAGAGAAAAACAACAGGATAGGGAAGCTATAGTTCTTTTGGCAGGGAGAAATGACTTTTAAGTTAGAGTCAGAGAAGGCCAGCGAGCAACTACGTGGAAGGAGGGAGAGAAGGCATGCTTATGCTTTTGTCTGGTATCTCAAAGAAAGCCTGATAGAAAGAAGGAGAGGAAAGAGCCACTCTTGCTTGCATTGGAACTTTGGAGAGCGAGTGGGCCAGCTTAGTGCTGTTGCCGGCACAGCTCTGTAAACAGGGGCTTCTGGGAGGGATGAATACACAGCCCTATCAGAGAGTAATTATTCCTTAGCATGTCTTCAGGTGAATCAGTCTTCCTGGGGAGTGGTCTCCTGGCCAAGGCCCAGCTGGATTAGTAGGTGATAATGTGCCATTTTTACCCAGGGGGCCATAGGAAGATTTCAGATCTTTTGACCAGGGGGAAGTAACTTTCCCTTCATGGCCTCGACACATTTTCATCCAGTGTGTTAAAGCCAGGAGGGGGACAGTTGTGAAGTTTCTCTTCTACTGTTAACAGAGAAACAGGAGGTGGAATGCAAAATGGATCATGATCAAGGGTCCATTGCTAATGGCCCCCAAGCCTGGTAATACCTGGAGTAACACTCCCAGGTCCTCACTGTGGCTGGAGCCACGGTGGTTTCTTGTGGTTCCGTGATATTCCAAACAAGGCTCTGCCTCAGGCCTTTGCCCAGGCTTCCCTTCAGAATGCTCTACTTTCAAGTCTTGAGGTAGATGTAACTTTCTCACTGTGTTGTATTTTGTTTACCCTGAGATCTCACGCCCTGCCTCAGCACTGGACTGCCAGCCAACGCCACACTCGGCTTTCTGCTCTCCCTTTCTCTAAGCACCTATACTCTTCAATTTACTTAGTGGCTGCTATTATAGCTCATGTGTATTGTCTTCCTTGCTTCAATAGAATACGGATCCCTAATGAGTTTTTTTTTCTTTCTGTTGTATCCCAAGAACTTAGCACAGTACCTGGTAAACTATAGACACACAAGCAACACTTGTTAAATGAATAAGAAATGTCACACCTTAAGAAAAACTAGGATGCCTTGTATCTATCGTACTATTTGAGGTTGTTATCAGTTAAAGCCAGTCATCAGGAGTTGGTTGAGGATATCAGTAACTGAAAGACTGTCCACTAAAAGGGACAAGAACTCAATTCATCTTGGCTTAGAGAAGGAAAGAAAAAACAAGAAAGGGAAGAAAAAAACAGATAAAAGAGAAGAAGGAAGAGAGAGAACAAGTAAAAAAACCTTGTTTGCATACAAGTGGGTTTCAGGCACAGCTGGATCCAGAGGTTCTTTCCTTTATCTTTCTCATTCCCAGACAGCCTCTCTTTGTGATGGTAAAGATGTCACACTCATCTTTAGGCTTTGTGCTATCTGCCACACCTTGAAAAAGAGGGTGTGTTTATGTGCACTAGTGTCCGGCTCCTTTGTTCTGGGTGGATACAGGAAGGAAGTATGTGTGCACTACTGACTATTTCTGCCTCAGTCTCTGCAATTGGAGCTGTGTTCACACTGGCTCCTCCAGGCCCATCCAGCAGCATAGGCTGGTTTTTTTGTTTGTTTGTTTGTTCTTTTCTGTCCCCATGTGTGCTTCACTTCTCTGGTAGGAAGATGCTAGGTCTCCACTTCTTTGCTTGCTTGTTTGGTTCATCTTTTTGTAGGGAGGGCACCACCCCTCTTGTCTCTACTGCATCCTGTGCCCCACGGAGCACCTTCCCCATCCTGTTCACTCCAGCTGCTCTTCGGCATGATACCCACTTCAACTGGTATAGGTCACCCTACTTTGAACAGATGAGTATGTGCCGATGTCCTTGTATCCTACCCAGCTCAGACATCAGACCCCTCAAATCCTAGAACATTTATGGGAAATGTTCCCCTGGCCTTGCTGGGGCTGTGACCTATTCCTCTTGGCCAGATCACTGTGAGTGGGTTTTCTTTTTACCTTAGAGAGATGACGCCTTATACTTGATAACCCTTTATGGAGATGGTTCCTGTCCCACTCAGACTCTGAGAATTCAGAGCTTGCCATCCCAGGTCCACACCAGAGAGCTTTCTAATCCTAGTGGGTCTCTATCATACAGCCTTTGGCTCATGCAACCCAGACTGCCCTTGTCACCCTGACACCATTGTGCTACCATGTGTATCCCCTTTCCTACATGTGTCTGAGCAGATCCCGACCCATTCTGCGGCTTTTCCCATGAGCTGTTGAACAAAGGAAGAACCTTTACCTTCATTAGCATCAGTCGCAGGCGACCCCAGCCTCCACTCTGTCCCTTATTCCCGAGACTGAAAGCCCATACTATCCCATAGTCCTTGAGACAACTTGGCCACTGCTATTATCCAAGTACAGGGCACCGTCCCTATCTCTATGAGCTTTTTTGCCCTGGTCATTCCCACTATGACTGCATTTGCTTCACGGACTTTTACATCTCCAGTGTGCAGTGCAGGACCCAGCACATGTTTAAAGACTGAGTCTTGGAAGAGAGCTCTGGGGAGTGACTCTGTCTTTTATGTACAGGGGAGTTCACCAAGGTGTGTGACTTCCATGATCTGATAGAACCTCCACCCAGTCTGCTGGGACCCACTGCCTCATTGGTACTCCACTGTGCACTGCTGGGTCCCCCTGTGCTAATGCAGAAGTGTCCCTTTTTCCAGGCAGGCGCTCCTTCAGGTGGCACCTCTGTGGCCTGTGCTGTGCTGGTGACTTGCGGGAATGGACAGGCGCGGAAGCAGAGTTAGCATTTATCCATTGCTTCTGTTGTGAGGGCTGTCAAAACTAATGAAATTTCATGACAGACGGGCAACGACTAGCTTCCTGGTGTTATTTATCTTTCCTGCTTCTGGCTCAGAAAGTCAGGTAATTTTTCATTTGCATTTAAAAATGCCAAGAAGACTAAGCGCGATTCGCCTACTCATAAAGCTAGCAAATTGTGTCAATGCAGGACCATACTTAATAATCACCAGGCACAAGGAATGAAGAGCCGTTAGGCAGGCTGATTTAACTTGCCTGTTCCTCTCATCTCCTTTTCTACCACTTCAACCAGTTGCCAAACTCCAGGGGCATGAGTCATGTTTTCTCCCTTGCTCCCATCTGATCCCAGTCTTTACAATGATAAACAGAAGGTCCTGGGGCGAGTGACAGGTGTCCCCTTGGCGCAACAGACTTAAGTAGAACAGCCTTGGAGAGATGATGAAATAGATGTAACCCATAAGGAGAAGATGATGGAATAAAAAATGACAGTTAGATGGAAGAGGGAGGACGGTTCTGGGAGACATTTTAATTCTACACCGACAAGACCCCAAGACTGTGCAACTGTGCTCAGAGAACCAGAAGAAACTCACAGAACCAATTAATCATAATAACCCAAACCAATGGCTGAGTGGGCTGTGAGATCCCTTTGTGTGCATCACCCCTTTCTCTTATCTCCCCATCCCAAGTCATGTGATCTGCCTGCTCTTTGTACCGTATCTACCTGATCTCAAAGGAACCCTAGGCACTGTAATTCCTTTCTCTCCACAAATTGCTTCTGGGGTTCTCTAGAGGGACCCCAAGTGTGTGCTAATCAGTTGTCAGGCCTTGGGTCTCATCCGCGTTGCTTTCTCTCACTGCTCCCCCTGGAGCTGTCTGAGCTGTGTCCTTAAAGCACTGCAGGGACAGCCCTGTGTCCTCCGGAGCCCATGGAGAGTCAGAAGGAGAGGGCTGCCTTTTCATCCCAGTGTTTCCACAGGGACCTTAAAATTGTGCTGTTTGTGTTTTAATACCTTCGAGACTTTTTCTTCACAGTAAACAGCTCTTGGGTGGGCAGACAAAGCTGAAAGACAAGCATTATGCTGTCAAACCCAAGCCCTTGCTGCCATGACTAAGGCTTTGTCATGGGGCCAAGCTTTGCTGCCTCACCTTCGCTCCCTCAGGCTGGGGTTATTTTCCAGAAGCTTCTTCAATTCTTCCTGCACGCTGGCATAGGAAAGGCAAGGCATGTCCTGACATGTCCACTCCACAGTCAAGGGTACTCACTGAATGTCTACCATATTGCATGGCAGGGGCTGAAAAAGCAAATCTGATAGGAGACTTGCCCTCCAGGACGCTCTTAAACCAACAACTCTGCAATAAATAAACAAGCGACAAGCTAATTGAAAATAAGTGCAATGGGAGAGGGCATGCGGACATTGAAGAGAGAGGATGGGATAAAGATGAGAGCTGCGTTCTCAGGTGGGTCAGAGGGAAAGAAAGGAACACTTCTAGGAGGGAGAAACAGTGGGAGCAAGGTTGGTGATAAGGGTCCCTACAAGCTGAAGCATACCTTAGTTAAGGGGAGATAACATGGGACAACCATGGAAGAAAGGGGCCAAAGTCTACACACATGGTAGCCCAGGCCAGCAACGACACGCATGTTTCTAATTTGTACGTGCCATAGTATGCTAATCTGATATGCTAATATTGGAGCCACTGGTAGTCAGGGATCGGAGGCGCATACTTGTGAAATAGCTGGGTTCCCTGGATCACGTGGTGTGGAGGTGTTTGAAAGCAGTAGAAAGAATGCGGCATGATGTGAAAGCAGGGACTTTCAGAATAGAGGCAAGAGGACTGGCCTGGGAGATAGGTATTAAGATCTGACTCTGAAATGCTTGCCATAGGCGAGTGTACTCCAGGAGGTAGCATGGGTACTCACTCCAGGCGGTACTGTGGTCTTTCTAGGCAGTACCGGTGGATGCTCACTCCAGGAGGTACCTGTGTATTCCAGGCAGCACCATGGAATTCTCCAGACAGTACCTTGGGTATACCTAATCCAACCCAGAAAGGAATTTCCTGGACCCCCGTGTCCATAATTCCATTTAGCTCCTCCAAAAAGGATGACTTAATTAGAGATGAATTCCAGTTACTAAAACAGAGTTAGCAGTAACAATTGTGGACACACCGGGCATTCCCCTAGCATTCCAGGCTGCCATACAATAAAAGTCAGAAAAACTAGAAGCCATGTGGAAATTTCTTTGCCTGGAAGTTTCAGGAAGGCCCACATGCTCAAAACCAGAACACTGATGCTTGGCCTCTTGCTGTGGTCGTCTTAGGTGCTTGCCAGCTGTTCAGGAGCCATCTCCTTCCTGAGAACCTGGAATTTGTCTCATCCATTTTCCATGGGGGAGGGAGGCAGTAGAGTGCTGTTTCTCTCTACAGATGGGGAGGAGAGGAGGCAGGCAAGCCAAAGCTTATCACTATCCTGCTTGCCTTTCTGTTGAACTGGCTTCCTTAGATCGGGCGAGAGTTGCCAACATCTCTAACTTGGGCTTTCTTAATTAAAGCTACACAAAGAGCTTGCCCCTACTCCCGCTCCCTCACAGGAATGCGCTCCCATAACTCAGGCATCTGCCCCTTGAACTAACCTTTCTCGAAACCAGATAAACAAAGTAATACCAATAAAAATATCCATCTGTGCTTAAAGATAAATAGAGCATTAATATACCAAACTGAGCTCTGGGTTCTTTCGGAGCCAGCTTTAATGATATTAGACATCTGTTCTCGCTCGCTCTCCCTCGTTTTCCATTCTCACTTTCTCAGAAGAAATTCAGGTGACAGGCAGCAGAGTGCCTAGGCTGAGGGGGGTGCTGCTGACCCCTGCCTCTTTCCCAGGCCAGTTCCCCAAAAAGAGATGAGACAGTCATCTGAAAAGGGATCTCCCTCTTTGCTTTGTCACACGGCTCAGTTTCCAGTACCAATTTTATTCCTAGGGATCTTTTAAGATTAGACTTTTTAAAGATACTACAAGTTAGCTGACTCCCTTGCAAAGGTCAGTGGATAGTTACCTAAACTACATGTGTGGAAGTGTATGTGACCACGGCAGCCGTCCCTTTCCTTTCTAAGCATCCAAAGCTGTTAGTTCAGCACAGGTATTTCTTTCTAGAACTGACCTGGACAGACCCTATTAGATGATAAGTATTTCTCTCCTTTCAGCATCTGAGAGATCTTTGGGCCACAGGGCTGTGTAAGTGGCCCAGTGGTGGAGCACTTGCCAGCGTGCATAAGAGTGTCGGTTCTGAATTCCGATGTGTTTACAGGCTCTAAGTGTTCCAGGGGGCAATGATGCAGGAGGTACTTTTGGGACCTGAGGACCAGACTTGAAAAAGTATAGCCATGCTGGAGCTGCAAAGACTGCGGTGTCCAGAAAAGAACAGCCAGCTCTAGATGTCATGCCCCAGTGTCTACCAGAAGCACCAACTATTTTATCCAGTGCAAGGGTTTCCCACAGGGCTGTGCAGAACACTGGTTAAGAATCTCCATTCTAAGCTGGGCGGTGGTGGCACATGCCTTTAATCCCAGCACTTGGGAGGCAGAGGCAGGCGGATCTTTGTGAGTTCGAGACCAGCCTGGTCTACAAGAGCTAGTCCCAGCGCAGCCTCCAAAGCCACAGAGAAACCCTGTCTTGAAAAACCAAAAAAAAAAAAAAAAAAAAAAAGAATCTCCATTCTAGGGGGACCAACAGGTCACACAACTTTAACATTCTGACTGGGCTTGCAACTTGGTGAGAACAGAATAGTTTAAATATTTTCATAGTTAAATTTTTTTTTTTTACAATCCTTTCAACATTGTATTGGAAACTTTCTAAGCATACAGAAAAGCTGAACTTTTTGAACTAATTGTCATGTTAACACATGAAGATCAAACACCTAGATGTCTACAATTATCAATATTTTGCTTTTAAAATTATGTTTCCATATATGTCAATTATTTTATTCTTCAATTCCCTTCAAAATTGCAGACTTCAGAACCCATCACTCCCATAGGTCAGTGCACACATCAGTTATTAACTCAGCTCACTACTTGTTTACAGCTGTATCTTTATAGCATTCATTCACTCATTTATGCATGTGTGTGTGTGTGTGTGTGTGTGTGTGTGTGTGTGTGTCACAGCATGTGTATGGAGCTCAGAGGACAACTTGTGAGAATCATTCAGTTTTAAAGGTCAGATTCACGATAAGGGTAGAGCATCTAGTTTGTGTTTTAAAATACAAACCCCCAACTCACACTGTCACGAAGACACAAAGCAGCTGCCTCCCCTCTGATGGTTTCCTAAGAAGCCCTTCCCACTCTCCCCAACACTCTAGAGCCATCCTCTCCTGAACTCCCAGCAACCACCGCTACTGATCTATTTCATCATAGGTGAGCTTTCCCTGTCCTAGGTGTCCCAGGACTACGGTGACCTTTTAGCAAGTTCTCTGGTGCCCCACTTCTTTTAGACAACACAGTGCCCCTAAGACTGGGCTCTACCATTGCCATTATCAGCAGGTTCCTCCAGTGGGTGACATTCAGGTTGTAGCCCGAAGAGGAATACGACTTTAATGGTTCTCCTCGGCCTTGTATGCCTGGCATGCTAGCTTCCTGGCATACAACTTATCAGTGCTGTGGTGTGTTCTGGCACACGCCCAATAGTAGGGGAGAGAATCTCGTAACTGGGTGGGCTGCACAGCAGGCCTGAGCCAGGGCATCACCTCGCACACTGGAATGGAGCCCCACAGTTGCTCAAGGACACAACTGCCCTCCAGTATAGAGCTTCTCAAACTGTAAGTCATGGCCCCATGCTGGATGGAAGGATACAAAACCTTTGGCAACAGCGGAAGCTTACTGAATATACAAAGACGAAAGACAAATTCAGAATCAACGCAATGAAGATTCTGAGGCGTTCCCTTGCCCCACGGCTTCCCTGAAGCCTTCACTCTGAACACAGGCAGGCTCACTTTGCACCGTGCTGGCCATCTCACCTCTCACCTTGGCTCAGGCTTCACACCACTGGTGTGTTGTGAATGACAGTGTTTTTTACTGTGCATGCACACTTTCCTGCTCTTACAGAACAGAGCAGTTTGGGTATGGAAAACACAGTTATGTAACATTTTCACCACCATTCCTCACTGTGTACGTCTCAGTAGTATAACTATGGTGGAATGTTTGATTGATTTTAAAATTTGCCACTTAGAGCCTAGGGGTGGCTCCGCAGCTAAAGGCGCTTGCTACTAAGACTGACAACCTGAGTGGTATTCCCAGGACCCACCCTGCGGAAGAAAACTTTCTTCTGGAAATTATTCTCTGACCTCCACACACATGCTCTTCCTTTATATGTCACTTAAAATCGTTCAATTGCTGTTTGAGTTCTTGATTTGAGTTTCATAAAAATCATGAATTTTGCCTTGTGATTGGAACAGAATAGTTTTTAACTGTTTTTGACTTTGAAGTCCATTGGTTTTATGGTTTGGATGTGAAACGCCCCCTGTAGACTCATGGATTTGGATTGTTGGTCTCCGGTTAGTGGCACTGTTATGTAGTATCATGGAACCTTTAGGACATGGGGCCCAGGTGGCAGATGTAGGGCTATAAGGATTAAACTAAGTCTTAGCCCCCACTGCAGCCCGAGCTCTGATACCTGGCCTGCTGGGATGTGAGGAGTTCCGACTGCTAGCTCCTGCCACTCAGAATGGGGACACTTCTTCACTGCCGTGATGGGCTTACACCTTCTCAGCCCCGAGGCAGAACAAACCCCTCCTCCTTTGACTTGCATCTGTCAGTGATCTTGTCACCCAGCAACAAGAAAAATAGCAAATGCAGTTGGTGTCTAACACATTCACAGTGTTATATCGCTACTTCCATCATGCGAAACTCAGATTCTCTCTACTAAATGCTGACTACCCACTCCCGCCTTGCCCCTGCCTCCAGCAACCTTGTCCTTCCTGCCCTATGAACAATACTCTTTAGCAGCTCAGGTAGGTAGACCCACAGTGTTTTTCCTTTAGTGTCTGACATATTCCACCTCCACCCACACAGTCAAATGTGTGAGAATTCCTTTCCTTCATGTGCTGTGGACAGACTATGTCTTGTTCCACCCATGGTACATTGAATAACATGGTGGTGAATCCAAATGTGCCGATGTCTGTTCAGACATCTGCCTTCAATCTCTGGAGTACACAACCCCAAAGAGGAATAGCCAGATCATGCGCTTTTCCAGTTGTAGCTTTTAAGGCACTATCCTACTTTCATATTTTATCTCCTGTTATAGACAAAATTAGAGTGAATCTACTTTTGTAGCTTGTAATTGGCTCTATTTGTGAATTGGGTAGCAGTCTGGACCAAAAGAAAAGAAATGATTGAGACTGCCCTACCATACCATGTGGGGATTCTGTTCATAACTCATGAAGGAAACTACAAGTGAGGAGCAGCCTTTAGAACACGGCTTGAACAGTGGCTCAACTTGTGGCTGGCTGGGACTAGGCTAGTCTCTCTGAGAGTCGGTTCAGTCTGCATACACATCAGGTCAACCCGCAGTTCACTGTAGAGGGAGCAATCTCTAAGCCAAACTTGAGAGGTATGGGCAGCGTTAGGGAAAATGCAGCCCACAGAAAGTTTCTGATTTCCCTCCATCCCCAGCGGCATGTTCGTCTCTTGTCCTCTCTGATACTCAACATCCTAATGGGGATCAGTATATATTTTTTCTTTCATTTTTTTATTACTTAAAAAAATAAAAAATACCAATACAAATTCCCACTCCTTCCCCTCCTCCCACTCCCCTCCCACTCCCTCCGCATACCCCCTCCAATCCTAAGAGAAGACAATGTACCTCACCCTGTGGAAAGTCCAAGGCCCTCCCTACTTCATCTAGGTTGAACAAGGTATACATCCAAAGAGAATAGGATCCCAAGAAGCCAGTACATGCAGTAGAGACAGATTCCAGTGTCACTGTCATTGGCCCCTCAGTCTGCCCCAACTGTCAACCACTTTCAGAGGGACTAGTTTGATCCCATGCTTGTTCACTCCCAGTCCAGCTGGAGTTGGTGAGCTCCCATTAGCTCAGGCAAACTGTCTCAGTGGATGAACCCCTCATGGTCTTGACTTCCTTGCTCATACTCTCACTCCTTTCATTCTTCAACAGGATCTTGGGAGTTCAGTCCAATGCTCCGATGTGGGTCTTTGCCTCTGTTTCCACCTGCTGTTGGACGAAGATTTTATGGTGTTATTTAAGATAACCATCAGTCTGACTACAGGGCAAGGCCAGTTCAGATACCCTCTCCTCTATTGATTAGGGCCTTAGCTGGGGTCATCCTTGTGGATTTCTGGGCATTTTTCTAGAGCCGGGTTTCTTGCTAACCCCATAATGGCTCCCTCAATCAAGATATCTCTTTCCTTTCTCTCATCTCTGTCCTTCCCCCATCTTGAAAATCCCATTCCCTCAGGTTCTCCTCAACCCTCCCCTTCTCCCCTTCCTTCTACCCCCTGCCCCCATGCACCAATCTCCAGGTGGGTCTATATATGTTTTTCTTTTGCATGCATGGATGGATTTAGAAAACACTATCCTGAGTGAAGTAACCCAGACCCAAAAATACGAATATGGAATGTACTCACTCATAAGTGGATACTAGCCATAAACAAAAGACATCAAGCTTATAGTTCATGATCCTAGAGAAGCTAAGTAATAAGGGGAGCAGTACATCTTTCTGTGGCTTTGACCCGCAGATCTCCGTGATTTTTGTGTTTCTCCACAGGGCCATGTAGATTTCACATGAAGGTTGTTTTTAAGGGGAAACAGGAAGATGAATGTAACAAAGGCTCAGGTGGAAGGCCAGCATGGCTGAGAAGGCAGCAGGGACGGGCTGCAGAGGGCTGGGCCTGGCCACAGAGGACTTGCAGGCTATAACTGGGAGGGGTCTGACTTTGGTTTTCAGTGAGATTGAAACCTCTGGAGGGTTTTGAGCAGGGACAGAGCAGATCTACCTACATTTTATAATGTTCCGCTCTGAATTCCTAGCCCATGGGCACTCCCCGCCCCATACGCACACACAGGGCATCATCTGGGACTAATTACCCACCGAGCATACTTAGCAGCAATATTTATCATCATCATAAAAGCATACAGTACAGAGAAGCGATTTATGGTTTACAAAATGCCTCCGATTCATCATCACACCCCGTTCCTCAGGCTAGCTTTTGCAGTCTCCAGTCTCTCTGGCCAAGTGCCTCTTGCAAGTCACCTTCTCAGACTCACCATGCATTAGGCCCTTGGTGTGTGAGTAGCAGAGCTGGGTATGGCCCTCATGGTCACAGTGTGACTTCGATATCTTTGGCAGTTATAGCTACAGCAATAATGTGCAGGCTGGGAGTGTTTTTGAGATTAGCCTCTCTGTTTACAGCTGAGATGTGGTTGCCTTGTCCCAGAGCGCTGAGTGCTGCTCCATGTCTCTTCCAGCACCATTTATCGCCTACCCTCAACACAGTAGCTTTTTCTTAATAGGTTGGTCATTGCCACAGTGCCCTTCTCTGTGGGACTCTGCTGCCTATAAACACATTCAGGATGATTTCAGAGAGCTTTAGTGGCCCTTCCTCTGGGAGTAGTGAGGTTTAGGCACACATGCACATTCTCTCTCATTGTACACAGTATCTTCTGTATGTGGTAACTATGGTAAACATTGGGCTTACGATGAGGAATAAATAGGTATATTGTATGGTGTTTTCTGACGCTTAGAATCTAGGAAGGTTAGACAGATGGATTGGCATGGAGTGTGTGGGGGTAGTGGGCCTGGTGGCGTACACTATCTATTACTGATGTGATCAGCACCCCTGGGTGATGTACATACCAGGATACCCACTGTTATGGAAATATTCAGAACATAAGCCTGTTTAGAAAGATACAACTTTGTTCAGATACCTTTTAGAAGTCATCTAATTGGCAACTTAATTCATTGATTGAGAAATAAAGTTCAAGATCCAGAATATCCCGCAGGAGAAAGACAAGCAGTTGGTACAGTATGGGTTTCATGTGACAGAAAGAAAAGCTAAATTTGGACCAAGCATCCAGATGTCCGATAAAACACTGCTGCAAGAATTTTGACATATACTTACTGAATGCACCCTCCTATGTAGGACCTACCGCAGATCTGAGAGAGCAGGACTGGGGTCATCTGAGTGCCTCTGACTAGTAGGACATCCAGGGCACTGGAGAGCATGTTCTGGTTGCTCTGGAGCTTATGGCTCCATTAGTAAGATGCTGAAGGGTGCTTGCTGGGCTGCTTGAACTAGGAATGCTATTGAAAAACCAGAGTGTCGTAGTGTCACATTATGCTGCAGATGAGGAGCTCATGCAATTCTCAACAGACATTTCTCGAAGACCTACTGTGTTCCATGCACAGTTTGGATTCAGAGAAGGAACACTTTTCATGAAGCCAACCCTTGACATAGAGATGCCCATTTATTTAAAGAAAATAAGCAAACACACCCCAGGAAATGCATTCAGAGAGGCCAAGCACTCTGAAATACATGCAAGGAGGCAACAGGGAGAGAGTGGTCTGCTACTTGCTTAGATGAATATGAACATGGTGCTTAATGGCAGAGATTTGAGAGTAAGTACCTTGACAGAAAGACCAAAAGGCCCCAGACTGGCAGAGAAGTAGGGACACGAGACAAAAAAGGGTGTGATCCACAGGAAACTGGAGCTTAACCCCTGGGGACCACAGTTACCACTGATGGACAAGGTGTCAAGTATTGATTGAAGCTGCTCCTGGGGCCTCGAGCTTACCGGTGCATTCAACTTTTTCTGGCTGTTTCTGGGCAGACTGGGCACCCATGGTCAGGAAAAGCTTGAGATACAGTCATAGACAGCACTGTCCAAACTGGGGCATGCATGGCCAGCGCACATGAGTCGGGAAATGAGGGGCTTGCTCTTTCATGGATGATGTGGATGAGCACAGGCCCCTAGACCTGAGGCTGAGGAGCGGCACGTGTGGAGAGACGGAGGCAAGAAGCCCTCATAGTGGAGGGAATAGAATGGGCAAAGCCCACTGCCCTGTTAAGATAGATGACAAAGAACCTCAAGGCTAGTGTGGAAAGAGGAGAGACCCTCCAAGACCTGCTGAGGGGAGTGGAGAGGTACACATGGCTTGAGACTCATGGCCAAGAGTCTATATCATCTGAAGGAAAGAAGATTCTAGAAGGGTGGCCCTTCTTTGCTTTTTACAGGATATCTTCATAGAAGCAAATTTTAAGAGTTGCCGGAAAGGATTGGCCACCTGGAGCTATCGTGTAGGATGCTGCAGTCAGGGAGACCCATGCCCAGGGAGAGGAAGCAGAGACCTGGACAATGCCTGTGCTCTTGGGAGAACACTGAACTGTGGGAAGGGCCTCCCTTTTGTAGTGAAGTCTGCTTTAAAATGGAAACAACCCAGGCAAGGACTCAGGCCTATTCTGAGGATGGCCAATCCCTGAAGAAGAAAAACAATTATAGAGTAAAAGGATTGGAAAACGGGGAGTTTCCAGGGACCATTTCTTTGTGTCAGTCATGATGCGTTTTGACAAAGTGTGAAGCTGGGAGAAAGCCATGGGTCTGAGGACTGCCGGGCTCTGCCGGGCAGAGTGGTGAGGAATGAAGAACGATTGCTTGCAGAGGTCTGCTCCTCCAGTTATGAATTTAGGACCCAAGCATGCAAAAAGAGATTACAGTTGAGCATTCACTATGAGCATTCAGTGAGAAATGAGGCTGTCATGCAGGCTGAGACTCAATCTACGAGGGAAAGCGAGACACAGGCAGCGGGCAGAAAATGCCCAGTCTGGAAGCTCAAGGTTTCTATAGCGTTGGGGGAGCGTTCCATTAGCAGCTATTATCCCGTCCTTCCTTGTGTCTCTGACCCCATGAGGTTCCTTTCTTTCCCTGTCTGTTTCTTCCCAGCTCTCTTCATTAGAAACATGTCACCTGAGTTTCACAGTCACGAAAGCCCCTTCTGACCTATAGCTGGGGAGGAAAGCAGGGCTCAGAATTATGGAAAAACTTGGAGATTTGAAAACCATCACTGAACCCAAAGCTCTCCTTTTGGGGTGGAGGAAAAAGCCCGGAGATTGAAGTCGCTTGCTCAGGTTCCCACGGTTCCAGTTGGCACCGACAAGATTAGCGCCAAGCTCCCTTGGTTTTCATGCCAAGGCTTTCTCCACGACACTCACAGACTCATTTTTCTCCTTTAGTTGTGGGGAAACTTGAGTTATTGGCAGAGCTTATTCAGAGCCACAGACAGCTGGAGCCAATGATCTGCTGCTAAGTTTCACTTTTGTACCCAGATGCCAGGGCTGTGGAAGGAGCGCTGTGGCTTCGCAGTCCCGCCCCTCTCCTTTGTGATACGGAAGGGCTGCACCCCAACCTCGGCCTTGGTATTTGGTTTACTGCCTCTGTTGGTCAATTTTCTGTTGCTATAACAAAATGTCAGAGGCTGGGTGTTTATAAATTTAAAAAAGGTTCACTTAGCCCATTGCATTTGGAGAGTCAAGAACATAGCGCCAGTGTCTTTTCAGCCCCGGAGTGAATTTTCTGTTAGATGACATCATGGTGAGAGTGTGTGAAAGGCAGATACCCCAGGGTAGTTCCTACAGCCCACTTGCTTCACTGAGAGCAATCTTCCAGGGTAGGCTGGAGATAAGGGAACCTTTAAGAAATGAGGTCCCATTGCACTGGAAGGGATCAATGCTGAGCTTGTTCTAAAGAGAATAGGTTGTTGTATAAAATGCCCACCCCTTATTCTCCTCGACTTCTGGTCACACTTTGTGTGCTGGTTAATCTTCTTGTCAACTCAATGCAAACTAGAGTCATCTGGGAAGAGGGGACTCAGCTAAGGAATTGCTCCATCAGATTGGCCTTTGGGCAAATCTCTGGGATGTATTTATTTTTTAAATTAATGATTGAGGTGGAAGACCCAGCCAGCAGAGGAGAGGGGCATCCCTGGGCGTCTATAAGAAAGCAAGCGACCGGGAGCGAACTAGTACAAAGCATTCCTCCATGGCCTCTGCTTCAGTTCTTATTTATCCATTGGTTTTTACTGAGCTCTACATTTTTTCTCTGTCCCTCCCTTCCTTTCCCCTCCCCTTCAGCCCTCTCCCATGGTCCCCATGCTATCAATTTACTCAGGAGATCTTAGATTTTTCTACTTCTCATGCAGATTAGATCCAGACTCCAGCATTGTCCACCACCCTGGTTTCCCTTCATGATGGTCTGTAACTTCTTAGATGCTCTTCCCTTCCCAAGCAGCTCTTGTTTAGTGTTTGATCATAGCAATAGAAACCTACCTAGGACACTGTGGGACCTGCAGTGTCTTCCTCCTCTGGCTAGGAGTCCTCACCCTGAAGAGAGAGGGAATATCTGACGCCAGTGGCTGGTGAGCTGCACAGTTACAGAGCGTTCGGGTTGAGTGAGTACCAGAGGCAGATGGCCTCATTTCACTCCTGGTCCTGTCTTTTTCGGGGTTAGGTTTCCAGTTTTCTTTATTCTTTTTGAAAGACAAGCTCTCACTGTCTACAAGAGACTAGGCTTGAACACACCTTCCTCTTACCTAGTGCTGGGATTACAGGCACGGGCCATCAAGCCTGTCTGGGCCTGACTGTGTGCACTGAACAGGTTATTTAGGCTTTGCCTGTAATGAGCAGACATGTCTGCCTTTACCATCTGTGATATGTCAATGTGACACAGCTGGGGTCATCTGAGAGGAGGGAACCTCAATTAGGAAAATGCCTTCAAAGTGAACCCAAGCAGGAACCTGAAGCAGATACCAGAGAGATATGTCATTGCTGGCTTGATCTCAGGCTCCTATTCAGGGTGGTTGTTGGAATAAGATGTCCACCGTAGTCTTGTGACTTTGAATAGTTGATCTCACTTCCTCCAGGGATGCTGTGAGTTTTCAAAGACTATTGTTATCCTCGCTTTGCCCTCTCTGTTTCCTGCTTGTGGATTGAGATGTGAGCTCCCAGTACTAGTTTTGTCACTATGTCTTCCTGCTGTCATCTTCTCCACCATGATGGTGATGCATTCCTATCCCTCTGGAACGAGAAGCTCCAAACACACTTATCCTCCTACAAAAAAGAAAGAAAAAAAGAAAGAAAATTCCTCCAAAAGATCAGGCTGAAAGCAGACAAGCCTGTAGAACATTTTCTTAATTAGTGATTGATGAGGGGGGGGTGGATCCAGCCCACTGTGGGTGGGGCTGTCCCTGGGCAGATGGTCCTGGATCCGACCCATTGTGAGTGGAACCACCCCTGGCCTGGCGGTCATGGGTTCTATAAGAAAGCATATTGAACAAGCCACAAGGATCAAGCCAGTAGGCAGCATCCTTCTATCGCCTCTGCATCAGCTCCTGCCTCCAGGTTCCTGCCCTGCTTGAGTTCCTGTTCTGACTTCCTTCAGGGATGAACAGTGAAAAGAAGCATGAACCAAATAAAGCTTTCCCTCCCCAACTTGCTTTTTTAGTCATGGTGTTTCATTGCAGCAATAGAAGCCTTGACTAAGACAACTGTTACTGGACTACTACCGCTAGATTAAACCCGCACCTATTCATCATTTCAGTTCTCGTGGCGCGAGAGTCTGGCTACTGCTCACCTGGGTCCTCTGTGAGGCCGAGACCAAGAGATTCCCCAGGGCTGAGGTCTCATTTGAGCCACTTCCAAGCTTGTGCTGATAGTTAGCAGAGCATAGGTTCTTAAGATTGCAGAAATAATGGCCCCTTTCTTCTTTCTTTCATTAACATGGCTCCCCTGTGGCCCCTTGGTTTTTCAAAAATAGCCTGGGGATAGGAAGTGGGAGACACTCTAGCAAGTGGGCTGAGGTCATCTTGGGTAACATGATCACACAGCTGCATTCTACTGGCTAGAAAAAACAAAACAACCCCACAAGTCACGTGTGAACACAGGGATTGGGGTTGGAAATGTGACTGCCCACAGAAATGGATCCCAGAAGTTCAGGGACATGGGCCACTTTAAATGTCCATTCACAGCAAGGGCAATGCCGCAGAGTCTATTGGAAAGCACTTAGAAGAGCCACCCCTCATTTAGAAGAGAGAGACTGCTCACCAGGAGCTGGACAATGTACTAGGTCCTAACTTATGATTGCCTTATCCTGGAACGTGTCCATCAGTCTCAGGGCTGGTAAAGTGCCCCATTGCTTAACCACAAGATCCTGAGTTCAACTCCTGAAACCCTCATGAAAATCAGGCACAGTGGTGTGTACTTGTAATGTGCCATGGGGCACTGGCCAGGCAGCTGAAGTGATGGAGAGACCTGCTCTCTAAGAGCAAGGTGGTTAGTTCCTGAGGAGGGAACGACATCCTTGTGCATCAGTATACACACACACACACACACACACACACACACACACACACACACCACGGAAAAGGTTTCTGCCAGTCCTCAGGTGGTCTAAGAGAGTTCAGTTTGAGGAAACAGAATAGCAAATAAATGCAATGATACAAATAACCTTCTCACGCTTCTTGTGGCTGTGTAATGAGTGGCCGGAATTTACAGGTTGAGTGGTTGTGAACTTGTGGGCAAAATGCTTTGGGGTCTACAATGTTGCCTGTCCTCATTATCTTCTTGTAATTATTATCTTCCTTTTTGGGTGGTGAGCTTCCAAATCACTTCTTATTGTGCCCTTCACTGTTTAAAAGTGTCTCATCGTGTACCTCTAACATATAATCTTTATGTGACAAAAATGCACAAAAGGAAACGTTCTTACAGGCTACTAATACCTTTTTCTAGGTTTCCATGCGCTTTGGTGTGCAAATACTGTTGGCTTTCAGGTGCCCATAGTGTTCAGGGTGGTAGCATTTTGTGAAGGGCAAACGCCTGAAAACAGTAGGCTGTGCAATGCAACCTAGATATGTCGTTGGTCACATCATCCAGGAGCAGTGGGTTCTTTTACGGAGCATAGGTGCACATAGACCACATCATCTATCTAGGTTTATGATGTTCATCCTATGATGCTGACCCAGAGACAAAGTCAATTAAAGAAGCAGTTTTCAGAATGTCTGCCTGATGCTCAGCAATACACGATGGCATCTGGTGCCTGTTCTTTAGTGTAGCCTCTCACTCTTCATCTGGAGGTGGGTGCGCAGTTTGGAGGCCCCTTTCCTGTATTGTACTACACAATTGACCTTTGGCTTGCAGTGGGAGTGTCTGGGAGCATCTCCTATTTTTTCTTTTTTGTTTGTTTGTTTTTGTTTTTTGAGACAGGGTTTCTCTGTGCAACACTCCTGTCTGTCCTGGAACTCACTTTGTAGACAAGGCTGGCCTCGAACTCACAGAAATCCACCTGCCTCTGCCCCCTAAGTGTTGGGATTAAAGGTGTCAGCCACCACTGCCCATCTTCGATTTTCTACTCACTGGTTGAATGTACTGCCAGGTAGCTCTGGTTCCTGCTCAGAAAGAGTTTATGTGTTAGAAGTTTGCAAAGTCAGGAAATGGGCCTGGGCTGTGAGTGGTAGGGAACCACTTACACAGCCTTCAGGAGGGAATAAAGCCGCTGATGTCCCAGCAGCCTACAGAAGCACCTCTGTCATCCTTATAGCCTGGGTGAGCCAGTTTACCTTTATCTCTCTTACAAAATGCAGATTTGATAGGAAGTGGCCTCAGAATCATGGCTGCTGAGTTGTGATGTGGGATCCCCCTATGTATGCTGTGAATACCATTGGATCATGGCTTAACAGAATATAGCCAGGCTGGAAAAAGATATATAGGGAGAGTAGGTGGAGTCAGGGAGAAGCCATGGAGCCACTGCTGCAGGAGACAGATGCCTCCACTGGGGCCTGGCGAAACTTTACCGGTAGAGCATGACCTTGTGTTGATGTACAGATTAATGGAGACAAGTTAGTTTATGATATAAGAGCTAGCTAAAAATTCGCTTAAGCTATTGGCTAAACAGTATTGCAAATAATAAGGTTTCTGTGTGATTATTTTGGGTCTGAGTGGCCGGAATGAACAAACAGCCTCCTACTACAGGGTTGCAGCTCCATAGAATTAGAGATAGCAGCTTAGTAACTTAGAAAGCTTAGGAGCTTTGCCGTGTCGGGTGTATCTGAGTTAGTTACTGAAAAATGAACTTGTGACATTAAACCCTTTTCTCAGTCATCTTGAACAATCCGGGGGAAACCCATCCCTTGGAAGGGGATGAGTTTGCAAGCTTCTGAAGGGGCACATGTTTGAATATGATAGGGAAGGAAGTATTTGTCACAGTGGACGATGGATCAAAAGACAGATACATTCTTTGAGTCAAATGAGAGCTTTAATTTATCCTACTTTGAACTGCTCCAAGCATCAGCAGGATGTGCCACCCCAAAAGGCATGCTGACTTCCCAAGCTCTGTGGACCGCCTGTGGACTTTATCACTAAGGCTATGCCTTAAAGGAACTGGCAGCATGAGGGCAGATGACCAAGGCTGGGGACACAAGATAAATGATGACTCTGTGGGGTTGCCAGTCACCTTTCTGGTGAGAAAGCATGTAGGAAGTGAATGTGTAGACGTAGACAGACACCTCCCCGCACTCTTCTGAGGTGGGCTGGACGTTCCTCCCCGCACTCTTCTGAGGTGGGCTGGACGTTCCTCCCCGCACCCTTCTGAGGTGGGCTGGACGTTCCTCCCCACACCCTTCTGAGGTGGGCTGGAAGTTCCTCCCCACACCCTTCTGAGGTGGGCTGGACGTTCCTCCCCACACCCTTCTGAGGTGGGCTGGACGTTCCTCCCCACACCCTTCTGAGGTGGGCTGGACGTTCCTCCCATACACTTCTGAGGCAGGCTGGAAGTTGTCCACTCAGAGGGGCTGGACCCATCAGGATAGCTGAGCTCAGTTTCCAAGTTCTGCTTTATGGATTTGTGGAGTTCCTTCATGGTTCTCCTTCTGTGGGAGACTGACAAGTAGCTACAAATGTCACCTGTCCATGACCATGCAATGTGCCATTTCAGGTGCCCTTAGTAAGAGGTGAAGATGTGCCTCTAGTTTCTCAGGGGCTCATCTTAGACATGGGGAATTAGGCAAAGACTGACTTAGGATCTACTTTGGGGATTGCTCTCCTGATGTTCTTAGAAACCCCTACGTTCCACCACCAAGGAGAGAAGCTCAGTCTCAGCCACTGGGTGAGATGTGGCCCAGAAGTGCCTGTTGTCTCAACTACCAAGCTCTCTAAGGAGATGGTGGACTGGAGGTCAATGCAATCACTCCAGAGAGCTGCAGAATTGGCTCTGAGGTCCAGTCAATTTAGCCCTCTTGGAACAGTGGGCTAAATTAGTGTCTTTCTTTTTAAATCACTTCTCTGTGACAGTGTGCCCCACAGCAAAAACCAGCAGACAGAAAAATTAACTAAGAGGCAATACGCAAACCTCCAAATTTAGACTCACACAAAACTTATTCTTTTTTAAACTGATTTTATTAAGCTTTAGATTTTTCTCTGTTCCCCTCCTTGCCTCTCTCCTCCCCTTCAACTCTCTCCCATGGTCCCCATGCTCCCAGTTTCCTCCGGAGATCTTGTCTTTTTCTACCTCCCATGTAGATTAGATCCATGTATGTCTCATTGTTGTCTAGGCAGAACTTACTCTTATGTAAGCTCCTGTTTGAATAAATGTTTTGGGAGCATTGGTGAGAGGGAGAGAGGAGTCTTTCTTGGCATAGCCTATAGCATCCCAAAATACTCCATTTGTAGAGACTTAGCTCTTAGGTGGCCTCATTATGGGCTTCGTGTGACCTTTCATGTGAACATCATTACACCTACTCATCTTTATCTCCTTTTTGTCCCCACGCCCTGCAGTGATCCTCTTCCTATTAATAAAATAGCAGTCCCTCCCTCTTCTGCTTTCATCGCACCCCATGCCCACCCCCCCACATCTGTCCACACATGCACTTACACAGCCATACACACACACACACACACACACAGAAAGAGAGAGAGAGAGAGAGAGAGAGAGAGAGAGAGAGAGATTCTGCATAAGAGAGAAAACATGAGACATTTTTCTTTATCCTCCATTATGCTCTTTTGTCTGTCCTACCTCAGACTTTTACTTTTCTCACATAGTCCTTAGTACTCTCATGTAATATGTCTATGGGTTTGTGTGTGTGTGTGTGTGTGTGTGTGTGTGTGTGTGTGTGTGTAATTTAGATTCCTCATGCTGGGAACATGGTGCTTGTCTTTCTGAGTCTATTAGTCCCCTTCTGTGGATGGTCTTCAGCTTCATCCATTTCCTGTCAATGGCACAATTCTATTCTTTTTACAGCTGAGTAGAGCCCATGTGCACAGTGTCTCTTCTTTCTCTGTCTATTCCTCTGTGGATGGGATCAGAGCTAAGCTTCCTCTGCTTAGCTCTGGGAACAGTGCTGCAGGAAACATGAATGTGTTGGTGTCTCTGCGGTGTGCTGACCTGGATCCTTGAGAGTGGCCTGTCTGAGTCATATAGTATATCTCAAACATCCATAGTCATTTCCATAGTGGCTATAAAAATTCACACTCCAGGCCAAATTGGATATGGGTTCCTCCTCCTTCCCCACACCCCCTTTGTATCTCTGATGATGGCCTTTCTGACTGGTGTGAGGTGGCATCTCAAAGTGGTTTAGATTTATATTTCTTGAGTGAGTCTTAAACCTCTGGGCCTGAAGTTGGAAATCTGGGAAGAGTTTCTGGGGTTGACTTGTGTGCCTCCCAGCCAGTCCATTTCATTAACAGCACTCAGTGAGGGAGAGGCAGGTGGATCTCTGTGAGTTTGGAACAAGCCTGTTCTACAGAGCGAGTTCCAGGACATCTAGGACTACACAGAGAAACCCTGTCTCAAAAAATCAAACAAACAAACAAACAAAAAAATGGCTCTGAGTCTAGCTTAGATATCTCATTTAAGATCTGTTTTGGGATTTTCCTCTGTATGCTGTGAATATCATTGGTTAATAAAGAAACTGTTTTGGGCCTGTGATAGGGTAGAGCAGAGCTAGGCAGGGAAAGCTAAACTGAATGCTAAGAGAAAGGAGGCAGAGTCAAGGAGAAGCCATGGAGCCACTGCCAGAGACAGACAGGTTAGAACCTTGCCAGTAGGCCACAAACCTCATGGTAAAATACAATATACTGTAAATGGGTTAATATTAGATATAAGAGGCAGCTAGCAATACACTTGAGTGATTTGCCAAGCAGTGATTTAAATAATATAGTTTCTGTATGATTATTTTTGAGGGTCTGGATGGCCAGGAAAACAAACAAGTGGCTTCCTACAACAAAGATCTAGCTCCTTCAGTCAGCTGTGGGTTTGCTGTGAACAGTTTGAAGGAGCAGACAGATGGCTGTATGTACTAAAAAAGGAAGCTTTGGTCATTAGAATAGCCATTGATTATCCCCATATTTGTTTTATTCTGTTGCTAAAGTCCTAAGAAAGTTACAGTCTAAACAAGGAGAGAAGTAGAAAGGGAGACCTTGAAATCTGTAGACAAGGACTACAGAAATTCAGTATTTGCTAAACATTTTTTAGAGTCAGTCTTGCCATGTACCAAGGCTGTACCTAAACTCATTAGCCTGGGCTGACCTTGAGCTCTTGATGTTCTCCTGCCTCAGCCTCTGGAATGCTGGGATTAAACACATGAACCCCATGCCTGGGTCCATCTCTTGTTGCAGTTTCGCCCTGCTGGTCTTCTGAATTACTACAGAGTTTCTGTGCTTGCTGGCTGTGTCTCTGCCCTTGTTCCAGTGGAGCTTCCCATGGCGAGGGTCCACATGCTCACACAGGCTCTTGGGATTCTTTCTCCTGAGGCCAAGAGTGTTTCTTCCTAACTCCCTTTACTTACTATTTCCAGTTTAGTGTACGACGCTAGCAAAGAGCCCTCTGGGTAGCCTTTATTTTATATTTCATGAGGAGAAGCCAGACACTTGCATCTTTGTCCTCAGCAGACATGGTCACGGAGATGGTGTGAGTTCTTCCAGAACTACACCAACACCTGGAAATGCAGGGGCAGGAGCAAGGCCCGTAACCAAGGCTGCAGTGGCCAGTCTCTGCCATTTCCCGTCATCCATCTTTGTTTCCTTTCCAGACGCTGTGGCCCTTCACTTACTGCAGCCTCCTCAGCCCACGTGGTACTTTATCCACCTTGCGTAAGCTCCTTCACCCGGTGGGTTTTCCAGGTGATGACCCTCGTGTTCCTCAGACCCTGGGGTTCAGGGAAGCTGATGGCTCTTTTCACACAGGGCTTCTGTAGATTCCCAGTCCTCCACCAACTCTGGGCACCCCCTGCTTTGGTTTTTCTGCCCTGTTTTTTTTCTCACAAGGCCAAAGAGAATGAAGCATGTTGTAAGTCTGTGCGTCTGGTCCCACATTATTCTCCTCCCTGTGTGTGGTGTGGCTTCTCCTGGTCTAAACGGTTGCTCATCAGTCACTGGTTTCCTTTAAGTAGTTTCAAATTTCCTCTTTTGGGGTAGTCCTGCAATCTCCACCTTTTGGTATGCTTTCTGGAGTGGGAGGCCAGCATGTTCTCTTAGCCTGACCACACGCCTCCGTCTATATGTTTCTTCTCCATGGCCTCGTTAACATTTTAGACACATACAAATCCCTCCTAAACAGACTAAACAGATCTCACTTTAGACCAACCGCTCGAAGCCCTTGTAAATGCTTACTTCACTTCAGATCTGGTAGCCAGACTCCACATGAAATGTGTCTTTGCTCTGGCATCTCTTTGGTCCCACAGAATTCTTGGTCGGCTTCTGTCTACGTCCTGTCTGGGCTGGAGCTTTGAATTATCTGGTTAAGCTTGAGGCTGGCAGACCCTAATTTTGACAAATGCTGTGCCAGCAGTCCGAGCCAGCTTGAAGTAGACTCGGCTCTCTGCATGGGAATTATCTGTTTCTGGAAGATATGAAATGAATTGCTTGTAATGTAATGTGGACTGCTTGGGAACTGGTGAGGGTTGGTCTTCAGGAGATCCAAACTTATTACCTACATACAGATTTCTCTATCAGTTCAAAAATCAAATGCAAATTTGTCATTTTCAATCATTTAAAATTTTCTAATTTTGATATTTGTGAAATTGTTTTTATTACTAATTCTTCCTTAACAGTATTATTATTGGGCTCCCCCTCTTTCTATGTGTCTGTGCACATACATGCACACATGCCATGATCCACATGTGAAGGATCAGACTACTTTATGGAGTTGGTTCTTGACTTCCACAGAGGGTTCTTGGAATTAGACAGAAGTGGGAAGGCTTGGGGGCACGAGAGCCTTTATGCACTGGGTCTTCTCACTTACCCAATGCTCCCTTAAGTTTAAAAAATCATAATAGCCTCCCAGAGGTATTTGTTTAAAATGCTTTTTCAGGCTCTTACTTTGCAGTAATTTCACAAGCCCTCAGGATGATGCTATGATCAAACCCTCTTGGAAAAGACTCTGATCACATCAGGTCCCAGGCTTGCCTCTTACAAAACCTTCAGTCCTTAGTGCCAACTAGGAGTTCTTAATGGGGGCTTGGTAGGACCCAGGTACTGGGAGCTTTTCAAAGTATGCTAGGTTTCGGTGCTCAGCCAGGGTTGGAGAAGCATTGGGTGATGGCAAACTGTAGCTGGTGGGCTCACATAAGTCTCAGCTCTTGTTTTTTAACCTTGAAACTGGGACTCAGAGCTTCTACACTTTTAAAAAAGTTGCAAATGGGCAAATAAAGAAACAGACTGTAGCAGAAGCAGTATGTGGCTTCCAAAGTCTCCGTAGTTACTACCCAGACCTAACAGGATAAAGTTCCTTTTTCACATGGATGTGTCTAAGATCCATATCTGGATTCAATGACCAAGTTTATTTACTCTTTCTGTTTTCTAACTCAACACTTTCAATTTTATTACTTTTGGGGTTGCTCTTTCCTTTTTATTCCTGGTTAGTTTGGTTACTTTTCTTTTTTAACTATCATAGGTGACTGTGCAGTTTATTTTTCTTGAGTATAGTAAATAAGGAAATTTTGTGAGGTTGGAGGTAACCTCTGAGAAGGGTCAGCAGCCACAGGAAAGCTCTGTAGACAGTGTCCATGGAGTTTTGATTTTCACATTGACTTGTCTTGTAGATTTTTTAATATATATAAAACTTTTATTGATTCTTTGTGGGTTTCACATGCATTCTGATCCCACTTTTCTCCCCATCCCCTCACATCTGCCCTTGCAAACTCACCCCAAAACAAAACAAAATTTAAAAGAAAAGCCCAAAACAAAAGAAGAATCTCATCGTGGAAGCTGTAGTGTGGCCGGTTGCGTCATCCAGTTTACTCTTTAGTCCACACATCTTTTCTTGCAAGTGTTCATTGCCCCCGGGCATCGGTCTGGTTCAAGGCCTCTGGCTTCTACTACACCACCAGTAGTGGGCTCTCACTAGGGCTCCTCTTGGCTATCCTGTTCTCGTCCTGTGTCATGGAGATGCTGCTCTTTCTGATCCACAGGTTCATCCCCTTCACAGTTCATAGATGAGGCAGATGTTGGGGCAAGCCAGCCCATAGCCCTGGTTCTGGGCATGGGTTGGTCACATTGTTACTACCTGGGCCGATGAAGCTGCAGTGAGGACCAGGGACAGTTCTGCTCTTGGGTCTTCAGATCTCAGGTTTTCCTGCTCTTAGGTCTTTGTGTCTGTCTCATCCACATTTATACTACCAGGGCCAGCTCTACTGTTTTGTCCAAGCGAGGTGCAAGGCCCTCATTCCCGACTGTGATTGCTGTAGGGAGGCGGGCAGGCAGAGGATTCTCTTGCTCTTCTGCCCCCAGGGCTGACTCACCTGTACCCCAACAGGGTCAGCTCTAGTGTGCTGCCCAGGTGTTGTGGGACAATGGTTTTGCCCTGTAAAGATTTGTTTCTTGTACTTGTTTAATAAAATGCTGATTGACCAGTAGCCAGGCAGGAAGTATAGGTGGGGTGACTAGGCAGGAAATAGAGGCAGGGCAACAAGAACAGGAGAATTCTGGAAGAGGAAAGTGTCAGTCTGCAGCTGTCATCCAGACACTGAGGAAGCAATATGTGACTGTCTTGCCCAGTAAGGTACCAAGCTAAGTGGCTAACACAGACAAGAATTGTGGGCTAATGTAAGTTATAAGAGTTAATAAGAAGCCTGAGCTAATAGGCCAACCAATTTATAATTAATGTAGTCCTCTGTGTATTTCTTTGGGACTGAATGACTGCAGGATCGGGCAGGACCGAAACCTCAGTCAACACCCAGGCAGGATGTAGGGCCCTCTCTCCTGTGTGCTGCAGCTGGTATGGGTCAGGGCTGATTCTCTCACTCTCAGGACCCTGGGCAGGGCCAGCTCTCTCGCCTGCCACAGGTAGCAAGGGATAAAGGGAGGAGGGTATCTTTCCTCGCCCATGCTACCACATGATAGAGAGTGACTTGTGTTTTAATAAAAAAAAATGTATTTCCTTCTCACATTTCACAGTTACTTAAAAAAAAAACCTCAATTTGGGAGGAGAGTTCAGTTCAGTTGGGGGCTCAGCAGTAAAGAGCCCATTCTGCTCTAGCAAAGGACCAGCACTGATGTTGGCAGCTCACAGCCTCCTGTAATCACAGCTCCAAGGGTCTCATTGCCCTCCTCTGGCCTCCATAAGTACTACATTCGTGTGCACATACCCCTTTGCCACCATGTACACACACTTTAAAATAAAAGTCTTTTTAAAATGCTAAGTTTTATGACAAAGCCAATGAGAAACAGAGCTGGTATGATGCCAACAATTGAATACTTTGAGATTTTATTGAATGATATGTGGTCAATATTTATTTTCAGTGGAAGCTTAGTAACTCATTTTCAGGTGTGATAAGCTAAAAATTCAGCTTTGTTAACTACGTCGTCATCAAACTTACCTATAATCTTGTGTTTAGCTTGCTTAATTTGAGGCATAATTTACAAAGAGATGTTAAGATTTCCTCAGCATAGGGACTCATAGAAACTGAATGGAGAACCAGGGAGCCTGTATGGGACTGACTTTGGCCCTCTGCATACATGTGACAGTTGTGTAACTTGATCATCTTATGAGATGCCTAACAGTGAGAGCAGGTGTTCTCTGACTCGGTTTCCTGCTTTTGGGACCCTTTCCTCCTACTGGTTGCTTCATCCAGCCTTGTTAGGAGAAGAGGTACCTAGTCTTGCTGTAACTTGATATACCAGCACTGGCTGATATCCATGGGAAGCTCAGCCATTTCTGAAGAGAAACAGAGGAGAAGTGGATGGGGAAAAGAAGGAGAAATTGGGGGGGGGACTGGAAGCAGAGGAGGGAGGAGAAACTTCAGGTTGGGATATAAAAACAGAAACAAAAAATAAACAAAACAAAAAGAAAGTAAAGATGAAAAATTTTTTCTCAGTATAATTGTCACTGCTGCTTCCTGTTTGGAGCCTGGCGTTTTGATGAGATGTTATGTAACACAGAAAGATTTGTATCTGTGTCTTCTGTGTAGGGGTTAGGTTGCATTGGTTTTCAAAAAGATATGGCAGTATTTGCTTCTTTTAATACTGTTTTGACTTAGGTGTGTTATTTGTACTTTTCTCTAGATTATCGCAATGATTTTCTTTTGCTTAGCTGGTCTGTGTACATTCTTTAGGAAGTATTTTTGTTATTTTAGATTATGCATTTGTGGGTAGGTATGTGTACATGAGTGCAAGTTCCCATGTTCCACACATGTCAGATCCCCTTAGAGCTGCCACTACAGATGGCTGAGATAAGAGGCGGGGCTGGGACTTGAACTTGGGTCCTCTGCAAGAGCAGCAGGCTCTCTCTTAACTGCTGGGCCATCTCCAGCTTGTTCATTTCATTTTATTATTACCCTTTTAAGACTTCTTTTTGTTAATATTTAAATTTTATAGGTAGACATTTATCCTTCACCGAAATTCATAGTACACATAAAACATACATAATTCATGTATGTTTCAAAATATCCTGTAAGTTTTGACAAACTTAGTGTGTCTTATTCTCTCATAACCACACTGCAGAATATTTTTAAAACAAAGAGTGATATTATCTAACAGTAGGTGTATCGTGTTTCTAAATTAAAGGGTATTATTGCTCAGCAGGAGTAGGAGGGGACAAGGAGAAGAGAAGGTAGTGGGGGTGAACAAAGAATATATCACATAAATACATGTATGTATTTATGCAATTGTCTGGAAAAGAAACTTTAAAAAAGAATATTGCTTTGTAAATAATGGGATTTAATTTCTACTTAAGTTCCCAACAAGATTATATGGTCCTATATATAATTTATGACTTTTAATTGATATGCTCTTCTTTCTTGGTTCTTTTGCTTTGTATCTGTCTTAAGAAGAGTAGCCCCCATGTCGGAGTTGTGGGGTTCTGAGAGACTGCTTCTGCGTGTTTCTTTGTCTATAGTGGCTAGCTCTCTGTTCAGTCTCAGAGCCAGAAGGTGCCTTGCCCTGTTTTTCACACATGAAACATGTCTGTTTCATGCCACGCTGAACTGATGCCTAGCCTCTGAGGCCTGCCTGGGAGGCTTCCTGCCATGTTAGTAACTCTTGGGCTCTTTTCAGTCCATTTCCAAGAGGCTGGGTTATTTTCTTTGCCATGCTCCCAGGATAGGCTAAAATCTATAAGGTCTTTTGCATCAGGCATTACCAGCTACGAGTGTGAGACAGTCCCATCAACTCTGATCCTGCAGGCGAATGGCTGCTGGCTTTGGTTCAACAGTTCAGTGAGATCAGATCCAGCAACTTTGACCTTCTTTTTTTACTCCTGTTTCTTGGGTTCTACTGAAGTTCTGAGTACATCACGCTCCCGATGTCACCTGACTGCACAACACTTTCTAAGATTTTCCCTGGTTCCTCATGCCTGGTCCTTCTTGTCCAACATTTCTATGCCCTCGATGTCACTACCAGATATCCACGCCCCATGTCTCATATTCGTTACTCAGGAAGATCCTTGGGAGACTATGTGAAAGCGTGTAAGGCTTGTCCCCTGACCCACCATGCCACTGGCCGCTGTGTGGCCCTTCCTGAGTCAACAAGGCAAGGCATATGTCCACTCCTTCATCTCACCACCTTTCAAGAGATCTTGCCTTTCTGTGCTGTACTTGCTTTTCCATATACCCCGAAGTCAACATATGGTCAAACATTTCAAATTATAGCTATCAATACTATCCTCTATTTAAAAGTTTTAATGTCAACCCGGAGTCATGAAGCAAAAGCAGGCAGATCTCTGTAATTTGTACATAGCAAGTTCCAGGCCAGGCAGAGTCACACAATGACTTCCAATGTCTCAAAAAAGTTTAGTGATATAGAGAAGAGAGTAATATATTTCTGTGTGTCTGTCCCTCAACTTCTACCAGGAATGATTTCTTTTCATTCTGAATTTTTTTTCCCTTCTTAGAGAAAGATAAACTGTCTTGAAGAAAAACCTTTTTTTTTTCCCTTCTAGTGAAATTTGGCTGATGTGTCTTGGCATTGAAATCAATTTAATTGAAGTCGTACTTAAAAAGGTTAACTTTAGATGAGTCGACCCAGCTGAGCGTCTCGCCCTCCCTCCCTCCTTCCCGTTTGCATGGCAGGGGCGGGTGCGATTGTCAGCACAGATGTGGCTGCTTTCTTCAATATCTCACTATATGTGATGACTGTAAGGAGCATTGGCCCCAGGGTGGACCAGGTAGCATTTCTTGCACTGGGACTCCCCAGAGACCATTACGTATAATCACAGAGTGTCACAGGCATGACATGAATGATTATACAAAACTTCATGCCCAATTTCCACATGGCTCCACAGTTTGGCAAAATGATGTGGTCATTTGTGAACGTAAGTGAATGGGGCTGGGGAGGGGAGATGGACGGTGTAGTATTTCTACCAAAGCAACGGGCTCATCCGAAAGCAAGAGCACTTCCACTTGACAAATCGCACAGAGCAGACCTTTTGCCTGTAATGAGCCAGCCTTTTTTTGTTGTTGTTGTTTGTTTTTCGAGACAGGGTTTCTCTGTGGCTTTGGAGCCTGTCCTGGAACTAGCTCTTGTAGACCAGGCTGGTCTCAAACTCACAGAGATCCACCTGCCTCTGCCTCCCAAGTGCTGGGATTAAAGGCGTGCACCACCACCACCCGGCATGAGCCAGCCTTATAAAGTATTCATTCTGTTTAATCTAGCTGCAGCACAGACAATGCACACATCTGGAGTGGCATGAAAAGGTCTGTCTCCCATTCACACGGGAATCGGGTGAGGTAGGACAAGGATGCTCCCAAGCTTCCAACAGCTACAAATGATTGGCCACTGCTCACTCTATGTGGCTGGTGGCCCTACAGCCTGTCCCCAGTGGAAAGACTCTAGTTTTATTCCTATACGCAGACCTGTGACTCTTCTCAGGCAGGTCTTGGTGCGGAAGCCAGGGCATGCAAGCTTCATCAGCATCAGGGCTCTTCCTCTAAGCTACTTTCAAACATGCCAGAGAAGATGAGACCCTAGTAATGGGAAGTGGCAATGCCAGCCAGACAACGTCTCCTGCAGCAGCCCTGTCAATCAAGCCAAGGTCCTGAGGAGGGGTGACTTGGTAGGGCAATCTTGGCTTGTCTTTGGGTCACTGACAATTAAGTTACTCTTCAAATCTGGTTCATTACTAGATGTCTCTGGAACTTCATAAAATGAAAACACTGGGGCAGACAGTATCACTCACCCCCAGACTTACCTTCCCAGCATTCCCCCCTGCCCCCTTCCCGCATCTGCGCAACTTAGCTTGCTCTGTTTCTCAACACCAGCAGTGAGGTGTTCTCAGGTGATAACAACACTTTCCTATGTAAAGAAGTGTTTAAATAAGGAAGACAAGAGCAGAGACAACTACCGGGAGGCACGCTCCGGTCTTGGCACACAGCCCTTTACCTTTTTTAAGTACTCTGGTTGTGCTGAAGCTGGAAGAGCCATAGCTTCACCGCCACTCAGTGTTGCGCGCAGATCATAGCTACTGATGGCAGAGTGGCAATCACCCTGCAGAGCCTTGGGGAGTCTCCTTTGGCTCATGACATGAAGCTGTCTCTTCCTGTAAGCAAGAAGGAGACTTTTCATCTCTATTGGATCTGATACCTTCTCTTCTAAAACCCCCTTTATTGCCACGTCCCCACGGTGGGTGCACTCCTCACCCATCCGCTTCCATACCCCACAAGCCATGCATGACACCTGTTTCCAGTTTTTAATGCTTCAGAAGCAACAAGACTAGAGGAAAGAAGAAATAACCCTGAAGGTCGAGGACGTGGCAATTTTCTCTAAATAACACACTCATGCATATAGAAGTCAGGATGGGAATTCACCTTTCCAACCCTTTTTAGATTTGTGTGTGTGTGTAAAGCTTTAAACATAGGGGATGAAATGCAGGCACCCCCACTTCCTGTATATGACCAGGAAGCTAGTAGTTTTGCTTAATGACAAGCAGTTTTAATCCACCTCCAGCATCTGGGCTTTAGCCAACCTATCAGAGTCTTCCCACTGGATCTGGTTATCTGTGGAGGGTAGAGTGGTTTGGGGAGCCTCCACAGAAGATTTCAAGTTGAGTCTCTTTTTGTCTTCTCTAAATGTCTGACATGGGGCAGAGAGGAGGGAGGCAAGCAAGCAACTCGATAACATCTTTAGAAACCGAGTAAGAAGCCATTAGGAGGCCCGGCAGTAAATAAATGCATTTTCCACCCCGTGTCTCTGCGGCTATGGGGAGAGACACGTGACTCGGAAAATGTAAGGAAAGCAACTGTAGCTCTGGGTAGAGAGGTAATTACAGTCCGTGGCTGCCTGACTGATGAAAATTACACAGCTTATAATAAATCTCCACACAGCTAAGTCTTTTTTGAAGTCCTTTGTATGATTTGTGTTTGTGCACTGACTTAAAACATCAGGGAACAATTTCTAAACATGAGCCTTTTTGGCCAGTGCCAGGACCGGCATTTACGATAGAGCCTGTTGAAGGCGTTCTGATTTATAGGGGCCAGATCTTATTTTCCCAACACTCTCATGGTCAATTACAAACCTGCATGGTGCATTTGGTAGCATAAAAGCAAATTTAATCATTTTCTTTGTCTTTATTTCTCCTTCCCCCCACCCCATATATTTTGAGCAAATGACATTCCAAGTAAACATTTTCCCTCAGGTTTGTGGGGAAACATGTTTGAAGACCTCTCACTATCCTGATGGAGGTGACACAGCCAAACTCAGAATCTCGACCTGTAACTCCCTTATGGAAATGAGCAGCTCTGGGCTGAGAATTTGTGTCCTTAAGCCTTTGTCAAGAAGGCTGAATGACTTTGGGGTGACCTCTTAGGCAACAATGAGTATGGGGTAGAGCAAGCGCTAGAGCTCCCAGGGTACAGGCTCCAAGCATGCAGTGACCAGCCCCATGCTGTGGCAGTGGGGCAGTCATTGCTTTTCTGGGTCCTGCCTTTCTCATAATGGGTTGAGAGTATTATCTTTTGGAAAACGGGTCAATGGTAGTGCTCCTTTTCCAACTCAGCATGGTCAACCCTTAGTGCTCAGCAGGAAGTAAGGTATGGAAGCAGGTGACTCTAATCCCAGCTACCCAGGAGCCTGAATCAAGAGAAGGATTTCAAGATAGGGCTTAACTTTAGCATGTCAGCAAGATGTAGCTCAAAATGAAAGAGTGAAAAACCAATGTTTAAAAACTAAGGTGCAGGCTACGGCTAGTGCAGGTGTGGAGGTCTTGGTTCAGTCTCTAATGCCAGTCACACTTCAGAGAGTTAAGCTGGTAAATATTACTGCTTAGTTCATTCCGCCGAGTATTAGATTGAGAGCCCTGTGCTGTTTTTATAACCTCTGAGCCTCAAGTGGCCAGACCCAGAAGGGATGAAACCAGAGATCCCATGAACTGAGTGAGCTTCTGCCGTCCCGACCAAACAAGACCAGGAGTCCACTTGCAGCACTTAGAAACTGAGCAGGGTGAGGACTGTGTGGAAGGAACAGCTTCCAGGAGAGGTTCAAGAAAGCTATACAAATAGTTTCTACTGGAGCCATGGAGGGCTAGCCTTGTAACCCACCTCTCCCAGACCCTTGACTCATGGGGAGACTAGCGGAGCTGGTGCTGAACTGGGAGGAGTCACTGGGTGTTTAGTAACAGGGGTCCTCCTGCCCGCCATTCTCATCCTGGGCACTGGAGCTACAGCAGAGCTCTGGGCTAAAGCTCACTCGCTGTGGTTTGCACCAATGGCTCATTCATTGGCATCTAGAACGAGATTGCCCATTCGCTACACCATGGGAACCGCAGCCCAGTAGCTCTCCACTTCTGTCTCAGTCAGTCATCACCCATCTATTTCTGCAGGCTTGGGAATTGGGCACTGTCCTGGTTACTGTTCTGTTGCTGTGAGGGACACTGTGGTCAAAGTAACTTATAAAAGGAAGTATTTACTTTGGGGGCTTGCTTACAGTTTTAGAGGCTTAATCCATTATCGTCATGTTAGGAAGCAGAGAAGCATGATCAATAATTGAGAGCTTTGCACTGGTCTGCAGGTGTGGGGAGCCGCACCCGCTATTCGCCATTACAAGATGGCGCACATATCCTGTGTTCCCGAGTAATAAAAAAGTGCATTGCGCATATGCGAAGGGTTTTTCCACCTCGTCCCATCCCGCCTATCCCGTGGGTCATCTCGTGCGATGGGTTGCAGCCAACCAGGGTTGACATGTCCTAGGCATGTATTGGCTTTTGAAACCTCAGCCCTCCCCACCTCCCTGTGATACACTTTCTCCAAGGCTACACCTCCTTGTCCTTTCCAAATAGTTTGTCAGCCGAGGGCTAGCCATGCAAAATATGAGCCTATGCAGGCCACTTTCACGTCATACACTGCTAAACAGGAAAAGATCTAGGGACAGTATTTAACAATGCACATTACCTCTGAGGGTAGACTGCTACCCACTGCTAAGACAGCAGAGCATTATGTTTTATTGTCTAAAAGAATTAGGAAACATGACATTTTTCATGGCTGACTTCCACCTTAATGAGAGAGTTGTCACTCACAGTAGAGCCTGGAGCAATGTTTGTCCAGGTGTGGTCCTTGATCCAGCAGCCTCAGCTCACTGGGCACATGTTAAAAAGGTAAGCTCTCAGACCCACCCTAGCCCCGTGGAAGCAGAAATGATGGAGGCAGGGCTGCACCATCTGTTTTCTCAAGCCTTCCACGTGATTCTGTTGTGAGCTAAGTCTGAGATGCTCTGAAAAAAGCCCTAAAGAGCCCCCAGTGATATTCTGTGGAGCCTTTACAATGGCAGATCAGTTGGCACAGATCACGCAATCCACAGAGGTTAGTTACGCTCAGCCTTTTATAGTGGTCTGCTGACCCTTGATTGTGGAATGAACATAAAAATGCTACCGAATGCACACACATGTGAACGTTCTTCTGAAAAATGTACATGCTAGTTGTCATGGCTGACCTTGACGGTCTCCTTCCCTGGATTTAGAACCACCATGGAAACACACCCCTGGTCATGTCTGAAAGTTTCCAGAAAGACTTAACTCAGGAGGCAAGACCTACTAGGTGGACAGCACCATTCCATGCCCTGGGGTCCCTGATAGAATAAACAGTGAGTTGAGCGCCAGCATCCATTGCTCTCTGCTTCCTGGCTGCAGACACAATGCTCCCACCCCTGCTGTCATGCCTTCGCCATCATGATGGGGCTTCTTTAAACTGTGAGCCAAAACAAAGCCTTCCTTAAGTTGCTTTCACCACATCGGCTACAAAGTCTACTTTACACACACACACACACACACACACACACACACACACACACTTGGTTTTTACATTTCAAATGAACTGTGTAACTTGCTCCTCAAATCTGTTATTCCCCCCACCCAAGGTCTTTGCATGATTGCCCAAGCCCTGATTATTGCTGCAACTTACTTTCATTTGCTGTGTCATTTGTTACATGTAGCCATTACTTCCTATGCTGACTAAATTTCTGTCAGTTTGACATAAGCAAGGGTCATGGGGAAGAAGACTAGTCACTTGAGGAATTGCCTTCATCAGATTGACCTGTAGATATGTCTGTGGGGCACTTTCTTAATTAGTGATTGATGAGGGAGCGTCCAGTCCACATCGTTGGCACCATTGTGGGTGGTGCCATCCCTGGGCAGGTGGTCCTGTGTTGTGTAAGAATGCCGGCTGAACAAGCCATGGGGAGGAAGCCAGTAAGCAGCACCCCTCCATGGCCTCTGCATCAGCTCCTGCCCAGAGTTCTGCTTTGATCCTGCTTGGAGTCCCTGCTCTGTATCCCAACCAGTGACAGATAGTGATTAGGACATGTAAGCAAATCAATCCTTCCCTTCCCAACTTATTATTATTATTATTTATCACAGCAGCAGACAAAGTAGAACAACTGAGTCATGTTCCTTTATTAGACTGCTGATCTTTCTTACACCCTTTTGTTTAGAGAAAGAATCTCAGGTGCTACAGGCCAGCTTTGGGTTTGTCATGTACCCTAGGATAAACTTGAGCTTCCGATCCTCTTCTCTCTACCTCCCAAAAAGCTGGCTTACAAGTGCATGGCACCATACTGTTTCTTGGACTTCTATTTCCCCGGAAGGAGAAAATGGAAGGCCATGTTTGTGAAACCTCAGAACAAGTGTCCCTTGAGAAAAGGGAACTGAATAGGTTTGCAGCTGTTCTTGATTGAGTAGTATGAGGACTGACACATCCTCTGTGGATTTGGTCCTATGTCTGCTGCTCCCATGCACTTGTGTGAGGATTTTGTTTGTGGCTCCTTTCACCCCATCTCTATTCAGATTCAGACCTGGAGGTGGTACTGGCACTAGACATCTTTAGTTGGCTAACACACAAGTGACTCCAGGAATCTTTCTCCTTCCTAGGTATCATTGTGGTGAGAGGTGCCAGCATCTATATATTTGCTCAAGTGAAGAAAGTAACTTACTTTTAAAGTACTCTTTCCACAACTGTCTTAAGGTTTCTTTGGCTGCTAGAAACACCATGACCCAAAGCAATTTAGGAGGCAAGGGAAGATTTCAGCTTAAAGTTTTATGTCACAGGCCATTGCTTAGGGAAGTCAGAGCAGGAACTCAAGGCAGGAACTTGGAGGCAGGAGCTAATGTAGAGACAGTGGAGGAGTGCTGCTTCCTGGTTACGCCTCATGCTTAGACTGCTTTCTTAAATCATCCAGGACCACAAGTCCATGGGTGGCACTGCACACAGTGAGCTGGGCTCTTCCACATCAATCGTCAACCAAGAAAAATGCACAACAGGCTGCCCACATCATCCCAATCTGGTGGGAACATTTTCCCAATGGAAACTTTCTCTTCCCAAATGAATCTAGTTTATGTCAGGTTGACATAAAACTAGTCAGCACAATAATCAAAATGGTCCATTAATAGGCTTTGCTAAACAAATCCACTCTAGACCTTTATACTAAGGTCTTGAATTTAATGACTTTATGTGGGGACCATGGAACAATACAGAGTTTGACTATCAGAAAGACGTAACATTCATTTAAAATTTACATTGTACTTTAGCCTAGTACAGTATACCTGTAACCCAAATACAGGGAATAGTAAGAATGTATGAGTCAGTTTTCCAGTAATACACACACACACACACACACACACACACACACAAATACTGGCGACAAATCAGCTTCATAAGAAAAAAGGGTATGTATGTATGTTACAGTTTCAGAGAATTCAGTCCATGGCCTGTGGTTAAAGGGCACATCATGGTATCATGGTAGGGGTATATCACAAGTGTCATGGTAGGGGTACACCATGGACATCATGATAGAGGCATATCATGACATCATGGTAGTGGCACATCATAGTTATCATGGCAGGGACACATCATGGATATTATGGTAGAGGCATATCATGGACATATCATGATAGGGGTACATCATCGGTATCGTGGTAGGGGCACATCATAATCATCATGGTAGGGGTACATCATGGACTTCATGGTAGGGGCACATCATGGCATCTTGGTAGGGGCACATCAAGGATATCATGGTAGGGGTACATCATAGTTATCATGGTAGGGACACATCATGGACATTATGGTAAAGGCATATCATGGTGGGGGTACATCATATGTATTGTGGTAGGGGCACATCATAATATCATGGTAGGGGTACATCATGGACATCATGGCAGAGACACATCATGGACATTATGGTAGAGGCACATCATGGCATCTTGGTAGGGGTATATGGTCATCAGGGTAGGGGCACATCCAGGTGGAAGAACTTGCACAGAAGAAGATAATTACCTGCCCGTGGCCAGTAAGCAAAACAGAGACCATGACCTAAGACCTCTCAGCAGTCCATGCCTCTAAAAGGTTCCACCTCCTCTCAATAGTGTTAAAAGGGGAATCAAGACACGAGCCTTTGAGGGACTTGGCATGGCCAAACTCCAGCAGTCTCCTTCCATGTAAGTTGTGAAGTCCAATCTCATAGCATATCTGCAATTTTGTTAGCCATCTACTAAAGTTTGAGCTTTGTAGCTATTTTATAGTCATATGTAATACAACTATATTTGTAGTAGTATTCTAGAAGATGATTTAGAGTGGCTGCAGAGGGTTTATGCCATACTTTATTAAATAATTCTTTTACTTGGACATTGAAGTTCTCAGCAGGCATTATCTCCTACATTCAAGATGTCTGCCATGGAAGTCATACAGCTGGTAAATATTTCCCTGGGAGGAAGGCTTTAGAACCGGAAGCATCATAAGAGGTGCATAGTCATCTCAGTCTGCCTAAATTGTACTACCATTTTGTAGAATGACTAGGGAGGCTGTTGCTATAGAAACACTGGGTATTGTAAGTTCCTGTTCTATTGTGTGCCTTTGAGTCAACAGAAGAGAGGAGCTTGAAGATGCCAGACACAAAGTGCTGATAAAGGGTTGGAGACATTTATTACCTTGATTTGATCAGTACATAGTATATATACATATTGAAATATCATGGTGTACCCTATAAATATGGATCATTATTTCATAATAAGCAAAAAAATAAAACCATTTGTAAGGAGATGGAAATGTTCGCTATCTTGATTTAACCATCATACATCATATACGTGCATGGAATTGTCACACTGTACCCCATAAATTTGTACAACTAAAATAGTAATTTTTCAAAAGTCAGAACTATTGGGTATTATCATTTAAAAAAATCTTTTTAACTTGTTTGGCAAGAAGGCATCTCACTGCTTTCATTTGCATGTCATTGGCCCCTGGTTACACCAAACACCTGTCTCACATCAGGATGCTGATCTGAGGTGTTTTGGCTACAAGGCATCTGCAGCGGGATCATCCTAGGGACCCATGAGAAAGACTGAGCAAGCAATATCAAGCCAAGGACAGACTGGTGTAACCTGGGTCATCTTGAGATTTGTTTTGATGCTTTGTAGCCTCAGTGGGGACCAGTACTAGGAGGAAGGGTCTCCCACTGCAGGGGCACATACCAGGAGACAACTAGCTTTGTTCAAGAAGACGGTATTGCAAGAGACCCCGGAGCAGAGCCCTGACAGCCAGCTCTCTCTGCAGCTGGCTCTGTGCTAGACAATCTATGGCACCCTCTACTTACAACACGCCCTTGTGCTGATGGATAGGAGATCTGGAGTTGAAGAAATCAATGAGTCCTGGTTTTGACTCTCACTGATAGCTTTCTTTCACTCATTGTTTTCTGTTGCCACATCTCCCCCGCCCCATTTTTTTATTTTGCAAAGAACTGTTTCCATTTCAAAGACATTAACTCTTCATCACATAGTGAAACATTTTCTCCCCCATTCGCCACTCGCCTTTTGAGTTCATGGTTTCATTTTTGTGATATATAGACCTTTCTAATTTTTATATGGTCCAATCTATCTATCTTTCCCCTGTTGCTTGTCGGTTCAATAAATCTTTGCAATACCCAGATCAGAGAAAGCTTATTCCTGTGTCTTTTCCACCAGATTTTTTTTTGGTTTTATTTCTTCCATTTAACTCTTTCATCCATCTGGAAGTTATTTTGGTTTAGAGCATGGGGCAGAGCTCTAACTTATTTTTTTTTCTATGAAGACCCCTTTCTCTCACTCCAACGGGTGTGGATTTTATTTAGAAGCTGATGGGGAGTCTCTGAAGAAAGCTGAGCCTGGCAGGGATGCGATGAGGCTTGCTCTAAGGAGGGCTGCTGCCTGTGGCACCTGGAGGTGCACACAGATGGTTCTTGGCTGCGGCTGTCCTGAAGCTCCTACCACACTCCCTATGGCATCCCCATCATCCTGGAAGGCTGCCTTTGGCTTTGGGGGATTAAAGAAGATCCATGGACACTTCAGGAAGTCATCAGGGAAATGCATCAAGAGCTTGCTCCAATTCAGCACTTGCCAGAAGCTGGCTGGAGGCATTTGAAGTGTGTAAGAGACGGGCGAGGTTCATGTTAAACATCCATTCATCTGCATTCTTTGAGCTCAGACCTGGTATTGAGTTAGCTCTTCGAAAGCCATGTGTCTGGTCCATATTACCTCAGTCCCCTCCAGAACTGCCTCCCTCCATTAAGATTTAATGCCTCTCACAAGCTTTTATCTAAGGGGTGTGCATGAAACATCCATTTTGAGAACCTTTCTGTATTTTTCATTAAAACATATGGCAGCCACGGCTTGATTTTTCTTTGTTTGAAGAAAACATTTTGCATTCATTTTAAAGTAAAAACACTTTTTCTTTAGGCAAGATCTCACTAGCTGTTGTAGCTGGTGCTGGCTTAGAACTCACTATGTAGACCATGTTAGTCTCAAATTCACCGAGATTCACCTGTCACTGCCTCATGAGTACAGGATGAAAGGCATGTGCCACCATGTCTGTCTTTAAGGTTGAAATTTGTCTCAAATTCTTCTTGGGAATTATGAGCAATGGACATACAAATCAATGACTAAAGGGCTTCCAGAGAGAAGTCTGGGGCTTCATCTGAGTTCCGATTGCTAGAAGAGATAGCCACAGACTGAAGGACATAAGGAGCAAGAATGTATTTCTCCTGGTTCCAAAGGCTGCTGAGTCCAAGTTCATGGTGGACCCAAGTGTCTAGCGAAGGTCCTGGTTTGCATACAGATGCCATATTTTCTCCTTCCAAGGAGAAGTCTTATAAAATTTCTTTTCAGTGTCTTATAAAACAGATATTAATCTCATTCATGAGGGCCATGCTCCATAATCTGATCATCTCCAAGCTGCGTTTCATCCCAATGGGTCTTAGAATTCCAACATAGAAATTTGGGATTGTCTTAGGGTTTCTATGCTTTGGAGAGCCACCATGACCATGGTAAACTTATAAAGGAAAAGCATTTAACTGGAGTGGCTTATAGTCATAGATTTAGTCCATTATCATCATAGTGGGACATGGCAGTGTGCAGGCAGACATGGTACTGGAGAAGGAGCTGAGGCAACAGAAAGTAAACTGAGGCACTGGGCAAAGTTTGGGCATATATGAGACCTCAAAACCTGCCTTACAGTGACACACTTCCTCCGACAATGCCGTATCTACTCCAACAAAGCCACACCTCCCAATAGTGCCACTCCCTATAAGCTTATGGGGGCAATTACATTTCAAGCTGCCACAGGGATACATAATCATTTATTGCATAGTGTGTCCTTTGAGATCCTCCTGGTTGAGGATTCTAGAATTTACCAAGTATCTGACATAGGCTGCCTTGGTGGGGGCTGTGGTGTCTACTTGGCCAACTTCTTTGACTTCTACCAGCTGGGAGTCAAGCAGAGCCTCAAACATATGAGCCAGTATGGTGATATTTGACATCCAAACCATCCCACTGGAGTCAGGTAATTCCATTTCATAGCTTCGTTGGCAGAGCACCCACCTAGCATGTAGGAAACCCTAGATTGAATTTGATCCCCAGCAATGCATAAAACCAGCATGGAGGAAGTTGTCTGTAACTCCAGCATTTGAAAGTTAGCATCTGAAGTTCAAGGTCATTCTTGCCGACAAAGCAAGTTGGAAGTCAGCCTAGGCTACATTATGAAAAAAGCACAACAAAACAGAGTCAACACAAAGGTATGTTGATAAGTGATGGGGTTGAAGTAGGGTAGCTAGTGTTACTTAGGTAGGTAAAAGATGGGGTTGTAAAAGGTCTAAACAAACAAATGTTCACTCTGAGATGCAGAGGCTCAGGCCAACCCAAACTAGCCTAGGTGGAGCCACCACCCCATTCCTATCGCACTGGCAGTAATCTTTGCATCTGTTGCTTTGGTTGTGATGGACTATATTCAGAGCAAGCTTGCGGTGAGAGAAAGGTTTCCAGGGAGTAGCCAGTACTACAGAAAGGCTGGACCTGTTGGGGGTGGGAAGGCAGTTGTGGGGTTTGAGAACAGGCCTCCTGCAAGTTCACCCACTGCCAAGACAGTGGGAGGAACTTCTTGGAAAGATATGAAAGCTGAAATTTACAGCACTGGGAAATTTATGGAAGTCATTGACAAGCGCTTCTGCAGAAGAAGAACCTCTGTCCTGGTTGGTAAAGTGCTTACCTCTTTGGCATCCCAGCTCACCGAGGCAAATGTGAAATACAAGTTTTGGTGGGAAAGAAAACGTGGTGGCGTCCATTCTAACTCTAAGTTTCGCGTGGCCTCCTTTAGGACAGTGACAGCATGCACTTGGTTGAAGTAATCCCTGCTTAGAGGGCACTGCCAAGCTTTGTGAGGAAGGATGTAGGCTTGGCAGCAATTTGGGGCAGGATATTGTTTACTCTCCCTTTCTCCCTGTCATGTAAAGAAAATTGAGTTGAGTGTTCCATGGAGCATGCAGGTGGGTCTGTGCTGTCCCTCCTGGGAGCTGTCAGGATGCTCAACTTTCTTGTTGGTGTAGACAGAATATTCCTTGAAATGTGAAGAAGCTGGGGCTCCTAGTTCCTCAATGTCATGGAGGAGGAAGACCACCACTGCATGATTTTGAAAGTGTTTCTGTCCCTCAAACACTTAGGGAAATGCAAGTGTCCCCTGTGGATTTAGGAACTTCACAAGTTCTTAAAACCATCCCGAGATCCAGTTCAAAGGAGATCACCCCCTATTCTGGCCTCTGTTGGTACTGCATACATGTGGTGTACATACATACAGGCAAAACACCCACACATGTAAAATAAAATAAAATGTACACAGAGGCAAGCACTTTCAATACTGAGACAATTATGAAGAATGGGAGAGAGGTATTTTTATTGAATGGGGAAAGAACAGAAATCAACACACACACACACACACACACACACACACACACACACACACACACACACACACACACCCCACTGTCTCTTTTTGTTGCCATCCAAGGAGAAAAAGGGAGAAGAAAGGACTTGAGCATTCTGTCTCACTTCCCTCTCTCTGCCAACCTAAGCTGGACTGCGATCCAGATGGGGTACAGTTTCGGATATGTATGTAGGTAGGACAAGTGACCGATCACACAGACAACTTAGCTTTTTGACTTCTATTTGAGCTCTACTCTCTCCCATGCCAGGTAATTTAATTCAGCCTGCTCAGCAAAACCTTCAAAGCTCTACATCTGAATTCCTTCCCTTCTTCCCACTGTGTTCCTCTTAAAGTGACAGACTGGGCCAGGTGTTGATGTCTGGGAGGAGAGGTGTCCTGCTTGAAGGGCTCTTTAAAGTCTCCCGTTATCATGGGGGCTGTTCTCCTTGTGGCTTACCCCCAACTTGGCACAGAGGGTCTGTTCCGTGGCTCTGGGGTAGCACACCTGACTGTAGTGTGGATTTGGCACAGATGCTCCTAAGCAGATGCACTGCCCCACCTCACATTTGGCATGTAGCCTAGTATCTTGCTTTGATGTATTTCCTTTCATTTAACTGGAGGCTTGCAGGGGCTGGTCAGGACAACCTGTTAGCTACTTTCTGACCCTTGCTGTGGGCCACAGCAAACTGCAAAGCTCCTTCTCATTCCATTCCCTGATGATTACAAAAGTCTCAGGTCCATTTAGAGTATCTCATATTTATATATGTCCTTTCTGTCCCTTCCCTTGCCTGTCTCCCTCACCACCATCCCCCCACTTTTTAAAAATTTGTTTCAAATAGCAGTAGGGAGCCAGCCTGTCAGCCTTCCTTTCTTCCTGCACCACGAGTTTTGTGGTATCTCTTCTCTCTTCTTTCCTCCTTTAAGCCTTGTGGGCATCTCCCCTCTCCTCTTCTCTCCTCTAAGCCTTGTGGGCATCTGCCCTCTCTTCTTCTCTTCCCTAAGCCTTGTGGCATCTGCCCTCTCCTCTTCTCTCCCCCAAGTGTTGTGGGCATCTGCCCTCTCCTCTTCTCTCCCCTAAGCCTGTGGCATCTGCCCTCTCCTTTGTTCTTCCCCAAGTGTTGTAGGCATCTCCTCTCCTCTTCTCTCCCGCAAGTGTTGCAGATATCTTCTCAACTGCTTTCCTCCACTTTGGAACATCCTTGTTCTTGCCCTTTCTATCTTCTCAAATTATACTTCTTTTTCTGTTGTTTTAAATGGATATCATTGGGTCTCGGGATATTAATTTTAATTTCAAGAATCTTTTAACTTAGAAATTCACTTTTGACATCTTTGCTGTTGGCAAAGACTGTCTGTCAGGTGAGATGGAAGAAGGCTAGTAGGGAGGGGGAGGTTAATAGGACAGAGATTGTTCAGTTAACATGCCACGTCCAGAGTCTCTCCTGTGCCATATTAATACATTTCTTTGGTAAAAGAATAATTTGTAAGATTAAATACTATCTCACTCCCATCATGTCTACTTAACAAGACAAGACACAGTGGTGGAGGGTCACAAGCACAGTCCTGTAGGTACTGAAGCTACTTAGCTGTTGCACAGGGACATCGTATTGTATCTTTCCACACTCACAGTCCGCTTTGTCAGCGTGCTTTGCTATGCCGTAGAGAGCATCCCAAAGGTGCCAGAGCCTTTCTGGCTACTTTTCTTTGGGTAACAATGAACACACAACTCAGGAGAAGCTCTTTCCTCTCTCTGCTTGAGCTTGGATTGTAGAGCCATGTTCTTCCCTCCTGGAGGGAAGATGAGGGCTCATAGGACCCAGAAGGCTCCTTCCCAAGACTGTAGATGGTGTCGTTGCCCTGGGCAGGGAGCTTCAGAGATGCAGCTTTAGTGAACTGAGCGTTTTTGTAGTAGGGTTGCCCAAGAGCCACCCAGGTTTCTGCAGGCAACCCCTGTAAACTCATTGGTTCACCAAGGTAGACATGGGTAAAACTACTACTTCGGTCTGTTGTAGGTACTCCATCTCAGGTAAGTAGACATTTGTCCACATTTTCCCTGGAAATGTCACACAACAGTCTACCTTGGCCTTGGGCATAAAGTTGGATTTAAATATGAAGCTAAATTGGGTTTAGCTAAAGTCTACAGCAGGAGGGAGACACAGCTGGCTTCTTACGCACGCCCTCTCCCGACCTTCTCTCTTATGTCTGCTTTGACCAGCACAGCTTTGGGGTAGGGGATATGAGAGATTGAAATAAAAACAGTCCTATAGATTCATGTGCAGGAAAGTTGGGATTGGGCAAACCAGGTGTTCTGATGGAGAGGCACCAATAGCCCAGAAATTTCTCCTGTTTATTATATCCTGCTGAGCGAGGAGGTCAGTTTCTCGGGATGAAAAGGAGGGCATGGATTAGCTAATCTCCAGAGGGAGTTTATGTAGGGGACAGTTTCAGGCGTCAGTCATCTGGGAGGAGAAGCTGTAGTTGATAGTTTCTGCATACACTGGATTTTGCTAAAGGTCAATCCTTCCTAATGTCTGTACTTGAACCAGAGGAAGGCTTTGCAATTTCCATGGGTCTGAGGCATTGGGCTTCTTAGCACGGCTGTGCTCAAGTCAATAATGCACAGTCACTCAAGATTTCACCCACACCCTTTGACTGTCCTAGCTGGGGAAACTGAGGTAAGTTCTGAGCAGAGAATGTCCCATGGGACACTGTTGGGGACCTGACATGTAAGTTCTGTCTGAGAACTTTGTGGGGTGTCGCTGCTGGACCACACATGTATGTTCTGTCTGAGAAATTGTGTTCTTCTAAAAACAAAGTTTTATTTATTTGTTTCTTATTTTTATGCTGATCTGTGAGCCTACTTGAGTACATGGGTACCACATACATATAGGAAGGCATCTAGAACTGGAGGTACAGGTGGTTCTGAGCAGCCACACAGGTTCTGGGAACCAGACTCAGGTCCCTGTAAGAGCCGTAAGCCCCCTTAATTACTAAGCCATCTCTCCAGCCCCTTTATGGGTTTTTGTTTCTTCACTGTGTGCCTTTTAGTCTCTTCAGAGCCAGCCTTCCACACACTCCCTCTCTGCCCTGAATATCTGAGCTCTCTGCTGCAGTTCCCTTGGCTAGGAAGGACCTCCATGGCCTGGCTTCTGATGACCCCCTCGCAGGACTCACCTTGCTGCCTCGGGCTTTTCAGAGGCAGTTGATTTCTAAACAACTCCCGGCTGCTCAGAGGGTGTGCACCTGACTGAAGAAGGTAGCAGGGGAGCATTTCTTTCCCAAACCCTGAGACTGCAGGCCATGCCCAGGACAGTTCTCCTTGATCTCCTGCCTGCTCACGTACCAGCTCCTGTTCTGGGTAAAGGATGGACGCAGCCTGGTGTTCCCTAAGTCTGTGGATTGTAAGCTCAAGTGTCTCAATTACAGAATATGGATGAAGACAGAGGAAGGGCACTCCATGACTCCCTCCTTTGGGCAAGACAAGAGTGTCCCTTTGAGGACAATCTTATCCTCAGGCATGGTGGCTCATGCCTTTAGTCCGGCGCTCACGAGGCACAGGCAGGTGGATCTCTAAGCCAGCCTGGTCTACAGAGCAATTTCCAGGATAGCCAGGGCTATAAATAGAACAATCTGGATACTCTATAGTTTGTCTCCATAGCCTTGATGCTGGTGACAAGGCAAGGTGGACCTGGTACCTATGGACTACTGATGACACAATGCAGCCCCTCGCTAACAAATGGGGGTGGCGATGATTGGTGCCTCTTTTTATGGCCCTGAATTCCTGCTGAGGTAACAGGAGAAATCTTTCTTTTGCTTGTTTGCTTGTTCCTAAGCCAGTTGGCTTATCCCAACTTCTGCAGAACTGCTGTCCAGGGAAAAGCAGACGATTTGAAGCCTCACTGCAGGTAAAAGGCACTTGCCCAGGCGCATGCCTTTATGTGATTCCCCTTCTCCCCAGCCTCCCTCTGCTTCCTTCCTCTTCCCTGTCCCTGCTCTGTGCTTCCTACCTCATCAGAAGACACAAGGTTTCCTCAGGCTCTGCCTCTGCCAGAGTCACACAAGCGCAAGCCAGTGCTGCTATCGGCTGTGTAGAAGGAGACAGATCCCAGACTCACTACGCCTCTGAATGCTCTTTTGGCCTTGACCTCAGCTGCAAGGAGGCACGGAAGTAACGAGACATCTCCCAAGGCCTATCTTAGGCAGTCATGGGATTTCCCTCCATGGTACTTTCCCTACTGGGTCAATAAGCCACTCAGGATCTACGTTATCATGTGGAGACGGAAATGCAAACTCTTCTCGAGACTATATAAAAGTCAGGCATTTGAAATTGTGGAGATCCCTGGGATCTCCTCACACACTCTTCTTAGGTCCCAGCATGCAGTGGGCTACATTGAGAAAGAGCCACTGAGATGAAGCGTGCTTTGTTCTGTGACTTTATGAGTGTACCTGCTTTATTTTTTAAATTTTTGGTTCTGTTCTGAATTCTCTTCTGTAGGACCAGCAGTCTTAAGTCGCCACTGAGTGACGATGTCACAAATGTGTAAAAAGTCTTGAGTGCTCAGGTCAACTTCACACTAAAGAAGATATTAGAGCATGCACACTTTCTGCACACACACACACACACACACACACACACACACAAATAAATTTTCTCTTATTAAAAGTAGTTGGAACTCCCCAGGGAAATTAACTGTTGGCTATAAAGGGAGGGAGGGGATGTTATTGGCCTTGGCCTCAAGATAAGCATCAGCCATCAGAGATTTGAATCGAGCAGGGAGGAACGCTTTTTCCTCTGGGAGTAGTTAAGTCCTGGCAGCTTTGGCATCCCGCCCAGAGGAACTATCTCCCTCTGCCTCAAGCTGGGGCTCTGCTCAGAGTCTGGGTGCTCATTCTCAGCAGTGGACATGATGTTTTGATTAAGTCCAAACAAGAAGGCTCAGCTATTATCTAAGGAATTCGGGGCGATCTTCAGTATCATAGTGGGAATTCCGGCCTCCGTGGGGGCTCCCTCATCCCTTGATTTGTTCGTGTCAGCATCTCATGAAGAGATGAATGCAGAACCAGCTTGTGTCAGGCTGTGAATCACAGCGTGTGCATGATGGAATAGGGACCAGAGCAGCTCTGTGGCTCTCTCAAGGTGTGGCGAGAGAAGAGACTAAAACAGATGAATGTTGGCGGGTGCATCAGGACGATGTGTGGGGCTGACTGGAGAAGTGGGGATGGTCCACTTCACTGTTTACTAAGGAAGTGAATTTAGATGCAAGGCCACAGACATGCTAGCTTTAAGTTTATCTATCTGAAGGACAGGATGACTGATTCAAATAGCGGATGGATCTGGTTGGCCTGGAAAATCCTTTAGTTCTATGTTTATGGAGTCAATTAACCCTAGAGGCAAAAATACTTAAATGTAGGAAGATGGTTCAGTGGTCAAAGACACTGGTCTGCATAAGAAGCTGGTCATGGCTGAGCAAACTTGTAAACCCAGTATTGAGTGGTAGAGGCAGGCAGACCCCAGGATCTCGCTGGCCAGCCATCCTAGCTGAAATGGTAAGCTTTAGGCCCATGAGAGACCCTATCTTAATGGAATGAGGCAGAGAGGGGTAGAGGAAGGCACTTGATGGCCTCTCCTGCCTTCTGCACGCATACGCATAGGCTTGCGTTCCTATGTACATGAAATGCATGGGCATCCATGAGCATGCACACACATAGGCACAAACACACATGCAAAGAAAAAAATTTCTTTTACATGCACCATTATTAAAAGTGTCCCCTCTGCCGTCATCTGCTAAACAAGTGGTGTATCTAGCATAGACATGGTTGAAGGGACATGAAGGACGTGCATAGGTTATAGGCCAATGCTACACTGCCTGCAGTATCTGTGTGGCAGCGGGGGTGGGGGAGGTGGCCCTGGAATCAGTTCTCCACAGTTACTGACATCTCTACACAGGTGTCAGCAGGGAAAGTAACTTCCACCAATACAGTGCCCTGGTGGGGATATGCCCTAGGACACTGGTGCAGGTGATCCCAAAGAGGGCTACTCATGAATACCCGTGAGTTCATACCACCCCACCGCATGATAAACAGTGCACCAGATGCACCTAGCATTTCCAGGAGAAAGCACAGTCTCAGTGATGACAGGCGTTTCCATTTAAACACAGAATTTAAGATACTTAAGTATCTCCCAGATCTTGAAAGCTGGATTAAAGCACTCTAAAACAACAATAAAGAAATTGCTTATAGAACATCAAAATGTATCCATAAGTTATGTCTAATTTTTTAGATAATTTTTAGACCCCTCACTTTATAAATTCCAACCTGGTATTTCTGGAGTGTGCTCCTGAGAATGTCGATAGATGAAGCAGGCCTGGCCTGTGCTGAGCTGTCTGTCACGTACAGCAGTATACACAGGTACATCTAAGTTTATTTTGCACACTTTACTAGACTCTGCAAAGAACTCTTCCATGTAAAGCATCACCTTTTGTGGTGATATTTTGATTGTGCTCCAAGAATTAAAGCTTGCCTGAAGATCAGTGTGCAGAGCTAGCGGTAGGAGACAGGAGCTCAGGATTCAGTCTGAGATTTCATAGGAACGGCATTCAGTCTGAGGTCTTGTGGAGACAGGATCACCCATCTGGTCCGAGGATTTCATAGAGGTAAGAACTCATAGCCGGCTGCTCTGCTTCTGATCTTCAGGCAAGCTATATTTGTTAAAGCACAAACAAAATATCGCCACAGTCCTTTCCCAAGAGTTCTGAGAATCGTTAGCATTTTTATTCACAGATTTGTTTAAATTAACCATATGCATATTTTAAGCATAATGCTTTTACGCACTTAATGGATTACAGTATATTATAAACATAGTGCTAAAAATGTCTTGGGCTGGAGAGATGGCTCAGTGGTTAAAAGCACTGTCTGCTCTTCTAGAAGACATGGGTTCAATTCCCAGTACCCGCAAGGCAGCTTACACCTGTCTGTACCTCCAGTTCCAGGGCTTCTGACAGCCTCACACACATGCAGACAAAACACCAATAAATATAAGATAATATATAAAATAAATCTTGTGTATGGGCATTTTGCCAGCATGTACGTCTGTGTACCATGTACATGCGTGGTCCCCACCGGAGCCAGAGAAGATGCTGGATCCCCTGGAACTGGAGTTCCAGACTGTTGTGAGCCACCATGTGGGTGCTAGGAATCGAGCTCAGGTCTGCTGGAAGATCCTAACAGCTGAGCCATCTTTCCAGCTTTTAAACATAACTTTTATATGCACTGGAAAACCAAAAACTCTGCATCTGGCTATTGCAGTGGCCAATAAGGTGCCAACCCTTCCTTATCAGAGGTGTGCCTATAAATAAATAAGATGCTTCATTCCATGCCCATGTGATTGGCACACCAAGCATTTCTGTGTGTCCTTATCCCTTTTTGTAACAGAATGCTTGAAGCCGCATGTTTTATGCTTATTGGGGTTCTCAGTCAGGGAGGCTAGGACGTCCAAGCTGGTCAGCTTTGTTTGGTGAGGGTCTCACCCTGCTTCGGTGCATGATGGAAAGTTGAAGGGTAAGAGAATGTCAAAGAGATAAAGACCCTACTCTCTGGATATGAATTCAGTCTCAGGAGCAACCTAGTGACCTCTTAAAGTTCCCTATTACACTGGGAACCAAATTTCAAACTGGGGTTTGAGGGGACGTCTTAGCAAACTCGAGTCCTGGGTGGGTCGTCCGCGAGGTGTTTCTAGGTGAGGTTAACATTTGAGTAGTTGATGTGTTGTTCCCAAGGGATGTGGAGAATTACACCTTAGGAAGCCAACCTCACCTCCTTGGTACCAGGATGTGCTGAGAGACACTCTGAGCGAGCCACAGAAGTGAAGGACCACAAGCCTTTCTATCCCTGTGAGCGCAGCGCTCCTGACCCTTGACTTTGTATGGTTTTCGGGCCTCTACAGACACTCACTTCAACTAAGACACACAAATCTAAAAATTCAAAACTAGGATACACATACGAAAGACTGTTTGTTGTTTATCTGGATTTGAGTTACCTCACATGTTTTTCCCCTCAGTTCCATCCGCTTTCCTGAAATATTAAGTTTTCTTTATGGCTGAATAAAATTTCATTGTGCTCATATTTCACATTTTTTATTATCCACCCATCAGTTGATGGACATC
>JAQHUG010000025.1:7401594-7418590 GCA_028555095.1 Dicrostonyx torquatus | reverse complement strand
ACACACACACACACAGAGAGAGAAACTCATATATTTGCATACTTATTCCTTAGCTGAACTGTTTGAAAGCAGTAGGGTGTGTGTCCTTGCTGGAAGAGTTGTGTCACTAGGGGTAGGATTTGAGGTTTCAAGAACCCATGCCAGGCCCAGGCCCAGTCCCCCACCCCCTCTGCCTCGTGGATTAAGGTATAACTCATAGTTATTTCTCTAGCACTAAGTCTGCCTGAATGCTGCCTTGCTCCCCACAATGATGACAATGAACTCACCCTCTGAAAGTATAAGCCAGCCCCAACCTTTCATAAGAGTTACCTTGGTTGTAGGGTCTTCTCACAGCAATAGAATCTTAACTAAAACAAGATGGAAATGGGGTGTAGGCAGATAAACACTTGTCCTGGATCTCATGTCCCCCTAGGCTGACCTCTGATGTCACTGTGCTGGGAACTACAGCAGTCACTGAGCAGAAGAGAGACAAGTCACTCAGAGCAAGAAAAAGAGAAGACAGGGAGAGCTGGTGGAGGCTGGGGACACAGGCATAGGCAGCACTCAGAGCACCCAGAAGCAGCAGAGTGTGCCCCTCTGTTTAATGTAGTATTCTTCTCTGTGGTTAGGTTGGAGCTTTGCACTGGAAAAGAAAAAGGAGAATTCAGAACCAATTTTATCTGGAGGCTGGGATGTCACAGGTTTCCATAGCAAGGTACTGAGTCAAGTCTTCTTCTCTTCAAAGTTTCATTATTTTTTAGACAATCTTTTAAATATTATTTTTAGATTTATTTATTTGATTTTATGGGTATAAGTGTTTTGCCTGCTTGTATGTCTGTATATCATTTGGGTGCCTGGTGCCCATAAAGGTTATTAAAGGGCATTGGATCACCTGGAAGTGAAGTTATAAATGGTTGTGAGCTGCTCTGTGGATGCTGGGAATTGAACCTGAGTCTTCTGTAATAACAATAAATGCTCTTAGCCATTGAGCCATCTCTCCAGTCCTTGGAGGCAGGGCTTCTAAAGGCAATGAAAAGGAAATGGAGCTTTCTAGGAAGTCAGCTCGATGCAAGAGAGGCTTCACAAGAAAACCAGGAAGGCACCCCATCAAGGCAGAACTTCTTGGGTCCTAGCCCATCCTTCATCTTCCCAGATTACTGAACCATTACACTGCTCAAGATCAGGTGACAGATCCCAATGCTAGAAGCATCTAAGAACATTGTGGAAAGTGTTCACACCCAGGGTAAACAGTTGTTGGTGTTTCTACCATTACTACCAGGGTGGGGCCGCGAGGAGATGCTGTAATGGAGGAGAGGACAGACAGAACTGATTAAATGAAAATGCTACTGCAGTAGGCAGAAGACATGATTCCACATGGCCCCAGCCTCTCCAGCCTCAAGGAAACAAACAAATGAGATGAAAGATGAATAATAAGCAATTTGAGCTAAGAAGGAAACAGATTGAGCCTAAGCAGGAATTAAAAAGAAATTAGATAAGAAAAGAATTTTGTGTAAGTAAACATACTCTAATGGAATTTAAATTTTGGTTCAAAGCAGATCTTTCCCATATGGAAATCAAATTAGGGATATAGAAGACATATTTTAAAAGCTTTCTCCAAAGGCAGAGGGACAAAATGAGAATCTGGTTTTATTCTTTTTAAATCAGCTATTAGGAAAATTTTGTTTGAATGAGATACTTTGAAAGAATACATTCTATTGATTTCTTTTTCATTACAAATAAATACGTATTTACTGCTGAAGTACAGAGAAGGAAAAAGTTTACTAACATTTTCTATCCATGTCGTGTTTTCCATATGCAGGAGCAAGTTTGGCTATAGGACCTTCATATAGAGAATCCACGCGGACACACACACACACACACACACACACACACATACACACACATAGTGGATAAATTGCATAGAATACACTTATGCATAGATGTACAGACATATACAAAGGTACTTTTGCTGTCATATGTGTGCATGCTTCTATATATATGTATGTATGTATTTTTATTTACATACAATTTAAATTTGCAAAAACAACATAAAATAGAGCTAAGACTGGTCATTTTTAAAAAACTAGAGAAACCTACCTTATTATATAGTAAAAGACACATCCTCGCTCCTTATCCTGTGTTGCCCATGGCTAAGGCAGTTCATACAGAGCTATTAATACCCTGATCTGTCAAGGAAGATACAGTCCTAATTTTTGACCTTCAGGCTCCAGTGTGAACACTGAGTTTGAGAGACAGTTAAGAGTCCGTTCTGCCAAATTCCATAATGGCTTATTTGTTTCCTTCAACAGCAAAGGCAGAAAGGAGGCTTGGTAATCGGGGCTACTTGGATGAAGGCTGGGGAGACACTGGAACAGCTCTGGAATCTCCTAGAAAACACAGCATCCACCAGGATCATTTTCCCCCAGGCAGCACTAGACCCAGCCTTCATTCACCTTCACTCCTTCATGAAGATGTGGATCCAAAACTTGAATGGGCTCCCAGTGCCAACTGGAGGTCCTATGGGTTCGGGGGTGTGGCTCAGGAGCAGCATGAGGGCATGGGTTCATTTGCCCTCACTCTGATGTGAGTGCCATATGTGAGGATTCCAAGGGTGCTGGTTAGAATGTACAGATTTCCGTCCGATTTCCAAAGCCTCTTTCCTTCAAGTCTACCAAAGCATCTTCTCCCACGGTGGCCCTCAGCTGTCTTTTCCTGCTGAGGTAATAAGGAGAGGCAGCACTCTGACAGGGAGTTTGACCTGCAACTGTGTTCTTGCCTCCACCCTTCTAGTTCATTTAAAGTATGCATGAGGCTTTCACACGTGAGGGGAGGAGTGTTTGGAAGACAACCTTTGCTATGTGTCCCAGGTTGGCCTGGGATTTGCTCTGCAGCTCAGTCAGGCTTCAGATTCGTGGGGAAGCTCAGACAATTCTCAAACTAGCAATCCTCTTGCCTTTGCTTACCAGTTGACGGGGTGACAGTCTATTTCCAGTTCCTGCCTGTTCCAGTCTTTGGAGCATTTATTTAAAGAGCCTTCTCACTCTTTCGTGGCTCTTTTGTTCATTGCAATCTGCAGCTATCAACAGAGAACTGCCCTTGCAAGAGCCATTCGTGCTCTGATTTGTAGTGGATGCTGAGGGCACTTGTAGGCTCTTAGTCAAGAAGCTCTGTGGGACTCCTGGGGGCTGTTGACAAGGCTCTCTATTCTGCTACGCTTATCTTGGCTTCTGTGATGAAGATAACCATGACTTTCCTGGCTTTTCTCCTACTTATCAGATTCCTTGTCAATCTGCTTTGTTTCTGTCCCCTGGCCCCATTCACCTCTTTGGCTTTGGTGTTCTTAAAACTCAAGCTTTCTCTGTCAACACATTTTCTCTCAGGGACACCAGATAAACTCCAAAAACATTCTGCAGTTGTTTCCCCTTATCTGTGTTTTAGCCACATCCAACAAAGAGGTGAGCATCGTTCAATAAGATGAGAGGGAGAAAGAATGAGAGGGAGAAAGAAAGAGGGGCGGATGTAGGCAGATGGCATTCATATGCATACATTATATTTCGGATAACTATTTCATTTTGTTATTAGTTGTCAGCCTGCCACCATGCTTTATTTATGAGTTGAGCTTATTATAGATGAATAGAAGGGCAGGCCATGATGTATAACAGGAGTTGATGCTATTTGTGACCTTAGGAGTCTACACACCTGTGGACATTGGTGATACTGCACTGGCTAATGATTGCCACTCAGTTGTTTAACAAGCATTTATTGAAATCCAAACAAGTAACAGGAAAGATAAACAAACTCAAATGCTGGATCGTTGGAGATAACAGCAAAAATAAATTCAGTGCTGGGAGAGAGAAGACAGATCACTTAAACAGAGAGAGATTATCAAAGACAGAGAAGAAACTAAAAGGTTGATGAATACTCTCCATCAAAGTCCTGGTCAATACACTTAAGATCCTATCAAAAAGGAAATGATTTCCCTAATCAAGTACACTACAGCGGGATGGGGTGGCACACACCTGTAATTCCTTCACTTGGAATTCTGAGCAAGGGGAATTTTGGGTTCAAGGCTAGCCTGAGCTATGAAACTCCAAGTGTAGCCTCGGCTGCAACAGAAGAGAAACATGTACATTAATACCACACACACACACACACATACACACACACACACACACACATACACACGACCACCCACACAGAGTAGAAAGTCTGGATAGGCTCATTTTTAGTAATTGAGACTGTGGAAGCAGTGTAATGAGAGAGGAATATCTAGGTTGCTAATTTACGTTTTCAGGGGGAGGGGAGAATGAGGGCAGGACATGGAGTGTGAGAAACAAACCCAGTGACTAATCAGAGAGAAATGCCGGGCGCTTCTCTGTTCAGATGGACGGTTTTTTACATAACCTTCCTGATATCGCCCTAGATCGGGGTCTATAAACTATGGGAGGCTGGCCAAATCCAGCCACTGTCTGCTTTTCAAAATAGCTTCCTGGCACACGGCTGCATGCTGGCTTTACACCCTCTGAGGCTGCCTTTGTGGGAGTTTGGGAACTGTAGAGTTGCATAGAGACCATCTGGCTTATTAAAGTTAAATATTTACAAAGAGCATTTTCACAGACAAAATATCCTAGCTCTGCGCTAACTCTCATCTCTTCCTTTTTCTGTGTCTGGCGACACCAATTCCAGTTTCTGTAGTTTGTTATTCCCAGAGAATATACCTTCACCTTCTGGAAGTCTCAAGCAGGGAGATTTTGAGTTCAACATGAGCCTGAGCTATAAAACTCAAGAGTTCAGCATAGGTAGTTTCAAAACCAAAACAGATATACACAGATATTACCCCAACCACCACCAACACACACACACACACACACACACACACACACACACACACTTTCTTAAGAGGGGAGCAGTGACCAACAATGCGCAGATACAGTGAACATTAAGCGGTGTATGTTCAGATCTCATGTAAACTTCCATACAAGCCCTATGGTTTCAGCTTCTGCAGTCCTAGCTAGATTTTTTTTCCCATCATTTTATCCATCTGCCAAAGGTTCTCATGGTAATGATCTGGGTGATGTTTTAGGGAGACTTTGGTTTGATTGCCCTCAGCTCTCCTGAGTCATTTTCCATGTGTGCATCCAACGTTTGCCTTCCTATATCGGGGCTTAGGATTCTGGGACGTTCGTAGCTTTACTCAGCTGGGGCTCATGTTTCTGCTTCTTCCTTTGTTTGTTGACTTAAGGCACTTAGATTATCTCAGTGTTCAAAAGGAATTCTGATTTTCCGCAGGGAGTGAAACTCAGGTTAAACACTACGGGACACACTGTAAATCCACCTGATCAAATCTAAGTGGTATGGACCCTGGAAATGGATCAAGGAAGCAAATGAAACAATGTGATCAAAGATCTCAGACTATAACGTTGTTTCAAAAACATGTTTTCTTTTTCAGACTTTCTGTTGTAAACTATAGAATTCATTTTAGCACGCGGATGAAGATGCATGAGTATGGGCAGGGCTGGGCTAGAGACTGGGAGAGAAAGGTTTGGTCTTAGGTAGCTGGAAAGGATATCCTCGCACAATGGAGCCGTTCTAACACAGTGCATTCATCCTGCTATATTTTTGTTGGCACTTATGATGGAGGAACTTGAGCAAGCCCTCCTCGCTGCTGCCCCCAAGAGCGCGAACTATATTCTCAGGAGAGTGAACTTGCCAGTGTGTGGCCATCATGTTGCTCTTTGCTCCAAGACCCGCTGTGTGTACGATCTGTCTGGTTGCATGCCTGTCACCTGAAGTCATAGACAAGCAGACATGATGGGAGGGTATTTTTGCTTCTTTGTTTTTAGGCTCTAAGTCAGTGGTTCTCAACCTTCCTGATGCTTTAACCCTTTAATACCATTGCTCCAACCATAAAATTACTTCCATTGCTACTTCGTAACTGTAATTTTGCTACTGTTATGGGTTGTAATATAAATAGCCGTGTTTTCTAATGGTCTTAGGGTCATTTGACCCTCAAAGGGGTTGGGACCCACAGATGGAAACCGCTGCTCTGTATCATGAGCCGTCAAACCGGATAGGAGAGGGAACGGCTTCTGAAGGAAGCAGACCATAGCATTCTCCACTGTGACAAAGATGATGTGGCAGTACACCTAGAGAAGAAAGACTGGACTTCATCCTGTTAGAAATATGAGCGGTTATTAGTGATGTAATCTTAGAAATAAACCCCCATACTTAAAAGCAAGAGATTACTCCAGATACTGTAGATGAAAATATATTTGACTCTGCCAAAGTGAGAAATTTTAACTGGAGAAAAAGATAATAAAACCTGGGATTACTCAGAATGGAGCTGGTGGACCATTAGCAGCCTGTACTTTGCTGCTGGGAGCACTCATGTGGAGAATCAACATTCACAAACATTTGCCCAGACTCAGTATCTCCATCACATCCAAGTGCGTGATTTTTTTTTATCTCTTATGAATCTGTGATTGGGGTGGGACTGGCAACTTAAAAATACTGGGCCTTTGCCTCAGAGAACTGGAGAAGCACCGCTGTTCATAACGGACATATTATGTGTGAGCTCTGGAAAAACACTGCCTGCAGTGCAGCCGACAGCTGAATTCTATATTATGCAAAATTATGTAAATTTGTATGGGAAAATGGAGGGGGGAGAGCAAGGCATAAACCATGTTTTAGAGACATGGACTCCAAATGGTCCATAAATCATGTGACGTTTGTACTCTTGGACGGTCAGGCACCTGTTTCCAGTTTTCAAATTTACCAACATCAAGAAAAGCTATACTGTTTATTGGCAATGCAGACACGGGAAACTCTCAGGCATTGCTAGTGGGACTATGAGTTGTTATAGCTTTCTTAGGAGGCAGTTTGGCAGCATCCATTAAAAGAGAAACAAGCTGATGATACACTTTGACTCAGCAGTTTTCTTCCTGGGAATCTATCCCATTGAAATAAAGACGCTACCTATCAGTAGCGTCTCCTCAGAGATGTTCACTGCAGCCCCTTTTGTGGTGGCAGAAGACCAGGGACAAAGTAAATGCCAGTAACGGGGGAACATCTGAATAAATTGTGCTCTACTTATCCCAGGGAGCCTCATCTAGCTGTTCAAAAGATGAATTAGAATTAGATCAATTACTCTGGCAGGGTTTTTTATGAGATACTGAGAGAGAAAAGCAAAATGCCGAAAATATTTACTATAATCTCATTTCTATGAAATGATAAATGACAAAATTCTTCATTTGTACATGTTTTTATTTTGTAGATATTATATCCTGACATACTATTATTAAAAGGGGTAAAACTGAAAGAGACACATGCTAGCTCACTAGCAGGGCTTATCACAAACGTGGGTGTGGTGAAGATGTGAATGGCGGGGGCGTGGGGGGAGGCCAAGGAGAAGACTGCAGCTTGAATACATTGTGCACAGTAGTGCTTGACTCCTGTATCTGTCCATTGCTCTCTCTCTCCCTCTCTCCCTCCCACACGCACGCACTCGCGCACACAGACACACACACACACACACACACAGAGAAATGAATATACATAAAACTTACATACAAATATGAAACCATATATAGTTCTCAGACGTAGAGCCCAAAATATTTTAGTAAAGATTTGCAAAAGATGCAAAAGATGTTAGCTTCATACCTACCAACTTGCAGAGATAGCCAGGCTAAAATGACGATAAGTCCATCAGAAAACCCATCAGGAAATCAATAAGTAAAGGTTAATATCTTGGCAGAACACTGTTCGAAGGACCTACCTCACACACAGTTCAGGGGAAGTTTAGCAGATGTCACAAATGGCCTTAAGAGCGTCCAACTTGATTACTCCCCAAAGCCGCATAAGCAAAAACATGCAGGTGTTTGCTGCATGTCCGTCCCTGTAATACCCTGTAATGGAAGGAGGGAAGAAGATATTCTTAAACATACTCCGAAAGAAAGCTAAAGCAGAAACAAAACTTCTGGGGAAACCTACCCTAAAAATACGTGTTGACTAATGAGGCTTTCTGGCCGTCTGTACGTCAGTGGGAGGAGAGTGCTCCTGTGAGAAAGGACAGTGGCCAGCACCCTCAGCATCACTTCCAGGGTCAAGATATTGGAAGCTGCTCACATTTTCAAGAGAAAATAGTTGAAGGAGAGTCTGAACTACCGCATGCAACAGTGTTGCGGAAGCGTGCGCACAACAAATTCCAGTGTGAAGAAGCAAGGCAACAAATTCCAGTGTAAAGAAGCAAGGGCAGTTGGGGGCTGTTGATGCTGGCTGCGGACGATGTGCACTGTTCATGTGTAGGAGAACTGGAGAGACAGACTACTCACAGCAACCCTGGAGCTCGGGCAGGATGCTGGCTAATGCTCTGAGTTTTAAACCCTTTGTGCTTTTCTGTAGTCCTTACAGTTTTCGGAACTGAACAATAGCTTTAATTAGAATGAGAACAAAGAAAGAAGTTATAGAAATGTTAAAAGGCTGTAAAGATTAGCATCTCCCGGAAGTACAGGGAGGGGAGGAGTCTCCTGCTCCCTTCACGAGGGTGGTGGCCACCAGGCTGTGTCACTCTCCCAGAGTCAGTCTGGCGGATGAACTCTAACCTTTTGCTTTCAAAGCAGGAGAAATAATCAAAGGCAGGTCATTAGTTAATTGCTCTGAGGTTATTTCCGAAGTCCCTAGTGGGCTCTTGCAAATGATTAGTAATATCATTATTACTCATACAACGGTGGGCCGGCCATTATTGCTTCCTCAGCACTGATGCAGGATTTTATGGACAAATGGGTTCTCAACCTGGGGTTCTCTAACCTCAGAAGGTACAAAGTGGTTGTAAGCTCGCTGAACTACATCATGCACATAAAAAGTGTCAGGGAATTATGGGCTCGTCTGACCAGTGCTACGCTGGCCACAAAAGCTGGCCACAAAAGGCATAAAACCCCTTCCCTGACGTTTTCTACAATGCTCGAATGATTGTTGTGACACATAGGTGATATATACACACATGCACATATATACATGTATATATATGCCTATATATACATATCTATATAATATACATTTCAGGTTTTAAAAGCAAACATGGCATTACTTCTCTGACTTTGAAGGTATTCTTACAATTGTACTTAGTATTCAGTTTCTGTCAACCTTACTGAAAATCATATTTTAATCCTATTTACAGATATAAATTCAGTGTACTATAGCTAATGTCATTTAAAGGAAGATCTCTCCTGATTTAGCAGCCATTCTCCAGTTTTCCAAAGAGGAAAGTGAGGCCCAGAGCCTAGGGAAAGGCAGGCGCGTGGGCAAGCACTGCCGCAGGCACCTGGCCGCTCGCCTCTTCCACTTCCTCTGTCTTGGGTCTTGGGTTTTCAGACTTGGGTCTTGGCTGCAGACAGTGAGAAGTGCTCAGAGACACAATGAAAACCGAGAGAAAAGGTGGGGCGGGGAGCCCGACTTAGCCTCATCTCCTGTAACTTTCCGTTCTCTTGTGCGGTTGTTGCTGATAAAATGCCAATGATGGGCAGCGAAGGCATGTTTAACACCACATGTCCAGAGGCGAAGCCAGAATGTGAACTCTGGGGAGCCTGATCCAGACCTCGCTTTTAATCCATCCTTAACAACATTGTGTTCCCATCTCTGAAAGAAAGGAAAAGGCTGCCGGAAGGTCTTCGGAGAGTCCTTTAATAAAATGACGAATTCTGGCAACTGGCCCGGAGAGGAGATGGGAAGCCCATTTGGTTTCACCTCCATGACTGATGCATATCTGAAAATGGACTTTCTTTTAAAAGATTCCTAGATTTTTATTGTGAAGTCTTAAGAACTGCACAAACTCTCTGTGGATTCTGCCCATTAGTGGACAGTAAGGACACTGTACACATTAAAGAAAGGGTCTTTGTCTTAGTCCATTTAACCCGAGTTATTAATACTTTCTCTATCTAGTTGATTTTAAGAACAACTACATATGCGCTGGAATTTGTCTAGAAAGTTGGCAGTACAAGGAAAGTTGGGTGTGTGTGTGTGCGTGTGTGTGGTGTGTGTGTGCGTGTGTGTGGTGTGCTGGCGTGTGTGTGTTTCTAAAGCTGCGTGAACATGTTTAGACAGGAGTCATGGTCTTGGCGATGCTCTTCCCAGGAAGCAAAGGCATAAATCTAAAACACAACTTTTCAACAAATGAAAAAGTCCAGTTTAGAAGATAAAATACAATGATGGCATATGTGTGCACATGTGTGAGCATGTATAAGCATGTGATAAGTGTATGTACATGTGTATAAGTATGTGACTACATACATGCATGTGTCTGTGTGAAAATACATGTGCAAGGGGCATGTACATGTGGGAATATGTGTGGGCATGTATATATGGGGTATGTGTGCATCGGTGTGTACGCATATGTATGTATAAGCCGTACATGTGTATGCATTTATCTGTCTGTGTCGCTTGATGTTTGTGCATACATCTGTGTGGGTACCTATATGTGTGGACGTTTTGTGTGACTGCATCAAGCAAACAAGCATGTGAATCTATTCATGTGCATGTGTGTTTGCATGTATATATGTGTGTTTGCATATACTAGTGTGTACATGAGTGTTTGTGACTATTTGCCTGCATATGCAAATGTGTATTTTTGTGTGCATTTTTGTGACTGTTGGTGTGTATGTATATGCATGCATATGTGTGAAGATTCATGGGGGTGTCCTTATGAGTGTTTTCCTATACCTGCCTGCATGTATGTGCATATGCTCACGTCTATTAGCGCGAATGTATGTTCCTTTTAATGCGTGTGTATACGTCTTTCTTTGTACTTATATGCATTCATGCTTGTGCATCTCTGTATCTTGTATGTGCATACATATATGTGCGCCTATGCTTACATATTCTTATACGTGTGTTTATGTGCTTGCATGCATGCATATGTATTTGTATATTTGTGTGTGTGTCTTGGGCGAGGAGGACAGAGAGCATCTCCTTTGTTGATTTCCCTGCCTTCATTCAGGCTAACACAGAGCAGTGAAAGGACAAGATGCTTCTCTGAACTGGAGAAAGCAGTGCATCCCAGAGTGAAGTCATCCACCGACCTCATCAGCTCAGCATAGCATACCTTCCGTGAGATGCAGGGCTTCTGGTCTGCTTCCTGATGGGACAGTGTACAAGCAGTTCTAGAGGGCTGCAGAACCCATGTGCTACACCATCACCATGTCAGGAGCTATGTGCTTACTGGGGCAGGAGCGGTACCACTGCTATGGGTAAAGCTGTTTGTGATTGGTTCTAAGGCCTGCTTGGCAGGAGAACCATGGCAGGTCCTGTAACACAAGGGCCTGTAGCCGGGGAGATAATAAGGCCCTACTGAGGAAGCCAATGTTATTGTTTTCTTAAATGGATAGCTAGCAAAATATTTGCTTCTCTGTTTCTGTGATAAACACTGAACAAGAGCAACACGGGGGAGGAACGGTTTCTTCTGCTTTAATTTCTGCATCATACATATTCTGTCATCGAAGCAAGTTAAAGCAGGATCCTGGAGGTAGACACTGAAGTAGAGGACAGGGGGGAGGAGCGCTGCTTACTGTCTTGCTTCCCCTGGCTTGCTCAGCCACATTTCTTGTGCAGCCAGGTTTACCTGCCCAGGGGTGGGTGGCACAAGTCACGTCAATCAATCAAAATACTCCACAGTCACCTATAGGTCAATCTGTTGGCATTAATTCCTCAGTTGTGGTTCCTTCTTCCCAGATATGCCTAGGTTTGTGCCACATTAACAAAAACTGACTAGCACAGAAGAGAAGCAAGTGAATTGCTTCTGTTGTTCACAATCCAAATGGCCATTTCCAACCCTCAAAAGGGAGTGTCATCTGTCAGATGACAGTTAAGAGCGGTCTCCTGGACAGTTATGGGGTACAAGCCAAAATACAAGGGTGCTGTGAGGTCCCTCTGTCTCTGGGAAGGATGATATGGGAAAGGACAAGGTTGTTCCCCTCCCCCAGGAAAAGAGGAGCAGAGAGATGATGTAAAGAAGACAGCGGGCGAACCCAGACAGCGGCAGGAAGCTGCTGTAGCAATAGGCACAGAACAGAGATAGCGGCTACCTATCAAGCTAAGAGTTCAACCAGCATCGATGGAGCACCAGCAGTGATGCCCTGTGGAGGATGGAAAGGTGGCAAGACACGAACTCTGCTCCTGTGAGGCTGACCATAAATAAGGATGCTAAGGTCATCTTGGCATCACTTTAATGCAAAACCGACTCTGGTACACGTTAACATGAATACATCAAATATCATAGATATGTGCTATAAGATACACACATGTAAATATGCTTGTATGTAACATTAAAGTAGTATTAACTATCTCCCTGGTAGCGAAAACTCATTCTCCGCCTGACCTGGGAACCATGCAGTTATTACTAGCTCACCATCAGGGACAGGGACACCACAGAAAGAAATCAATGACCTTCTTTGGAGTGGGAGGTGTGGTTTATCCAGCACTAGCGTTCGGGGCAGACCTCTCTCCAAGCCTATTTCTCATAGTAAGGCTGTGAAACAGGTCACTTATGGTGTCACAGATGACAAAACCTTAGTTATCTCTACCTCTAAAACCTCAAGACACAGTGTGCTGAGCCCCAGGCTCTTGGGTCTTCTGCTCCGGTGGAACTCTAGGAGGGCAGCAAACCCATGAATCTTCACAGAGAGCATGCGCTGAGCTTTGCATTTCCCCCACGCTGCCTCTCAGAACTTAATCTCAGGAACAGAGTCCCTTCATTGCCCCTGTGGACAAAATGCTTTGGTTTTGTGCCAAAGTTCTTGACTCTTTGGCTTTTGTTTCCCCAAACCATCTGTCTTCTGTAGTGACACAGACAAGGAAAATTAACTGTCCCCCTGTCCTTAAACTCTCCACTGTGTCGAAACAACAAACACAGCTCAATGCACAGGGGACTTATCTCTTAACCTCTGCTGGCTTATGGCTTTCACATCACTGACCTGGGTCTCTGGGCACCAGGCAAATGCACAGATCCATTCCCTAGATTCTGTTTGCCCTCCAGTGTCAATATTAGTATAGGGAGGGTGATCAGCGGGAATGTGGCTGCTCAAACCAGCCATTGGAACAAAGAGAATCAAAGAGCATATCCACACTGTTTTGGCTGAGTTTGAACTTAACAGGTGAGCCAACCCAGCTTTACAGAGTTGAACCCACTGGATGTGGGACCCCATCAGAAGGAGCATTCTGTAACTATGCCCTCAATGAATACACCAAGCGGTCTTAGAGCAGTGGTTCTCAGCCTTCCTCAACCTGGGATGCTTTAATACCGCTCCTCATGCTGTGGCGACCCCCAACCATAACATTATTTTTGTTGCTACTTCGTAACTGTAACCTGGCTACTGTTGTGAGTCATAATGTAAATCTCGGTGCTTCCCGACTGTCTTAGGTGATCCCTGTGAAAGGGGTCAGAGCCCACAGGTTGAGAAAGAACTACTACTGGCTTAGAGCCAAGCCTCACTCATGAGACACCACCATTTGTGCTGCTGCTCACAGTGAGAGCAGGAAAGGCTGCGAATCGCTGAGTTGCCAGGAAGGCTTTGAGCGCTGGGCGGTCCTGGGTGCCTTGGTCTCATCCCAGGGGAATAAGAACGGTCCCAGGAGCAGCAGCTTGTCTCATTGCTGTTCGCATTGCTCAGGACCCCACAGTGAGCAGCCCAGGAATGGTTTAGTTCAGCTCACAGTTTCAGGGTGCAGTCAGTCATGGCTGGGGAAGGAGCAGCTGCCGGCCAGTGAGTCTCGTAGTCACATGGCACTGACAGGAAATGGAGACTATCCTTTTAGTGAGTTTTCCCAGTGCTCTGCTTGTTTTTGCAGTCCCAGCCCACAACAGCATGGTGCTGCGCAAACTCAGATAATCCTCGCTGGAAATGTCTTCACACACAGACACCCACAGTAATTCTGAGTCCAGCCAAGATGGTCACGAGAATTGGCCATCGCACCAGCAAAGTCTGGCACGACACTGGATCATTTCTGTTTCCCAGCAGTCATCCTTCAACAAGTGCTGATTTGCTCAGTGTAACCGATTTTTCTAAAGCAGTGGTTTTTAACCTGTGGGTCATAACCCCTTTGAGGGCCAAACGACCCTTTCGGGAGTTACCTAAGATCATCAGAAAGCACAGATATTTACATTATGATTCATAACAGTAGCAAAACTATAGTTAAGAAGCAGCAATAAAAATAAATTTATGGTTGGGGGTCACCACAATGTGAAGAGCCATATTAAAGGGCCACAACATTGGGAAGGCTGAGAAACATTGCTCTAAAGGAAAAGAACTTACAAAATGAGAATATATATTCATACATACATGTATTCACATATACAGATATACACATACATGCATATGTGTGTATGTGGCATTTATTTGAATGGCTTATAAGCTGTGGTCCAGCTAGTCCAACAGTGGCTATCTTTCCTAAGAAAGGTCAAGGATCTGGTCTTGATTCTGTGCCCGAGGCTGGATATCTCAGCTGGTCTTTGGTCTGTGTTAGAATCCTGAAGAAGTAGGTTCTAATACCTACAAGGGAACAACAAACTTCAGCAACAGATGGATGGACTTGCTAGCAAGCATGAGAGAAAGCAGGAACAAAAGCAAAAGCTTCCTTCTTCCATGTCCTTTAATGTGGGTGCTACCAGAAAATATTGCCCAATATAAGGTGGGTCTGCTCATCTTAAATGATCTAGCAAAGACAATGCCTCACAGGCACCCCAGCTGCTTAGGTTTCAGTTGAGTCCAGATGTGATCCAGCTGACAATGAAGATTATCCATCATACTAACCAAGGGGACTATTATTTTTTTTCTGCTCCAAAGAAGTAGTCACCAAAAGCCTCAGAGGGTGATCATCTACACTTCTTAAAACCCTTCCACAACCCCTTGCTATCATTTTAAAAACATTTATTGAGCAAGGCATGGTGGTGTATGCTATGATCCCAGCACTTAAGAGACAGAGGCAGGAGGATTACCGTAAGCTCAAGGTCAATCTTGTCTACAGAGTAAGAGTATTTTTAGAAGCAGAAAAGAAAGCTTAGTTTGAGGGCATGTGAACGAAGTCATTGTAATTGGTGCTCACGGTGTCTACATGTGTTAATACCTGTCCTGCACAGAAGAACAGAGTCTGGGCAGGAACAGGAACACACCAGCCTTGCTTTCCATGGGTGCTCCCCACAGCTGGAGACGCAACATGAAGACCACGGACTTGGGCACAAGCACCTCCCTCTCCAAATGAGACTGCCCTCTGGAGGAGTATAAATGGTTCTAACACGTTCTGGGCAGTCTAACCAGGACTACCATGTGAAATTTACCAGGAAAAACATTTTAATTTAGCCTGTGGTAAAAACAGACAACCAAACCCCCAAACACTTTGACAAATGCCACTGCTCAAAAAACCCATGCCCCTTTCAAAGAGGAAACAGTTATGGGAAATCAAGCTTAAGAGAGAAGAGGTGTGCAGAAATGTGTTAGGTAGGCTTAACCTCGGGTGCCACCCCAGAGTCTCAGGTCCGTCTAGCCTTTGCCAAAGAGAGGAGGTTCACAAACTGCACGTCTCCAGGGTCTCAGATTCTCCCAGGAACTATGGAACCAGTCAGATATGAGCATTCCCAGAATCTCTCTTCTCTGAGAGCTCCCTACGACCAGGACACACAGCAGAGTACCTGTCCTCCTTACACGCCATTTGAAGTCAAGCCTTTCTCCCACGTGGCCCCTCCCCTTTCCTCATTTTAAAAGGATTGTGTCACGAGCCCTCTTCCTCTGCAATTATCCCTGTCATTGCTACTCATGATGGTTTTTCTAACTGGAGAATAAATCTCTCAGAGAAAATGGATGATGGGCAGTTCTAAAGTCAAACATGCCGACAGTCCTCTGGAGTCACAGCAGTGGCAGTATCTAGCCAGGATCCCCAGACATGACTTGACACTGCTTGTAATGTCTTCCCCAAGATGAGAGGAAAGCCACTCAAAGGGAACCCTCTGAACTGGAGCTCCAGCGACCCCTCTGAGGCTTCAAAGTGCTCATTGCCTGATGGCAAGAGGTTCCTGGCAGATTAAGGTGCCAGTTACTGTTAATTGATGGCTTAAGAAGGACCAGCCAGTTCTCCTAGCTTAGCTGCCAGGTTGCTTCCTGAAAGCACTTTCATAGCATCTAAGGGTGTGGGGTGAATTCTTAGCAGCCAGAGCTGAGGCCCCCTGGAGAGCGGGAGTGCTCTTCCTGAGAGCTTAATTGGGGAGGGGGCTAATTGTCGCCACAGTTCAAAAGAAATGTCTGTGCCAGTCTACAAAGGGGACACACAGAGACACTGTCAGGTGTCACACTCCCAGAAGGCTGCGTCCTCATGGCATGGTCTGAGGAGAAGCATGAATGCTACACTCACCATCTCTCAGACGTGCCACTGTAGCACGGGAATAGGTGGTGGGAAACTGGGCGCCCTGTTCTTCACGCTCTCAGGGAATGGCATTCTCTGACCATCATGTTGGTCCTTTTGGCTCAACATGCACTTGAAGCCTTTCAACGCCAGCTTCCGCCATCGCATGCCATTTGTGTGGGCAGTGCTTTGCTGTCTCTTCACCTGCAGACCTGAGCCACTAGGGACTCTGTCTATGGGGGAAATAACAGTTTACCACTTTATTACATTTGGGGGAACCACAGCAAAGAAAGAAAGAATTCGAACCGGCACTGATAGTTTTACAGTGAGTGTGGACTGGATAGTTTTCTCAGCATCAATGGATTCAACTCACTCAGGACTGAAAATATTTGAAAAGGATAATGCCTGTACTGGATGTATATATGTATATATTGTCATTCTTTTTTGTTTGTTTTTTCGAGACAGGGTTTCTCTGTGGCTTTGGAGCCTGCGCTGGAACTAGCTCTTGTAGACCAGGCTGGTCTCGAACTGAAATGGAATGGGTTAACAGCAGCGGTAACGCCACGACCCCCCTTCTCTTAACCCAAAATAGGGACATCAGCCAAGATTCCCTGCTAGCAGAAGCAGGATTCCAGGT
>JAQHUG010000025.1:7362811-7394499 GCA_028555095.1 Dicrostonyx torquatus | reverse complement strand
GGCCAGCGGCTGGGGGCTTGGGAGCCTGGGTGCTGGGAACATACAACCCACACACCTCTCCCCTCTCCTCCTGAAGTCCCAGAGCAAGTCATCCGCAAGTTGGTATCTGGGAAGGTCAGCTTGCTGGCTATGAGATGGTTCATCCTTGCTGGGTCTCCACGTGGTGGAAGGGGTCTGTGCAGTCCCCCAGGCCTTTCTAAGAAGTCACTGATCCCACTCTATAGTCTCCACCTCAAGATCCACCCTCCTCATTTCACCCATGAATTGTCGTACTTGGCGAATTAATTAAGACTTGATAAACAGAAGTTTTGCAAAAAGAAAGCTTTGATTTGCTGACCAAGCTGCACATTCCTGTTTGAACTCAAGTCCCACAGAGACACTTAGCAAACAAAATGGGGTGATGCTGGGGTGTTTGCTGAATGGAGAAAATGGCCCCGAAACCTCCAGAGTTGGTGATTTCTGAAAGGCTGGATCTTCCTGCTGTTGTGTGACAGGGCAACTTAAACCCTGTAGTACTTCCAGAGCGTGCTTCCAGCTGCTCAGACCCAAGTGGCTTGTTATTCAGAACAGCTCTCTGGTAAATATGATAGTTTTCTTCTCGCTTGCTTCTTCCCACTGATCACTCACGCTAAGCACTCACTAGGGCCTGTCTGCTCATCTGCTCTCTCCTGTGCTGGGTGGGGGATGAAGACATATATATTGATGTGCACAGGAGAGCTGGTCTGGAGATGTCCTCAGCTATCCAACAGCAGAGGTGTGCCATCTGCTGAAGGCTGGGCGGCTGGGTGATGATCAGCTGTCAACACGGATGTCACCATCTCAGCTTCAGGCTCTGATGTGCGTGACCCTGGAGCCAGGCCTTTATCAGCAGTCAATGAGAATGGGCATACTCATGCTGTTTCCTTTCTTAGGGGGCCAACCCTCCTGCTCAGTTGGCTGACAAGATTTCTCTTACAGACACCTTCTAGTTAGAACCTCTGAGCAGAGCCAGCCAATAGGAACACCTCTGATTTCCCTGGCATTCAAATGGCCACGTTTCTGCTTTAAGGGAGTTTACAGATCACCTTGTCATGTGCACTTGTGGGCTCTAGGTGCCTTGGGAGAGACATCCATTGCGTCTGAAGCATAGTAAGGAGTCAGGGAGTCACTGGGAGGCCTGTAGGACTGCTGCTTCAGACAGAGCTGCTGGACCCCCATATATTGTGTAGTCAGGTGCCATGTAGTATGTTGCCTCATTTCCTGCCAAGGGATTGCCTCTTCCCCTGCTCGGCATAGACTTGTTGGGACTATAATTACATTTAGGCCCACAGTCTCTCAGTCTTCTTCTCCCCGGCCTGCCTGCTCTCTGACCTGCTCTCAGAAGCAGAAAGTCATGTAGCTGCTATGTGGGGACTGGGAGCAGTGAACGGAAGGTGCAGAGGTAAAGGCTACAGCCCTCCTTCCTCTGCTGTCTTATCTGGCTCCATGGTAGGTCTGTTTCTGCAGTTTAACCTCGGCTCCTTATTCTCAGGGTTGGTTCTTTCAACTCAGACCCATTTAAGATAGCCAGATTCTTCCCAATTAATTACTCCCCCGCTTGCAGTTCAAACACTGTGACTTAAACATAAATATGTATTTAGGGCTGGGGAGATAGTTGGCAGCTAAAGCGATTACCAGCAATCAAGAAGATTGGAATTTGGGTCCCCAAAATACAAACACATAAATGGGAATGGGAGTGTCAGAGTGGCCTGTAAGACTGGCCTCTGAAAGGCAAAGATGGGGGAGTCCCAACGCAGGCTGCCTGGCAAGAGAAGTTCAGGCTTTGATTGACAGCTCCTGCCTGTATGTGCACCCACACACATACAAGTACACATACGCACATACACATAAATAGAGGAAAAAGATGAGAAAAAAAACCTTTATTTTGTAAGGGAAGACACTGATTCAGGGAAAGGGATGTCCACCCTGTTTAGAGGGGCCCTTGAACTAATTGAGAACTGAGCTGAGAACTCAAATCCAACTCTGGCCTGACTTTGTTGCTTGCGCTTGGCTAAAACTCAAATGCCTACAGGTCGATAAATGAGCTGTGTGTTGTGTGTTTCCAGGGGCCACGTGGGTTATTTACCAGCTCCTGGTTGTGCAAAGAGCACAGAAGACACGCCTTTATTGAAGACAGTTGTCATCTGCTTACGTCAGAGCCGGACAACAGCATTGGAGAGGCACGGAGAACTTAGCTCCTCTCTGACAGGGACTGGTCAGGTGTAGTTTGCTGTTCTTGGTGAGAGAGTTTAGGTCCATGGATGGTCATTTGTTAGGTAAGCTGGACATCTGAGTATTTTCGTATAAATATCCCTTGGTGTGTGTGTGTGTGTGTGTGTGTGTGTGTGTGTGTGTGTGCCTTAAATTGTTTCTTTGAAGGTTGAACAGCCTGGTTAGATCCAGGACCTGGACAGCTTGTGACTTCTCCATTACAGTGGGTTCATTCCATCCTTTTTCATAGTCGTATCCTGTAGCTTTTGTGTGACACCGGGTGCCTCATTCCCACCCTGGCAAACCTCCAGAACAAATAAACACATTTTGAGCCCTGATATTCCGTTAGACAGAAAGGGAAGTGCAAACTTGATTCATTTTTGACTTAGCTGTCCTTATATTCTTAGCTAAAGTTCAGAGAGAAGGAAGACGTTTAATGGGGGAATTCATTAATTAGAGTGTTTAGTTTTCCAGTAGGAATGAAAAGGGTATCTGTGGAGCAATTCTGCCCCTAGATGGCTATCTCGAAAGGTCAGACATGTAGAAGTATTGATTGCAGCTGTTCAGAATGATCACCCCACAGCTCGGTGAAGGAAAAGTCACTCCAGTGTGTGTTCTCAGATCTGTGACCAGATGAAATGATGTGGTTGAAAGTGGTGTGTAATACAATACAGCACCGTGAGCTTTGAAGGGGTTTTGTTCACCTATGAGGAACAAAGACAAAGATAGCAAGATATGCTGTAAAGCCGGCTGCAAGGACCAGAGACTAGTAAATGGCTGTTGGTGCATCAATTTAGCCCATAGTTTGTTTTTGAGAAAAAAAAAAGTTTGAAAAAGAATCAACGAGCAATTTCTGATGATTTTCCACTATACTCGTAGATAGATGGCTAGTCTAATCGTCAGTCAAACATTAGGCAGAGAGAGAGAGAGCCCAGATTGGAGATCTCCATTGGGTCGGTCCCTCCCTTTGGAGCCTGGTGAACCCCACAGAGGAGTGGGAGGAAGAATTGTAAGAGCCAGAGGAGTCAAGGAGACCAGGAAAGCACAACTCCCAAAATCAACTAACTAGGGCTCAGAGACTAAAGCAGCCATCACAGAGCCTGCAGGGGTATGAGCGAGGCCCTCTGCATATGTGTTATAGTTATCAGCTTGGTGTTTTTGTGAGACTCCTAATAGTGGGATGGGGGGGCTGTCTCTAACTCTTTTGCCTGGTCTTGGATCCTTTTTCTACCTACTGGGCTGTCTTGCCCAATTGTAGTATGAGAGTTTGTACCTAGTCTGGTATGTTATTATGCTGTGTTTGGTTGATATCCCTGGGAGGCCTGCTCTTTTCTGAAGGGAAATGGAGAAAGAGTGGATCTGGGGGAGAATAGTTGTGGGGGGGGTTGGAGGAGTGGAAATTGTGATCAGGATATACTACTGTATGAGAGAAGAATAAATAAGAAAATAAAGTTTTATTGGCATAATCATGAACATTTGTTTCTGTGTCTGTGAACGCTTTGGAGTCCTAAGCACAGAATGAAGGAGATGAAATGGGCAGTTGAAACTGTTTTCTCCCAGTTGTTTATAGTAAATGCTTGCTGACTCCTGCCTTTGACCTAGGAGAGTGCTAGGTCTTGCTTTGGCTTTGAAAGTTCTGGATATGTTAAAGGTGCTGGAGGGATGGCTCAGAGGTTAAGCCTGGGTGGTATGGTTTCCAGCATCCACTGGGTTCACACCACTGGTAACTCTAGTGTAAGAGGATTTAGATGCCCTCTTCTGACATCCCTGGACTCGTGCACACATGCGGTACACACTTGTACACATAGACATAAATTAACTTTTTAAAATAAAAGGATATATTAAAGAGACAGGACAGCTGCAACCGAAGTCCAGTCAGCCCTGTGTTCACATATCTGTATGGTTTCAATTAAGCTCCAAATAGAAAGATTTCAGGTAATTGATGCCTTCAACCCTAGCACTTGAGAGTTGGAAACAGGAGCAGGGAGATGAACACCATCCTTGGCTATACATCCAGTCTGAACAACGTGAGGCCTTGTCTCAAAAGGAAGACTGAAAGTTGGTTTGAGGAAGAGTCTGCGCCTGCACTGAGCACATACAGGTTCCTTCCCTGCCCTCATTGCTAAGCACTATGACTATTTATATCCTACTGACTTTGCGCTAAATATTATCAGAATTCTAGAAATATTTAAAGAACACAGGAGGGTGCACACAGGACTTGCAGATGCTAAGAACTTTATACACGGACCCGGAGCCAATCTCCTGCGGATCCTGAGACAGCTGAATGACAGAGGCAGGAAAGGTTCAAGAAATCCTGAGCTATTTTGAAGTTTCACGCAAAGGTAATTGTGAATCGGTTAGACACTGATGGTGGAGGAAAGAGAAGGCAGAGAGGAAATAAAGACACAGGAGAAGGAAGGGTGGAAGGGCCGCAAGGCGAGGGCACCTCAGCCTCTCCAAGTCTCAGAAGATGCTCGCCATTTAGGTGGCAGCTGTCTTGCTTAAAGTTTAGAAACATATCTGAGCTGATGTGTCCCTGGGGAGGAGAGAGATTAGGACAGAGGGGTGCAGACGGTTCTGCATGAGCACGGTGCAGGGTGTCTCAATTTATGGGGAGAAATGAAGGACTTTGCAGTTTGTCAGACTCTGCCAAATCCACAGCAACTGAGTCCAGATGGACCCGCGGCTCAAAGTGGGGTTTCCCAGATGGTCTCACAGGGCACGCTGGCACCCAGAGGTACAAACTATTCTGAGAACATCTTGAGGACTCTCCTCCGCAAATACCGCTAATAGTGTGCCTGTGCTTTATCTGTTTCTTCCTGTTCTGTGTTCCATGCGTATCCGAACACTGGGCAAAGAGCGTAGTTTTCAGTTTGCCTTGCACTAACTGCACAATCAAAGCCCAAATGAAAGGGTAAAGTGGAAGGCATGCTGGAGATGGTTTCTCAAAGTGTGGTTCTCTACATCTCTTTCGAGCTCCTGGATGGAATGAATGTTTCATGATTTCCATTAGCAGCCATCTTGCCTCATGAGGCCTCCCTGAGCAAAGAAACAAGGAAGGTTAGAACAAGAAGGAGCCAGGGGTTCTGACACACCAGAGCATCACGGTGGCTCCCAGCAGGCTGAGTCTACATTTTCTTGGTGCCAAACCCCGTGTCACATTGGGATGCAATGTTTTTTAGAGCTGAACATTTGGGAGATGAGCCTGAAAGTGATTTTCCTCAAATTCCCCGAGGTGTGGGCCATGTGGCCCTAAAGAGATACTGCTCTTGAGCCTTAGTTGGCAGCGACTGGTCTTCTGCTTTTCTTCTTCAATGCCCTGGATGCAAGCCATACTTGGTCCAGCATGGCTTCAGGGATTAACCTAATTGGGACAGTGATGGAATAATGTAAGACATGGAATGGAAAAACTACTCGCAGGGGGTTTGGGCTCTCTGATGAGGTTGCCTCAGCACCTTGGGGAGCTCAGTGTGTTTATATACATTGTTGATTGGGATATGACATACAGATAAAAAGGAGGTAGGGTTATTATTAATAACCGAACAAGGAGTCAGATATAATTCATCTCAGTAGGAGCAGGCTGTGTACAGGAGCAGTCGTTCGACTGTGAACACAGGGGAGCGCTATGGGGGACATTTTCTGCACTTGAACCAGAGGAAGGCTCTGCCATCTCTCTGAGCCTTGCCCTAGACAGGTGGGGCTGGGGCTTTACCCTTTCCGTGGGTCTGAAGCACTGGAGTCCTGAGTGCTTCTCTGATGTCGACATGGATTTCCAGCACTCCCTGCAAGTGTCAGTGGTTGACCAATCTCCGTGCTTTCCCTCTCAGGGAGGAAACCTGCCTGAGAGCTGTGAACCCTTCTTCCCTTTTGCGTCTACAGTCCACCTGCCCAGTTTCCTGAAGTTCATGGGTTTTGTTGATCAGTTATATTTCACTTTATTTGACTCAAAATGTTTTCTTGTTTCCCTTGACGCTTCTGGCACGATACTCTCATTATTTAGAAGAGGTTCTTTCTAGAATTCCATACTGTTTTCTAGGTGAGTTCCATGATAGTCGGAGAAGGCAATTGAGTGATTGCAAGTCTGGAACATTTGTAGCCTAGATGTCCTGTCTTGGAGAATGGCAATCTGTATTGGGAAGGAATGTGTACTTAGCTGTTCCTGGTTGGGACCTTTTATAAACACCAGTTAGATACAGAGGGTGACAGCGTTGCTCAGTTCTCTGTCCTTGGGGACTTCCTATCTGTGGTTTTTATTCAGCACGGGAGGAGTGCTGAAGTCAGCTACACAGTGGTCTACCTGTGTTTCTTACTTTCCCTTCCCCTCCCTCCCTTCCCTCCTTCCTCCTCTATCCCTTCACTTCCCTCCATTTCTTTCTTCTGTGGCTTTCTGTATGATGTATATGAGTCTGTTGTTATGTGCTTATATGCTCAGGAGTGGAAGTTTGCTGGTGAGTTGACCCCTGCACGAGGCCATCTGCATCCCCTAGTAATTTTCTCTGTTCTGCTGCCCACAGAGCCCACCACAGCTGCCACAGCTCCCTCTTTGCAGCATTCCTGTGACGATCTTGTTCTACATCTATGCCTTGAACTATTACATCAGTATGAGTGCTATTAAATACATGAAATTGGATCATGTTTTAATCTCTGCCCTTTAGTTGACATATTTGATGAAAACATTTAAAGAAAATATAACTGTACTGGTACTTTTATACATTATACATATTATATATAATAGATTATGTGGTTCACACATAATGTATAGTATATAACATATATTACATGCCATAATAAATATATTAATCTATAATTAGAAGTAATTTACTTTTATTTTCTGTCTCAATTTCCATGTTTCTTTTCTACTTTCTTGCTATAGTTTTGATTATTGTTAATACTGTATGTGAACCTATCTGTAGAATTTTTGACTGAATCTTTTAGTACATTTTTACTGGTTTGAGTTGAGTGTGGTGGTCTATGCCTTAAATCCCAGCACTCATGAGGCAGAGGCAACCAGATCTTTGCGAGTTCAAGGCCAGCCTGGTCTACAGAGGGAATTCCAGGACAGTCATGGTTGTAGAGAGAGACTGTCTCAAAACCCCAAATGAAACCAACCAACCGAAACAAAACATAAACAAATGATTTCATTGATGGTTGTAGTGATGATACACCCATGCATCTCTTGCGGTCTACCCTGGAGCCATCTTCCTTCACTTTAGGTGGCACACAGAAGCCTTTCTGTGTTTGGGTTATACCTCTCTCTTTCCCGCTTCACCTAGTGGGTGTCCTGGGTATTAACTCTACATACATTGAAGCCCACAGACAATGTTAGGAGTTTGTGTGAACATATTTACATATATTCTCCCTCCTAAGAGAACTGGCCTGCTGCAGATGGCGTCCTCTGCAGATGGCGTCCTCTGCAGATGGAGTCCTCTGCAGATAGTGTCCTCTGCAAATAGTGTCCTCTGCAGATGGCGTCATCTGCAGATGGTGTCCTCTGTAGATGCTGTCACCTGCGGATGCTGTCTTCTGTAGATGCTGTCCCCTGCAGATGCTGTCTCCTGAAGATGCTGTCTTCTGAGGATGGTGTCACCTGTGGATGCTGTCTTCTGTGGATGCTGTCCTCTGCAGATGCTGTCTTCTGTGGATGCTGTCCTCTGCAGATGCTGTCTTCTGCGGGAGTCTTCTGCGGATGCTGTCCTCTGCAGACGCTGTCTTTTGTAGATGCTGTCTTCTGTGGATGCTGTCTTCTGCAGATGCTGTCTTCTGCAGATGCTGTCTTTTGTAGATGCTGTCTTCTGTGGATGCTGTCTTCTGCAGATGCTGTCCTCTGCAGATGCTGTCTTCTGTGGATGCTGTTTTCTGCGGATGCTGTATTCTGCAGATGCTGTCTTTTTTAGATGCTGTCTTCTGAGGATGTTGTCTTCTGAGGATGCTGTCCTCTGCGGATGCTGTCTTTTAGCTTTCACCTCACTTATTTTTAGTTATTTTCATCTTAAGGAGACTCGTCTATGGCCATACTACCCTGAATGCACCCAATCTCGTCTTAAGGAGACTCTCACTGGACACAGAACTTTGGGTGGACAGCAGCCTCCATTTCTTCTGATAAGAAATTTGGTTTTTGGTGTCATTTAAAAACATATACTATAGGACTGGAGTAAGGGGAATGCCTCCTGCTCTTCTAGGGGCCCTGACTTGGATTCCCCACAACACGGCTTCCAGGCTTCTGTGACTCCAGCTTATGTCCTTGAAAACTTGAGAGTGATCTCAGTTTCACTCAGAGATATTTCCAATATTGTATACCACAGTTTTAAGTTTCCACCAATTGTTCAGTCAGTTTTGTGCTGTTTCTCTGACATTGCCTGTTTCCCATTCCTTTCAGAAGACTTCACTCTTCACGGGGAGATCTTGCAAAGCTGTGTGCGTCAGTCCGGTGACTTCAACACCGTGCTATGTCAGCATTCGCTTCTGTTGAGTGCCATTTCCTAACTGAATGGAGAATTTCTGTTTTGTTTTGTGTGTGTTTGCTTCTGTGGGACATTTTTCTTTACCGTGCAGGCACAAGGCTGTGAGGCTGATGGGTGTTGTAGAAAGCATGCTGACAGGTGGGTTTCAGCAACCCTCGGCCCTGTGGGCTCAGGCTGAAGTCTGATCAGCCTTTTGTGGGTTGTGGTTTCCAGGCTGGTCCCATTTTCAAAGTGTGTATCTGGATCTGTCCTCTCCACGCTCCACCCTGTGGTTAGTCTGTGCTAGAATGGTGATCCCCATCTCAAGTGCCCAGAGGTTTTGCAGTGCTGCTGGGGTCAGATACGCATAAGCACAGCATGTGGGTAAATTTAGCGATTCATACACACCTCTGCGAGGCCCAGGCCAGGATGCTCAGCTCTTTGCTTGGTTACTTGTGTATTTTCAGACTTCCTGGGCCTTTTCTATGAACAGAAAGCTGGGGTGTTTGCTGCCTCACTCAAACATGTCCTTTCTGTGATTATGCCAGGTAAGCTATGCGGTAGAAGAGTAAAGAAAAGACCCATGGGAATGGAGTGACTGCAGCATGAATTCTAATTGCTCTTAATAAAAACATAGGGTCAGATATTGTGGTAAATACTGAAAGATCAGAGAGACAGAGGAGCAAGCCACAGCTTCTTCTTACGGCACCAACTCCTCAGCCTGAAAGAGGGCAAGTTCCTGTCTTTGCCTACCTTATATTTCTCTCTCTGCCCAGCCATATCCCTTCATGTTTCCTCTTCCCTAGTGCTGGGATTAAAGGTGTGTGCCTCCCCAGTACTGGGACCAAAGACATGAGATCCCAAGTGTTAGGATTAAAGGTATAAGTCATCACCGCCTGGTTCTGTTTCTCTTTTAGACTGTGTTAATCTCATGCCACCCAGGGTGGACTTGAACTCACAGAGATCTGTCTGCCTCTGCCTCCAGAGTGCTGGGATTAAAGGTGTGTGCCACCACTGCCTGGCCTCTATGGTTAACTAGTGGCTAGCTCTGTCCTCTCATCTTCAGGCAATCTTTATTTGTTGGAACACAAACAAGTGACATTTCTTACACTTTCTTGGGACCGCAATTCTTAACAGAAAGGAAGGTTTCTCTGCTCCAGGGCTTCAGGCTGCCATGAATCCCTTAATTCTGCCCTTGTAGGATGGTTTTGAGAAAGGACAATGGGAAAACAAAGAGAGAGAGAGAGAGAGAGAGAGAGAGAGAGAGAGAGAGATTGAGAACAAACAGGAAAATCCCCTACTTCTGAGTATAAGGGCATTTCCTTCCTGCTTCCTGATACAGAGCTAGAACTGGAGCTCCTGGGCTGTCACTCTCTGCGAAGATCCCTGCCAACGTCAGGCTTCCTTGATTTCATATCAGAAGGGGAAAGATGGTAAGCCTGCCTTCACTCCCAGTTCAGAAGCATTAGTTTCACAATGTTGCCTTCTCTCCAGTGTGCTGCTGCCATGGATTTTGCAGAGAAACGACCTCCCTCCTGATGTGGTATTCCCCTCTGTATTCTATGAATATATTTTATTACCATTGGTTAATAAAGAAGCTGCTTCAGCCTATAGCAGGGCTGAATATAGTCAGGCTGGAAGAGAGAGAGAGAGTAGGCTGAGCCTAGGCTCATGTAGCTACCGAAGGAGACAGCCCCTAGTCACCAGTCAGAACCTTACTGGTAGGTCACAGCCTCGTGGTGATTCACAGATTAGTAGAAATGGGACAATTTAAGATGTAAGAGTTAGCTAGAAATATGCCTAAGCTATTGACCAAGCAGTGTTGCAATTAATATAGTTTCTGTGTGATTATTCATGTCCAGGAGACTGGGAAACAAACGAGTCTCTGCCCCCCCCTCACCTGCCCCCTAGTGAAGTGTCCACCAAGGCACTCAGTTATGGAGTCAGTATTGTCGCTGCTTGCTCAATACTTCCTGAATCTGGAGACGCCATAGATTTTGGCCACTGGCAGTTGCAGTTCTAACCACTGCATAATGTGTGGCCCCATAGTGAACTATCAGAGTCAAAAAGACACTAGTCATGCCCAGAGGCTGCATTGAAAAGGGGGCAAAATTTCAGGAACCATCAGCTGTCCTCAGTTTCTCCTACTGAGTCCCATACAAGGCATAAGAAGACCCGCAATTGTCCTCTCTGTACAGTTTCTCCATGGCCCCACTCATCCTCTGGTGCACTGAGGTCAGTACTCACTATATACTAGGACAGCTCATTTGACTATAACACATCTGCAGGAAGTTGTTAAGGATTTGCTACCTTTACTGGAGGAGTCAGGGGCTGTGCATTCCACTCAAGGTGCAGCTCTTCTAGAAACAATCCTGGTGTTGGAGGCCAGCTGCACCCATTCTCTCCGTTCCTGTGCTCTGTGCCTACTGTAATGTGACCTGCTTTAGAACAGCTATGCAGTCAAACTTGGCGGCTCCCATCTGTAATCCTAGCACCTGCAACACTGAACCAGGAGGATTGCCACTAGTTCCAGGCTATCCTTATCTACATAGCAAGTTAAACCATACTGGGCTACATTAGTAGATCCTGCCTCAAAAAAAAAAAAACCCAAAACAAAACAAAACAAAAAAACAAAACAAAAAAACCCAAAAACCAAAAAAACCAGCCACCACTGCCACCACCACCACCACAACCACTGCCACTACCACCACAATCACCATCACAGTGCCAGAACAGCAGCAGCAGCAGCACCACCACCACCAAGAACAGCACCAATTTGCACTGTGCCTCTCTAGTCCCTTAAGCAAGAATGAGCTTTCCTCTGCAGGATGGAAAACACCTCTTACTCTACATCCCTGGCTCTGCCTCCAGCCTCTCCATCCATGACATAGAGGACGTAGAGTACAAATCAGAGGCAATGCTGTGAAATGACTCCTTGCTGTTGTGGAGATCACATCCACATTCTCCGTAATCATCCCCTCACCCACAGCAGGGGTGAGTGGAGTTTGTGAACGGAGGATCACAGCTGGCAGACAAACAGATCCAGTGATCGCAGAGCCAAGAATTCCGTCCAAGTGAGATTCCACTTAAGAGGCAGCCAAGTCAAACTAGATAATGAGGTAAATTTTTGGTTATTTCTGTCATTGACTCTAGCTTGTATTTGGTCTCTATGGTATCGTATGCACTCCTGCATGTGAGTGTATCATAGATTTGGCTCTGTCTCCACTCCAATTTGTAAGCCCACACATTTGCTGTCCCAACCTTCTAAACTATGCAAATTTCCCAGAACAGGCTATACATCTTGGTTTCTTTCCAAATTCTTCACCGATATCATTTACTTTTCTGGATGCACGTCCCTGCCCATCCTTAACGCTGGATTCTTCACTCATTCCTGCAACTGAGGAGCATTGCTCCCTGGTACTTTTACACAGCCACCACGAGGCTGTCAGGATGCACTCAGAGAATCCTCAAAATGCTTGGAATTGCAGATTTTAGAAAACTTCATTTTGATCTGAAGCCATTTAATAGACTTTGAATCCCTTCTATTAGAAAGCAGAGGTTCTCTCTATCTTCTCAGAAAGACATACTATATTCATTTAAATGAAAGAAACCAAAAATTCCAAAGAGGATGCTGTGTGCCAGGTGTGATGGGATGCACTTGTAATCTCAGCACTTATGAACGGGAAGCGGGAGGATGCTGACTTCCAGGGCATCCTGAGACTGTCTGAGAAAAGGCTGCATTGACATTGTGAGTGCCAGAACCATGATTTGATAATACACAAGTCTGGCATTCTAAGTGTAAAACCGTCCCCATTCACAGTTACTGGTTTTGCCTCCCAGCCCTCTCTGAGGAAGGTGCCGCAGTTTTACAGGTATGCTATTAGGAATGATGAGAGGTAGAGAATAACAGCATTGATTTTTGGGTTTAGAGCTTACACCGGAAGCTGGGGCTTCTGGTCTTCCAGGGAAGTCAAAGGGAGGGAGAACAAGCCTGGAGTCAGAGGGTGTCCTCGCTTTCTGCAGCAGTGTTAGCTCTGGGTGACACCTAAGCCTCATTAGCACCCCTGATGTGATCTTACTGGCTGTTCCTATCCTCTTGCTTCCTCCCAGCCCTTCTGGAATCCCCTTTCTGGGGTGGCAGTGGAGATGGCAGGGAAATCACTTAGAAGGAATTAATTGCCTTTGCTTCTAATTACTTTCCTCTTTCAAGGTCGATGGGTTAATTATGGAGACAGTAACCACATGTTAGAGTCCCCGGGTGAAAGGCACGTTCCCTTTCACACAATCACACTATGCTGGTGATACCCACCGGCCCCAGTGCTGCTAATGTAATTATCTCCGAGCAGGTTGTGCCACACAAATATTCACAGAGCTTATGACACAGAACAAGTGCATGTTCAAGGCGGGGGTGAGGGGATCAGACCTTAAATTATTTAGCAAGGAAAAAAAATCATTAAGAATCTATCTGTAGCCAAACGACAGCATGCTGCAGCTGTGGCAATTTTTAAAAGTAGAAACCACTGTAGTATGTCCCTTCTGGAACAAATCAAACTCTCCTGTTTACTCTGCAGTGGGACCAGGGCTCTTTCAAGTCTGGGTGGCGCCTTAATAGCAGCGGAGACAATTCTAATATGGCTTCAGGTCCACATGCCCAGGACTCCGTTTCCCAGAAGCACCTGCTCAGTGGCTTCAGAGTCTTCACCCAGAGGTAAGTGTGACAGCTAGGTGGATAAAGGTGCTCAGCACCAAGCCTGATGAGCTGAGTTCAGTCTAGAAGATTCTCACGGTAGAAGGTGAGAACTGGCTCCTGCAATTTGCTGTCTGACTTCCACATATAGGCTCTGACATAGGGACCATCCGCATAATAAAAACAAAACAAAACAAACCTCCCAAGCCCCCCAAAATTAAAAAAATTCTAAACCCACAGGATTTAAGACTCCTACATTCAAGTTTGTAATAAAAGACAGAAGGATGCTAAGCCCTGACTTCAAATCAAGCGCTGATCACTAATGATAGGAACCACTCATGCAAATTCTCATCTCCTAGTACATTTAAGGAAATGGTTTTCACACTTGAGTGGGTACCGAACCCCCTAGAGGGCTGCTTATTAAAATCCAGATGGCAGGTCCCCACTCAGCCTTCTGACTCACCAGGGCTGGGGTGAGACTCCAGTTGCATTTCTAACAAGTTCCAAGGTGTAGCGGCTGCCGGAGAACAGCGTGCTCAAAACGACTGACTTGGGTCAAGCTTATCGATGACAGTGACGCCGAGCACAGTGGCAATGTTACTAGAATTTTGGGGCAATTCCTTTGTGCTTGCCAGATGATAATCGGGGGAGGAAATCATTAATCGAAGAATTTAAGAGTGGACTCACACAAAAGTCCAAGGATACTGTATTAGAGTTTTATTAAGAGTTTAAATGAAAAACAAACCCAAGACAGCCTAGCTATAAAACACAGCGGCTTCCTGGAGAAGGAGGAGTAGGAGGAGGTGGTGGTGGAGGAGAATAAAGAGAAGCTAAAAAAAAAAAAAAATGACAAGCAGCCCCATGGCAGGGAGGGGGCTTTAGAGAGAGTGAGGAAAGGCACACTTAGATTCTGACCAATGTGGGAAAGAAAGAAAAGAGAAAGGGAAAATGTTGTGCCCTGTCAGGGAGCATAGCTGAGCAGACCTCACCACACCTCTGGCTGCACCTGAGTAGGGACTGCGCTGAGGAATGGGAATTTTGGGAGGGAAATGTATGGTCTCATCAAAGGAAACGTTAGTCTGTCTATCTCTTCAGCGTAGCTTAGGGTGAGTGCCCTTCGCAGGGGTGTTCCTTGACTCAGCCCAGCTGGAATGCTGGGTCTGCACCCAGGCCAGAGATTCGAACCTCTAGACCAGGAGTTTTTTCTTAACTGGCCACTATTGCTGCTCGAACAGGGATTAGCTCCCAGAGTTCCTAACTCAGCTGATGCCCTCTACATTTCCAACTTTAGGTCCAGCCCTTCCTGCCCTAACATTTGTTAAAATTGTTTGCAGAGTATCAGGGAAAGCACGTGTAGGCTTTTGATTAGGATGGAAAAAAAAGATGGAAAGAAGGAAAGCTACAAGTTATGCCTTTTGAGTTAGAACTCAGAAAAGTGGGCAGACTTCTCAGCGCTGCCGGAGGAGAGCCTAATGAGGGGCCTCATGGGGCGCGGGGGCTTCTGGGAGGACTTCTTATCCACACCCTCCGCAGCCCTTACCGGGATAGACATTTCCCTGAGTCCCTATGGCTTCATGCTCAGCGCAGTAGGGCAGATCCATATAACATCCCCTAATTCCTCTTCCTCAGGATGCATTCCCAACTGGACCGCTTCTTCCAGACGGAAGCCCTTCAGCTCTTTGCTCTCCCCCCATCAACTTTCTCTAAGCCCCTGAAGTCGACGCCCCCTACCCAGAATGCACTCTGTCTCCCCATTCTCTGTCCTCCACCCCAGGAGGAGTCTTTCTCCAGACTAACATCCTTCTGGATTTTTGGAGCTATGTTTTTAACTCATAACTTATATCCATTAATTTTCCTTTCAGAAACATCTTTATGCCTATAAAACTTCCTGACGATCTGAAGCAAAACTATTAAGTAGGTAATAGTTCAAGTGGAATGTACACTGGGCTGCACACCGCAGAGAACAGGAGACTGACCAAAAGTGGGAGGGAGGCCGCAAATACGAAATCGTGAGGTATTTCAGAGAAGGCATTTTGGGAAATAGTGACACCTTAGGTGGTTGACAAAGGTCTCAGTCTGTGAAAGGCTCTGGGACATCCTCAAAAGAGGCCCTCATTGCCACGGAGAAGCTTGGTCTCATAAAAACAAACGAAGACCCTTCAATCTGTAGCCTTTGCTGATTGCTCTAGAGTCAATAGTCTCAGGATAGTCCAATCCAAGCTAATGGCTTGACGTCACTAAAAGTGGATTTGGGAAGATAAAGGTGAAAGTCGTTCTCAGCAGCTTGTGGGAGCCATTGCCCTGAGTGCCAGTGCTGCTAACTGCGCAGATTCCGGTTGCTCAGCTTCTTTTCTTAAGGAAGGCTAATGGCTGCATTTATTTCACACAACTCGGCCAGGGGTAGGAAGTCTTGCAAGGAAGTCCTTCAATGGTTCTGTATCCCACCACAGACATCGAAACCCAGCCCTCAGGCTGTGGAGGCATTTGATGTGACCTGAGCAGCATCCGACAAAACTGAACCTGTCTAAAGTTTGACCCACTTGGTTCTTGGGCCAGGCAGCACTGGGGACCAATTCTGAAATCCAGGTCTTCTTTCCCATCAGATTCCAGAAGCCGGGATCATCCAGACACTGCTGCAAGGTTGGCTGGTCTCTTTCCCTCAGGACTTTACTGTCCTCTTTAAGACTCAGATCCTTTTCCTTCTGCACCTTTTCTTCCCTTGCCTCTTAGTTTTCCTTCTAAAAGAACCCCATGGTCACGGAAATCAAGGGCAATTTCAAGGAAAACGATTGAGAGATAATGTCACCAGTGGCCTGTGGACTCGGGGCATCAGCATCTGTAACATGTATTGCTGAGACAATCCAAGCATTGGGAAGGTCAAATGGAAGAGCTGGAGAAACAGAGTGGAGGAACTAGGAGGCTCTGCTCGGTGTGAACTCGTGGAAGATCGATAGCATTCCAGGGGTAGGGGAAAAGCAAAGCTTCTCTTCTGGTGTGCAGTTCTTTCAGAGCGTGCACCAACAGGCCCTCGGGTTAGGAGAGGAAATAGAAAGAGGAAGCCCATGTTTCTTGGCTGAAGTCTGCTGGGGGATTATGGAGATGGGGCATGGAACTGAAGGACACATAAGCCTTTATCCAAGCCAGGCCAATGGCTAAAAGAACAAGGCTCTCATTGTTTCTCTTCTCTGAAGTGGGAGGCAGGTTTCTTCCTGGAATTTGCACCTATGCAGTCAGCTCTGCTTCCTTGCTAATGGCAGTATAGGCTCCTTCTTTATCCTCACTAAGAGCAGCCCAGGCTGAACTGCGTGCCTAGCCTGAGGACTCGTCTAACCTGGCTTCATTGTTTGAGTCTCTGCCTTCCTAATCCTGGGCTGAAGGTCAAATGGAAGGTCTCCTCCAGTCAAATCAGGTGTCACCGAGAAAAGAAGATGTTGTCTTGGCCAAATTAACCTTGTTTGACAGCTCAGTGATGAAACCCTTACCTAGACAGGAGAGGTGACACTCAGGACAAGTTTATGACTCACTAAATGTCATGAATCTGCAGCAGCCATCTGTCTCCTGGGGTTGAGCTCTGGCCTTACTGTTTCCCAGGAGACGGAGTAACAGAACATCTGACTGTCTCGGTGGATCCAGAGCCAAACTTTCCTTACACCGGGGGCTGGGTTAGCAGCAGGCACAGCTCTCCCATCACATCTAGCCTCACGTTAATTTGTCTGCAGAGGATGGATAGTGTCTCTGTTTTCCGGGGCTATTTAAGATTTCCTGAAGTGAGGGAAGCCAGTCCTTTGTGTCTCAGCCTTATCGTCACAGCTGAGACAGGGAGATTGCAGTTCGGGGCTAGCTTTGGCAACTTAGTGAGAATCAGTCTCCAAATTTAAGTAAAAGAAAGGACTGAGGTATAGTTCAGTGTCAGGGTGCTTGCTTATCACATGTGAGTTCTTGGATTTAAGTCTTAGAACTACCCATAAATAAACAAATAAATACAAACTAAAGTTAAAAAAAAAGGCTCAAGGTACACTTAAATGACCACGCTTAGCTAGTACATTAGAGGCCCCCGTACTGCAAGACAAGATACGTATCAAGACCTTGAGATGTCTGTAGGGCTTATTCTCCATAAATTCCAGTTATTATAATTATAGTATGATAAAGACAAGATACTTTGGCATGACCTGAAATGCTAGGGGGCAGAATGCTGGCGTTAACAGCAAGCTTTCTATAACTGTGATGAACACTTGGCAATTTACAAAGAGAGGTTGCCTTTGGCCCAGTTGTTTTGGGCCTGATAAGACACTGGTCTATAAGACAGGAGACTTTAATCTTAGAGGAAAATGCTCCCCATGTTATTTCCACCCTGCCTTGCCCCACTTTCCCTTCTTCTGCTTCGGATGTCTCCCAGAGGTTCATGTGTGAGCTCTCAGCTGGTGATACTGTTCTGAGATGCTGTGTCACCTTTGGATTCTGGTGTTTATCTGGAGGAACTAGGCTGGAACGAAGGGACTCTAGCCAGCCCAAACAAGGCGAACATGGATCTGTCAGGTGTTGCCCTTTATCCTCATTCCCTATGGCTTTCTAAAAATGATTAGATTATATTCCCAAAGCTATCCCCCAAGGTCTATTCCCTTATTTGGCCACTTCCTCCTCTACCAAGGTCCAGCTATCAAAGTATTGAAGTCCTGCAATCAAACCCCTCTCTGGCTCACCTAATTAAGATGCCCAATTCAAATTAAACTCCTCGTCCTAACATGGGCTTTCCACGTTTACCTCTACCAACCGCCATTTGCCTCTCCAACAGAGTCTGTCCTTTGTCCCTCTGAGACAAATCTCTCCCCTCTTCTTGTTCCTTTCCCCTTCTTCCTGTTTTTGTATTTTATTTCCTGACCTTTGTCTCTTTGGGACAAATCACCTTTGTGTTGGGTATTTGATCTTGGGATGTCTGGTGCTACTACTGGCACCTTCAGGAGATCTGGTTTTAATTTAACTGAAGTTCTCATTCCTTCTGGGTGAACCAAGATTCTTCCATCATGGACAGTGCAGCAGCCACCATGCCGTGCATACACGATGGCTCAAACTATGAGCCAAAATAAACTTCTTCTACCCTTATGTTGCTTTTGTTAGGTATTTGGTCAAAGCAATATAAAATAACCAATAAATTTTTTTACAAATAAAAGAGTGTCTACAGAAGTTGCACAACATGCTACATCAAAGCATGGCTACTCTGCGGCCTGGCTAATTTGAATATCAAATGTTTGTCATCTCCAGTGGTATGGACACTTGAAACTCACTTTTTTCTGACAGTTTAAAAACACAATATTATCACTGTGTTTTACAGTTGATCCTTTGAACTCTTTCTACCCAATTAAAATTTTGCATTCTTAGACTGACACCTCCCAAAAATAAAACATACAGAGAGAGGTCAACCATTTTGAGTAAGAAATTTTAATATTTTGAGGGATATAAGTCATATACCAGACAATTCACAATTTAAAATGTTTTGTTTAAGGTTCCTTAGTATATCTATAGAATTATGCAATTATGTAACCACAGTCTAATTTTAAAACATTTCTATTACAAGAGAAAAAATTCCCCTACTTGTTAGTGTCATTTTCCACTCCTGGAGCCCTCTTGTTTGTCTCTATAAGTTATATGTTCTATATTCTTCCTTTTCACTGATAAATAAGATTGTTTCAGCGTGTGAGTATGCAACAATGACTTTGTAGTTGGACGCTACTATTAGTTGGCTATTATGATATAGTTGGTTATAAATACTTGTGAAATTTTGAGAGAGAGAGAGAGAGAGAAAAAATGTATGTATGTGTACATATGTGTTCATTTCTCATGAGTATTTCGGGGTAGAGATTCTCGGTAACATTTTGAAGATATGTTAAACTTTCGAGGAAGTGCCAAGTTATTTTCCAAAGCAGCTGTTCCATTTTACAATTTTTACCAGCAGTCAATGAATGTCCCATTATATCCATAACCTTGTCAACATTTGTTATAGTCTGTCTTCTTGTTAAAACTTTTCCAGTGAGTATGACAATACAGCTTTGGTTTACATTTCCCCCATGGCTGAAAATGGTAAACACAGTGATGGTTGGCTTTAGCTGTCAACTTGGCAGGATTAAAAAGTAACCTCAAGAACTGGCAGAACCCTGAGTCTGGGTAAATCTTGGAGGGTTTGCACAGAGCATTGTTTGAGTCTGTGAAATGAGGGAGGAGATCTATCGGCAACCCAAGCCAGCACCCAGTGAGCCTTAGACCTAGGCAGGACAAAAGGCAGTTCCTTCTCTTTCTGGGAGATAGATTGTGGTCATTCTCCTGCCTTGGACAGCAGAACTCAAGGCAATCTCCAGGTCTTGTACCAGAGAACCCCTTGCTTCTCAGTTCCTTGCCTCTGAGCAGTAATGACATTGTCCTTTCTTTGTTCTAAGGTTTTGGTTTTATAATGAACCAATCTGCAGGTCTCCAGCTTACAGAATGCTTTTTGTGCTACATTTCGGCCTCAGTCATTTTATTCAGTCCCTCTATCATCCATCCATCTATCTATCATCTATCTATCTATCTATCTATCTATCTATCTATCTATCTATCTATCTATCTATCTATTATCTATCTACCTATCTATCATCTATCTATTTATCTGTCATCTATCTATCATCTATCTACTTGTCTATCTATCTATCATCTATCTATCTATCATTTATCTATCTATCTACCTATCATCTATCTATTTGTCTATCTATCTATCATCTATCTATCTATCTATCTATCTATCTATCTATCTATCATCTATCTATCTATCTATATATCTATCTATCTATCTATCTATCTTACTGAGAACCCTGGATAACTCTGATTTAATCACTTTCTTTGATTCCTTTTGTTCCCCTGAAATACAAAAGTCTTCAACAGAGTCTTTAGGTTAAAGTTCTCCGGAAGCTCAGACAAAAGGAGACTGGCTGAATTACCTTATTCCTATTTTCTTTCAGGAACTTTAGAAAAATTCACAGGTATAGACAAGCACTCACTCGAAAAGGAAGCAGGAAAGATTGTTATACAGTGACTCAGATGGTAGGTTCTTCTCTAGAAAACATTTCTCAATGTTTTTTCCATAGACATTAAGTGTAATAACATATTTCAGCTAAGACATGATATGGTGTTCTGGTTAATTTTTCTATTTTTATTTTTTATTTTTTTTTTGTCTGTCAGCTTGGCACAAATGGTTCATATGAGGAAAAGGAATGCCAACCTAGAAAATGCTTCCATCAATTGACCTGTAGGCAAGTCAGTGGGACATTTTCTTAAGTAGTGATTGATGTGAGAGCCCAGTCCACTGTGGGTGGTGTTATCTTTGGGTAGGTGGTCCTAGGAGGTATACTGATAGCAGGTGAGTACACATCACTCCTCCTGTTTCCTGCCTCTCCTTCTGCTTGAGTTCCTGCCCTGACTTCCCTCAGTGATAGACTGTGGTGTGGAAGTATAACCCAAATAAACCCTTTCCTTTGCAAGTTGATTTTGGTCATGATGTGTATCACAGGAATGGAAAACCAAATCAGGACACATGGTCATGTAAACTTTGGGACACAGATCAGTCTAACCTTCCTTAGGTGTGGTCCTGATGTGTTTGCATAGCAAAGGTGCCGTGAATTCTTCCTGTGAAGAATCTCGTTGAACAGTCTCACTTGCTCCCCGCCACTCGTGCTCAGCTATAAAGTCCTTTTGTATATTATGTCTTCATGGCTTCCAACACTGATGAAATAGAGACCTGTAGAACATATGTGGAAAACCAGTGAGATGTAAGGAGATCTGTCTAATCCAGGTGTTGGCTTTTGGTGGGATGGGTAACAACACTCGGAGCTGATTCCTGGAGGAGGGAAATAGCCACCCATTTTGGGTACCCGAATGGAAACCACCTCACTGCAAGAGACAGAGGAATACCCAGTCCTAGTGAGTTTGGAATATGCTAGCTGTAAGTGGGTTGAAACCTAGGTAGGCAGTAGCATAGGACAGGAAGCAGGAAGAAGAACACACAGCTGATCTGACAGTCCTCAGAACTCAGCAACCGGAAATGGCAGGAAGGTACACACTAGCTTCCTCATGGGTGGAAGGAGAGCTCAAGAAGCCTGATGATTTGTTAGGGGACTTCTAATCAAAACCTGTGGGTCAGGGACAGAAGCATAAAAAAGCCACTCTGTCCATCTCTAAGGACTGGGAACACCATTCAGGAATTCATCCAGAAGCAAAATTGATGAAAACCATGTCATAAAGGATAAGGGAGGGTAGATTTTAGAAGGTTGCTTTCAATGAGCAAGCCTACAGAGCATTTATGCCACACGGGGTAGAAGATCAAATCGGAGTCCATAAACCCCTCATACCTTAGCCATCATACTTACAGGAACTAATTTTACTTTATACCTCAGGACTAAGGAAAAAGAGGTTTATGGACCACGGGGGAAGGCAGTCTTTACAGAGTGGAATGTTAACACATCCCTTAGCCACATCCAAACAGCAGGTGGCTGAAGGCCCAGTTATTCCTCTTAATTGTGTCTTAGGCTTTAGATGTGCATCCCAATGCTGCCTTACTATGCCTGATTTCACTTGAATCTGGCTGCCATCCCGGGATGCACTTTTGCAGCTTCTGACACCCAGAAGAGTAGCCAGCTCCTCCTATTTGGGCTATTCTGCACCATTTCCTAAGGACAAATACTTCTCCGAGAGCAACTGAACTCTTCTGGCCGTATAAGAATACTCCTGCATAGACTTGGTGGATGTCCAAGTCAAGATTCTAAGTAGGAGGACTTGCTGTAAAAGTACCTTGATGGCTGTCAGTGCTCTGGAGCCAGCAAACCTTACTCGGCCCAATAAAGTTTTGAGGATAATATTTGCCAAACTGCGGGCATATTTATGATTTTCTCTTCTTAATTCATAACTATGAAGCCAAAGGTTTTTGCCTCAGTCCCTTCAGGGACTAAGGAAGGCCATTTTATAGAGACATAAAACTGTAAACTTTCTAGTTAGATGTAGCAGGTATTTTTTTTTTACTTTTGCTTTTTAAAAATTAAAATATACCTACAAAATTTTCCTCTGCCATTTCATTTCCCAACTCCTTCCATCCCTCTTTTTCTCCCTCCACATTCTTGAGAATTAAAAAAGCTTAACTGCTTTGTTATTACTCTACATCTAGGAGTAAATAGAAAAATCCAATCTGTCCAATCTGTTGAGTCCATTAGTATTAAGTCCTTGTTATCTCTAGGAGACACATTATCACAGCAGATGTCCTGGACCTCTTACAGTCTTTCCTCCCCCTCCTCAGAGATGGTCCAGGAACCTTAAGTATAGGAGTTCTGAGGTTTGTGTATCCATTGGAACTGAACACCCATGATCAGTTTGTTCTCTGCATTTTGAGCATTTATGGTTTTTCTGTAATGGTCTCTGATGCAAAGACAAAGAGAAGATTCTTTGATGGATGGTGAGTGTGAGAGCTACACTTCTCTGTGCATCTAAGGATAAGTACTTAAAAAAGAGCTAGGAGTTAACACTGGCCTAGAAAAGTGGAGGTTGTAGGCTCTCCTCTGAGATCCATGACCTTACTAGCCCTGGGTACTTGGCTAGGTTTCTAGTACCAGAAATAATTGCTCTTGTTAAGCAAGTCTTAAGTTCAATTAGACAGCTGTTGGTTGCTACCAAGCTATGCATGCCACTATTACACCATTAATAGGATTCTCTCGTCATGCTGGTCATTGTTTTAGTTCACAGACATCACAACTCAGTAGGATTACCAGTTGCTTACCTCCATTGATAGCTTGCACACAACCTTAGGGTACAATAAAAGCTAGACCTCAGGGAAAAGACTTCCGGGTCAGGTCAGTTTGGATCCTCTGAGTCCTGTATTCAAAGACATGGTGCCGTCAGCAGTAGGGACATATCTCCAGGCTCTGAGGCAATCAAGGGCAACAGCAATTGCTTGTGTATGTATGTATGTATGTATGTATGTATAATATATATTTAATTCTATTCAATTGTACAGTTAACTAGGAGAGAAAGGGAAATGGGTTACAAGACAGAGTCCCAGAAGATTGCCATGAGAATGGAAATGAAAAGAATGGCTCATCTCAAAGTGAAATTCACTGCAGTCTCCATGGAAGAGAAGACACTGAAGTAGACCTTGAAAGACAATGGCAGGCTCTGCTGTCTGGTGGGCTCTAAAGGATGTAAATCTTGGAAATATGTGATGGGGACATCTAAGGAGTCTTTCATCTGTTTAGTTCTTGGCTTTTAGATAGAATATCAGTAAGTAAGAAAGAGAGCTATTGAGAGACTGATGTTTTCCATTTCCCCAAACTCCACAGGTTTTCATTGGGGAAGGAAGAGGAGAATGAGGGAGAATAGGGGAGAGGAGAAGGAGGAGGACAAGGAGAAAAGCTGGAGGAGGTGGAGGGAAGCAGCTTCCTTCTCTTTGTCATTCTGAGCTGTCTCCACTAAAAACAATGACAGTATTATGCCTTTTTCATTGCAGTGTTATGCAAGAGCAGAAAGCCTGGGATCAGCACCGAGATCATGTACAAAGGATGACGGGAAATGGTGAGATGGGGTAAGGTACTGGAGGGTGATGCAAATATTTCTGGCTCCAGAGGAGTCTGGCCATGTTGGACAGGTGGCAAGATCTGGAATCTAGTCATAGCCTAGGGTAGACTAAGGTAGTAACCAGAAAAACCCAGTAGGGTATATAGTAGAGGCATAGGGAGACAAACAGAGAAGAAGACAGTTACATTGAAAAGATAGCTTATGTAGCTTGTGAGAGGCAGGACTGGTGGAAGCGGTTGCTGCCAAGCCTGAGTCCGAGCCCCAGGACCCACAGGTTGGAAGAAGTAAACAGACCCCTCCAAGTTGTCTTCTGACCTCCACTAGCATTTGTGCATGCATTTTTACACAGACGAAATGAAAGGTTTTTTTTTTTTTTGGAAAGAAAAGTAGCTTACAATTCACAGATTCTTAGAGAGAGATGTGTCATGACGCTGGGCCACATGGGAAAGGGAAAGGTGCAGGCACAGACTGCATTGTGATTTCTGCATGAATAACCTGTCCGGAAAAAAAAAAAAAAAAGCAAGCTTGGCATTGGCACGCTCTGATCATTTCAGGGCTCTGGGCACAGCAGTTGGCCCCAGTGATCTGTTAGTGGAGACCGAGAAAGGTAGATATCAGTACTAGAGCTGGATAGAAGGCATGGTCAGTGTGTGGGCTCTGGGCTGGTGGGTTTGTGTTTGAAAAGCACCCTTTGAGAAACTGGCTCGAAGAATTGGCTAGCCCTGGAACTGTAGATGAGGGCCCAGCTGTCAACACATCTGTATTAGTTACTTTTTCATCACCATGACCAAACACCTGACAAAAGTGACTTAAGAGAGAGGCAAGATTTATTTGGGCTTATAGTTTCAGGGAGATTTTCAGCCCATGTGGAAAGAAAGGGAGTGGTAAGCTAATGGCATCCGGTGTGCGTGACATGGCTTCTTTCTATGTCATGGACCAGGAAGCAGAGGAACTAGATTGAAACTGGCACTAGTTGTAACTGCCAGGGCCCTTCCCTAGTCACCTACTTCTACCAGCTAAGCCCCATGTCCTAAAGGTTCCTCAATCGCCCAAACACTCAAAGAGCCCTACCTGCTGGGTGCCAAGTGTTCATACACAGAAGCCTGTGGGTAACATTTCAAGGTCAAGCTGTAATTGCATCCCACCACAGAAAACAAATACTACGGTTAATCTACTTAGGGGCCTACCACTCGGGTTCTCATTTGGTCATCCAGGCAGGGCTTGTAATTTGCATTTCTAAGAAGCTCTGTGGATCTGACTTTGCATAGTGCTGACCCAAAGAAGGCAAACTGAGAAGAACATTGCTGGCATCCTAGATGTCAATCAGCCTCCTCCATAGCCAAAGGGAAGCAGGTACCCAAGTGGTCCAGCCACCCACAGGACCCAGACTTGTTTGTCTGGGCGCTACAGAGACTGGCTTCAATAGTATACATGGAGAGGCATCAAAGGCAAGCAGTATACCTCCTCCCAAACTCAGATGTATGAAGGGCAACAATATTCTGAGGTAATTGATTGCTGGCCTTTTAAGAAGATTCATCCCACGTGGAGGTACAAGCTAGATGCTGTAGGGTTTTATTTAGATGCTGCGGGATTTTATTTTATTCCAGTATAATAAAACCATAAATTTGATACACCTTCAAAATGCAAGGGGTGTAACCCAGCCCAGTCCACGAGTTGGAGTATTTAGCAGTAGCTCAGGAGAGCCCTCCTTCCTCCCCACAGTCTGTGCTCCAAGCAGTGATTTCTATCATTGTAGATATGGTTTTCATGGGTTTCAGCTTTGGTTCTTTTTTGTTTTTATGTCATATTCTTAACTCCCCTGGCTTGTAGAACTCTGCTTCCTTTTCACCTCTCTGTAGTAACCCACTGAACGACTCTATTGGTTTCTCTGTCTTCCTGGCAATGGATCATTTCCGGTTTGTGCACCATTGTGAACACCCCTGTGCGTGTCCCATACACACTGCTGGCTACAAAGGGGAATTCCACATGTTGTCAGCACAGCTGGCTGTCTTATTTTACATCTTCTGGTTGGACCTCAGCAACATCACAGCACATTTAAATGAGAGCACTCAGCACAGACAAAGGGAAAGAGGTTTTGGAGGGGGATGTCGGACCTCCATTTGGGGCAGCTTGTGTGGGTGGGGCAGCCTCCCTGGGGCAAAGCAGCTTGACTCAGCTCAAATGTTTCTGCTGATGAGAAATGGAACTGGGCATTCCAGCAACCACTGGAGAATTCATGTTCACTAGAGACAGCTTTGAGCATTTAATGTTTTCCAAAAGCGGAATAGCCTAGACACTATGGGTATAAACATGCATATTTCACACCTGTCTCTAGTGGAGATGACAAATGCTGGGGAGAGATGGCTGAGAAACACAATCAGGCAGTGTGGTAAAAGCGACAGAAGGGACTCACGCCAAGTCTTTGCCCTAGGATTAAGGAAAAGGTATCCATCAATTTGGTCTCCTGGAGCTGGAGAATATGTCATTGGGAGGTGAATTGGATCCAAGACTTGATAAATGAGTAGTGGTTCATTAAGAAGGTAATGAAGAGACAAGCCTGAGCAATGGCTTGGAGGTTGGGAACATGGTGACAGAACCGGAGGCAGCCAGGGACTCTGTGTAGATGTGTGGGAGTGGGTGCGAGCAGGCTGGAATAGCATTTCAAGTGCAGACAATGAAAGGTCCGTGAGCTTCACTGAGCATGAACTTTGAATGGCCACTGAAGGTCTGTTAAGATGGGGCTGTCGGAATCCTTCAGAAGGACACCGCTCTAACAGGCTTTGTGATCTAAGGTAGACGGCAGAGGAAATAAAAAGGGGATGGCAGATTCGGTTTTGAATAAAATACAGCCCTGTTCTCTCTTGCAGGACAAGAATCCTCATTTGTGGGGAACTGGGAAAGTACTTACGGTGATGATTTTGTTCTGCCAGGGTGGGCCCAGTCTGAAGGTAATTGTTCGAAAGTAGCTGTTCTAAGTGCTAGCTAAATGGCACCAGGATTCCCTGGACACAGGTGTCATGGTCAATCTTCTTCATCTATCAATAAGCCAGACTCCAAGTGCCGCTCGGGTGGCAGCGCACACCTCTGAGATAGGAATTCTATTAACAGACACAGTTTGTGGGTCTAGTCTGAAGCCCGGCTGCAGGCCCTCCAGAAATATGTGGAAATCCTTGGTCCCTTTCAGCAGTGACTCCAGGCTGAATAATCTAAAAAACTATGTGGCATATATCATGGCTGAATAACTCAAATACCCGTAATGCATGTCTTCTTTCTACTGCTTGGGGTGTGTTCATGTTTCTGTCTTTTAAAAACTGGGATTGTAATACAGGTATTTAAGTTGCTTTTGAAAGATTTTGTTTCTAACAATGTGTGTTTATTTCTGTGTGAGTTTGTGAGTGAAGTGCCCTCAGAGGTCAGAATGGGCCAATCAGATGCCCTGGAGCTGGAATGAGAGGTGGTTGTGAGCTGCCTGGCGTAGGTGCTGGGGACTGAACTTGGGTCCCCTGCAAGAATAGTACATGCTCTTATCTCCTGAGCCACATCCTCAGACCCTACTTAAGTTTTTGCATAATTAGCCTGGCCAGCAACAGAGGAGTTTCTCTCTTAGCTCTGAAGGCAGCCACTGTGTCTCTCCTCAGAGGCAGCACTATTGCTCGTTTCTTGCATATTGTTTGAAAGGTATTCCACATGGTTCAAACAATCACAAACATGCTTGCTTCATTGTTTTAAATCATACAAACAATAGCACATGCTTTTAGTTCTCCCTCTACTTCGTGCTGGCTAGGCATCTGGAAGACGAAAATCGTAACTAAAATAGTCCAAAATACAAAATTGTTTGAGTGCCTATGTGATGCTATCAGTGGAAATTCCATGCTTTGACCTTGTGATAGGTCATGCGCCAAACACAGGAACACTAAACGAATTGTGTTGTAGAATATCATTTTACCTGGGCCAAGATGTATTACACTTATTTATGCTGCAGAATGTTACTTTGGCTGTGTGAAGGTGTGTTGCATGATGCAAGGGTGCATGATTAATTATCCAAAGGTATGTTGCATCTGTTTCACCTTGCCTGCCTAAGGAACCTGATTGGTCTAATAAGGAGCTGAGTGGCCAATAGCTAGGCAGGAGAGGGACCAGCAAAGCTGGAGGGAAGAGAGAATAAGTAGGAGAAATCTAGACTTGAGAGAAGAGGGAAGAAAGAAGAGAACAAGGAGAAAGAGAGGGACATGCCTGGGGCAAGAAGCCAGGCAGCACCAGCCAGACCCAAGAAGCAGTGAAAGGAAAAATATATAGAAAGAAAGTAAAAAGTTCCAAAGCAAAAGGTGGATAAAGAGAAACAGGTTAAGTTAAAAGAGCTAGCCAGAAGTGAGCCTAAGCTAGGTCGAGCTTTCAAAACTAAGAATAAGCCTTGTGTCATGACTTAGGAGCTGGTTGGTGACCCAAAAGGAAAAGCCTGGTACACAGTTGTGTAAAATTATCTCCAGGCTAAGGTATATAAGTAACTTAAATGATTTGTGTTTAGTATGACATCCCCAATATACCTCAGTGTGTGTGTGTGTGTGTGTGTGTGTGTGTGTATGTGTGTGTGTGTAAGAATTCCACAATAAAAACATCAAAAGTCCCAAACCCTTTGATCTTACACATTTCTGATAAGACATTGACTCTATCATTGACTCTATGTCTATTTTAGATTAAGTTTCATGACACTTTTTCCTATTTAAATTCTTTTTCAGATATTTTTTTTTTGAGACAAGTTCTCACTCTATAGCCATCATCACTTATACTCCACTGTGGTGGTGGCTTTGTGCTTTGTGTCTCGTGGGCAAGTACTGAGAAGAAACTTCCACGCCTGTTCTGTGGTTGTCATGTCTTGTATTTCTGTTCTCTGTGTACCAGGGCTCCAGTCTCTCAGAACACATGGCCAACACTTAACATCACATCACTCTGAAGGTAGCCAGGGGTAGTTTCTAATTTGCATTTTTTAACCATTTTTTTTAAGTTTTGAAATTAAACTTACATTATTTGACCCCCCTCCTAAACCCTTATTTCCCTAAACACAATTTGCTCAGTCTGTATAATGTCGCTTGTGTGTATGTTTTCAGGGCTGAGTCCTGGATACCCAGTTGGTGTGCTCTTCCCCAGGGACGACTGTTTCTCCTACTCTCAACACTCCTTAGTTACCTATAGTTCTTTGCATAGAGTTGAGTTTGTGGCCTTTTCCTCATGCACACGGACACATCTAGTGGCATTGTTCCTATTCATCTCGAGTTCCAGCAGTTGTGTTGATGAGACTGTACAGATGTCATTGCTAGGAGACAGACTCTCACAGCAAGCTCTCAGATCCTCTGGCTCCGATAGTCTGTCCACCCCTTCCACAATGTCCCCTGAGCCTTAAGTGCAGGGGCTGCTTTGTCGATGTTTGCATTGGAACTGGCCTCCACATTTCGGCTGGTCGCAGTTTACTGTAGGGGTCTCTGTCTGTTGTCACAAAGTTCTTGATGAGGGGTGAGGGCTACAGTTAAATCTGAAGATTTGGAGCTAGGCGGCTCCAGTGTGAGAGGACAGGCAATGTTTGTCTTTCTGGGGCTGGGCTACTTCACTCAATACCATCTTTTCTACTTCCATCCATTTGCTGACAAAATTCATGATTTCATTTTTCTTTGCAGCTGAATAGTATTCCATAGTATATGTGCCACATTTTCATTATACATTCATCAGGGGAGGACATTTAGGTTCTTTCTGTTCCTTAGTTTTTAGTGACAGTGAACACGGCTGAGCAAAAATCTATAGAGTAGGATTTTAAGTCCCTTTGGCGTGCGCCGAGAAGTGGTACAGCACTTCTCATGCCATGTGGTCATGTGGTGGATTTATTCTCCACGCTGACTTCCATAGTGGCTTCACCACTATGCAATCCCACCAACAGCAAATGAGGCTTCCCTTTGCTGTAAATCCCTTCCAGGACAGGTTGTCTGTTGTTTTGTTGACCTTTGCCTTTCTGGCTGGGATCAGATGAAATCTCAGAATTTGCATTTCCCTAATTTGTAGAAATGATGGACATTTTTTGATATATTTCTTAACTTTTTCTTTTCTTTTGAGTATTCCTTGTTCAGATCCCAGGCTCACATGGTTCTTTTTATTTTTAATTCTTTGTCTTTTAGTTCTTTATATATTTTCGATATCATTCCTCTGTCAGATGTATAGGCGGCAAAGATTCTCTCCCACTGCGTGGGCTTCCTGTTCCCATAGTGTCTTTAGCTGTACAGATGTTTTAGTGTTATTAAGTTCCACTTCCAGCTGTTGCCCTTCACTCTTCGTCCTACTCAGAAAGTTTCCTCCTTCTATGGTGGCATACCATGGTGGGTACTGCCTGCATTTTCTTCCACCAGTTTCACGGGTTCACATTTAGGTCTTTGATCTATTTAGAGGCATTTTGTGTGTGTGTGTGTGTGTGTGTGTGTGTGTGTGTGTAGTGTATGCAGCATGATAGATAAGGATCACATTGCATTCTTCTGTGTGTAGACAACCACTTTCCTCAATACCATTTCTTGAAGATTCTTTCTTACAGCTCATATTTTTTGTCATCTTTGTCAAATATTAAATGACTGAAATTACATGTGCTCGTGTCTGGGTTTTGATTTGTTTTATAGGTCTATGTGTTTGTTTCCATGCCAGTACCATATTGTTTTTTTATTACTATGGCTCTGTAATATAGCTTAAGACCTGGAATGGCAATCCCTCTATTACTCTTCTTTTGGCTCAGCATTATTTTGGCTATCTGTGGTCTTCGTGGTTCCATATGAATTTCAGGATAGTTTGTTCTATTTTTATGAATAATAAGATTTGCAATTGCGATTGCATCAATTCTGTAAATAGTTTTTGGTAGAATGGTCATTTTCACAATATTAACCCTACCAATCTATGAATACGATATGCCTTTCCATTTTCTAGTGTTTTTCTTCAGATGTTTAAAGTTTCATTGTAGAGGCCATCACTTCCTTAGAGAGGTTTTTTCTTGGGTATTGATTTTACTTTCTTTGAGGCTACTATGAATGGAAACGTGTCCATGATCTCTTCTTCTGTGTGTTTGTTCATGGTATATTTTAAAAACTATTGATTTGTGCAAATTGATTCTGTATCATGCCATATTGCTGAATTTGTTTATTTATATATTTATTTTTTTAGAGATTTTCTGGCACAATTTTTTGGGCTCTCTAATATATAGCATCATATCATCTGCAAGTGGGGAGAATCTGACTTCTTCTATTCCTGTTTGTATCTCTTTAATTTTCTTCTCTTGTCTTATTGTTCCAGCTAGTACTTTGAGTATAATATTGGAAAGGAATGGGGATAGTGGACATTCCTGTCTCATTCCTGACTTCAATGGGATTTCTTCAAGCTTTACTCCTTAGGTAGGATGATGTAGGTTGTGGATTTCTGGTATATAGTGTTTATCATGTTGAGGTATGTTCCCTCTCTTCCCACACTGTCTAGGACTTTTATCATTCAAGGCAAATAAGTGTTTTCAATTTTTTTTCCCTGCATCTATTGAGATGATTATGTAATATATGCCTGTGTTTAGAATTGGTTTGTTCTTGTTTTTCCAAGTTTTTGCATTACATCATTAAGTCACTTGTTTGTGTTCTTCCCGATTGTGTTTTCAGTGTAGGTCCTTTGAGTTAACTTGAACTAGGGATGCCTATTTGCCTCCTGATCCTGTCTGACTGGAGAACTTTGCTCCATCCTTTTAT
>JAQHUG010000025.1:7307809-7361161 GCA_028555095.1 Dicrostonyx torquatus | reverse complement strand
CGGTGTATTGTTTCTTTTGTGATAAGATCTGAGTTTATGGCTATTTTGTTAGTGCTAGTTCTGATATGGGCAGAGCAGGTTGGGGGCCAAAGAGAGGATGCGTGTGCAAAGACACTGTTGTCAAGTACCAGGTGATGAAACTGTAACTCACCATCCAGCTGCAAAGCCCCATTCAGGTTGTTTTCCTCTGGAACAAATTGAAGTGATGGTGGTTGGGGTCTTTTTCAGAAGAAGAGCATCTCTACTGAGCAACCAAGCTTGGGCAAGACTGGTGAGTACCTGATGAGTACTCAATCTGTCTATTTTATAAAACTGTCTTAGGTGAGGTCTTGCTGTGTAGTCGGTGCTGGCCTAGAATGCACAATGACCTTCCTGCCTCAGCCTCCCTGGTGCTGGACTATAGGAGTGAGCCTTGGTATCTATTTAAACAGCAACTTGTTATTGGGTGAGATGAAGGCTGAAGAGACATGGGGGCAGAGCACTAAGGGAGGACAGTAGTGTCTGGTAATCCCGTCTTCTCTCAGAGGCTGTTGATTGATTTATCTTCCTGTAGTTACAATCTGATTAATTTAAACTTGATAGGAAAGTGTTCAGGCTGCAGGCAGGAGGTCTTTCCTTAGTATTTGATCCTGCTTCAGGAATGCCTACCTCCTTAGCCTTTCCTAGAACCTTCCACTCTGGTCATTATTAAAACGGACTTTGGGGCTGCGGCTGGCACTCAGATGTAGAATGCTTATTCAGTATGCGCACTGCCCTGGAGCCTAGTCCCAGTACTAAGAAGAAAAAAATCAACTTGAACTTTCATCCCAGAAAACCACATGGTCTGAATGGGAGTCTGAGTCAGAGTGGGGCTGTAGTGGGGATGGTTGCTCTTTCCCTCAGCCTACCTTCCCTTGCTGTTGCTCAGAAATCTTCATGCTGCCGATTCCTGTTCTTCTGGTCCTAGGAAGCTGAGGCAGATGACAGCATTCTTCCATAAAGAACTTGTTGCCAGTGTGGGGAAACCCAGGTTTTGGCAAGGGTCTGGGGGGCTTTGGTTTTTCTGAGGGGTCCAGAGCACTGATCGTGACTACAGGGCTGGGACAAAAGGTTTGTGGTGCTATTGGCATTCATTGAGAAGCAGCTTTTCCCTGGCATGTGCGCTTAGGGCTGGAAAGAGACACACATACCTGATTCCATTTCACCCTACATTGATTCTCAAGACACGGGACTGAGGAAAACACTCCTGGCTGCCCATGAGCGCCAATGGGAGCCTAGCACAAGAGAACTCGCGATACATCAGAATGTAAATAATTTACTTCACTCACTCATTTGGGGGTGGGATCGGGGGAAGATTAATGAGCAGTTTGAAAGAAAGTCCAGTTAAAACCGTGGCCACCCTCATGTCATAGAGGAGAGAGCTGGCTTCATCTAAACAAAAGGGGCAACTCCCCATCTGGCTAGGACCAGAGACCACACAGTGGCTGAGAACTGCCTGCCCATGCAGGGACTCGCTCTCTCATGTCCCTTGGGCTGAGCAAGTGGAGATGTACTCGTGGGGGCTAGGTCACCCAGTTGTTTGATACAAGCTTTTAGGAAGGAATGAACTTAAAACATGTCTTAAGTGTTACAATGACAAATATTTAATGTCGCCTCTAAGATTTATGGCACTTCTGTCTCCCATTTGAAAGCTTTTAGCTCAGTGAGAAAGATTACCGGGGGCCTTGCCCATTGAGAGGAGCCTGTTTCATTTGATGGGGTCAGCACCACCTGGGGAGGGGGCGCAAGGCTCCTTTATGGCTGATCCCCCTGTCTGCGCATGCAGCCCTTTGTGGATGGCCCACGGAGGCCAATCCAAGGCACAGAAGTGCTTCTGCCATCTGCTCGGTGGGCGTCGCATGCCTCCACATCTGTAGCATGCGGTGGAATATGGGAAGGGCTGAGGCCAGGACGCGGCAGCTGCAGAAACACAGGTGCTAGCGCCTATAATCACTGGTATGCGGGAGGCACACCTGTTGTGTTGGGGCGCCTGTCGAATAAATGCTGAGCCTTGCTGTGGACACAGGTCACTTCACTCCCTTTTGATATGTACATTTGGCTTATGAGAGCCCAGCTGGCTTGACCACAGGAAACACAGCCTCCAAAGACTATGTAAAGCTGCTTGCCACAGGATGCTGGGTGCTACTCTGTGTGTCACTTTGAGACATCTGCTGCTACTGAACGGTTGAGGTCATCTCAGCTGCTAATGACCCACCGCCTCTACCTGCCCTTCCAGCTACGGTGTTGCAAGCTGGCCTGGCTTTCTTGTTGCATGGGAGGAAAATATTCTCCGGCCGTCATTGTGTGCTTCCGACAAGACAGACACGAAGCACTTTGTGTGCATCTTTCCATCAACCTTCACAGAGCCTCTGGAAGCAGTGTGAGTAATCCCATTTTACCGAAGAGAAAGCTGAGGCACCCAGAGAGTCAATGACTCATTCAAAGGCCCGCAGCTAGCAAATGCAGGGTGAGGGCCCAGTCCAGGCTACCCTAACGCTGGATCTCTTAACCACTATATAATATATTTTTTCCTTCCCTACTAGGAAGTTCCAGGTATCTTTATGCCTTTGAGTTCAAACCCCACTGTTAGATAGCCCCAAAGGATGAAGAAAGTCCTTTTCAAGCCTCAGTCCATCTATCTATGCAGTTCCTTTCCAATCCCAGGACTGGTGTCTTTTAAAGGATGATTGGCAGTACATTTCCTCTGGGCCAGATTATGCATCTCCACTGAGAGGCTGTCCTACTCTCCCAGAAGTGTCTGTCTCCCTTTGGGATGACACCCTGGAAGGATGCCGGTGCTGTCAAATGAGGTTAAAGGCACAGTCTGCTTGCTTCTGAAGGCTTTCTTATGGGAAGAAAACCGATGGGAGTTGGCTATGACTGTCCTGCCTTCTCCTGGCCACCCTGAAGTAAAATGAACAAGAATACAAGTCACTGTGAGGAGTCATAGGGAGGCAGAGGAGCCTGGATGCCTCCAGAGAAGCCTATACTCCGAATCAGCGACAGGCATGAAAGGCTGTCCATGGGTTCAAAGGGATGTGCACAAGGCCATTGTATGGAAAGGACTTGAGCATATGTAGACTTCAGTATCTAAGGGGATCCTCAAGCCAATATCCCATGGGATAACCTGCATGTGTATGCATGTGGACCTGTGCATGTGTGTATGCATGCGTGAGTGCAATGTGTGTGCATGGATGTGCCCATGTGTGCATGTGTGTCCTGTCATGTTTTTGATACTAAACGGTCTTGTCCCAAGGCAACTCTAAGGTAGCATGAAATTCTCCTAAAATTGTATTGCTTTAATACAAAGTATTAATGTCCATATAACTGAAGAAAAGGTGAAATAAAATTGAAGAAAGTTTCGCATTCAAAACCATAGCTCCCACACATTCATTTTGAGGCAAAAGTATTTTAGGAATCATGAAGAAAGAATATTTTTCTACCACCGCAATGGCTTCAGAGTAGCATGCTTTCAATTTTGTAACCTTGTCTTTATTCTAGAAAACGAATTTCACTAGACTTCCTCGCTTTGTGCTTTACTTCCCTTGGAATGTCTTGGGATTTTGTGGGCTCTGACAATGACTTTTATTCTGATAAATTCTGGGGCCTCTGACCTTTTTCTCTTGCGCTGAACCATTATTTCTTATTTCTTCTCAGTGTATTTGGAGAGCGTATCTCCCTCCTTAAAGTAAAATAGTTATTGAGGTGACATCTTGATTTCCTGTCACTTATTTTCCATACATGTTGTATTTAATGTGCAGATTCTACGTTTCATGTTTGTTATTGTTATTACTGCTGGAGGCTGGACCCAGGGACTCAGGCATCTGGGCAAGCACCCTCTCACTGTAAAAAGTAGCTCCGCCCCTTTTTTGTACTTTTTACTCTGAGGCAGAATTTTGCTAAAGTCATCCAGATTGGCCCTGACTGCTTGGTCCTCCTGCCTCTGCTTCCTGTGGATCTGAGATTACAAGGCAATACCTCCAGGTCTGCCTCTGCTTCCTGTGGATCTGAGATTACAAGGCAATACCTCCAGGTCTGCCTCTGGATTTTTGTTTCATCTTTTGAAGAATATGTTTTGTGAGCTCTACCGCTTGGTCTTTTCTTTTCCACTTTGGGAGCTCTTAATTATCAGAGCCCACCAGAAGCTTTATGTCGGGTCTCTGATACCTTCTGTGTTGGCCATTCACACCACAACTGTTTTCATCTGTTGTGTGTCCTAGTCTTTGAGTCAAGTCCAACCTCTGTCCCATCAACTTCGCACTGACAATGGTTACTTGTCTCTAACATGTCGTTAGACCCCAAAGACTGTTATGAGCCTGTTTCCTTCATTCTCTTTTTATCTCACTCTTTCCTTTTCTTATCATCTTAACCACTGAGCCATCTCTCCAGTCCTCATTTTCTTTTCTTCTTATTCATTTTAATATACGTTTATCCACTGCACCTCATTCTCTTTAATCCATATTTCCCATCCTATGTATTTTTCTGTATTCTGCTTAAATTAACCCAAGGCCGCGGAAGCCAGTGAGGAGGTATTCAGCCTTTCTCGGAGTCCTTGAAACTTCCTGAGATCTTGCATATGATTCGAGTTGGATGCTTTCCACATAGTAGGTCTGCTTCTTCCTTCCATCTCAGAACACACGTTCTATTTAGCAGTATTTAATGTCTTAGGCGAATGTCCTCTGCCCACTTCTGCTCTGCTATTTATGTCATTCTGCCATCTTGTTTCAATTATCATAGCTTAAAGTAACAAAAACTTTAATGTGTCATTTGATATAAAGTGTTATATAACATATGAACACACTGTAATGTATGTGGCACTTTATCAATACATTAACTTGTTATAAATATGCATGTTAATGCATGTAGGATTATCGCCGTCTTTTTACTAGCTCTTTTTCTCTCTCTTCTCTTTTTCTTTCTTTTCTGTGTTTGTGCTTATATTTTCTGGAAAAACTCTAGTATCATTGATTTGTCTAAAAGCCTTTGCCATTTTTATTGCAGTAGATTAGTTTTCAAAATAATATGAGAATGAGCATGGTAGGTCTTACGATCAAGGACCAGCCCGCATCCTCCTTGTTAACTAACTTTGTGTGTGTACTAAGTACTGATTTTGAAATTTCTAAGCATTTAATATTTCTTGCTCTTGTAAATATTAACCTTTTCCTTAATTTTTAACTGTTTGGTTGCTGGCGTCCAGGAATCAAGCTGGTAAGCATGTAAAATTATCAGTAGTGAATAATGGTAGTTTAAATAATTATGTAGTTACCCCTTGAATTTTGAAGGGAGATAATCCTATTGTTTCTAATAATTTTGTCTCTTTTATCAGCATTATACCTCTTAATGGATTTGAGGACTGACTGCAGTGACAGCCTTGTCTAGAACAATGCTAAGCTAGACCCACAGTCACTTCTCATCATGTGCTGGGTGGCTTCCCTTTGCACATGGAGCCCCATGCTCTCCCTGAGCTGCTGGCGGCTCCACTGCTGACCTAGCTTTCCTGGCTCTAGGCTTCAGGTTGGATCCAGGTGCTGAATTGGATTTCCTCGTGATCCTTTTTGTGTTTCTATCCAGAAGTGTGCTTCTCTACTATTATTTAAGCCAAGATCGTGGTTATCTGGAACTCAGAGCATCCGGATTGACTTTTGCCCAGACTCTCACCACTGCCTCATGGAAACACTGCCCAGACATGTTCTGCAGGCTCTGACAGATGCTTCCTGGCTTCCTGGCCCATTCACAGACTTTCTCAGGTCTCCATTGACTCACAGGAGATTAACCCTGCTGCCTCTCCTTGCTGGGAGGACCTCATCCCTTAGCCTGGGTTTCCCACCTCTGCTGTGTGTGCAATCGCTGGGAGTCTAGATCAAATGCTCGCTTCTCATTCAGCAGGTTCAAGATGGAGTCTCAGAGGCTGCATTTGTTCCACAAGGTCTCCACTGTCTCTGCTTTTGGTGGGAAAGTGTAGTCTACAGGAAGATTGGATTTCCACTCTACAGAATTAATTTCTAAGGCAACATATGAGGTACATAACAACGAATGTAGAAAGGGCTGGGCAAGACCTGGGTTCCATCTGTGTCTACTGTTTAACACTCCTGTGTTTGTCTGTTTGATTTCCATCAACCTGGAAGTTGGGAAAAGCCACTGTCTCAATGGAAATGAAATACTTTGCCTAAGGCATCCAAGTGAAGATGTCTCAGTCTGTGACTAAGCTGAACAACCATTATCATTTCCTAGGTAGCTACTTGCCACCAAAACAACATTAACAAGTAGCCAAAAAGTCAAAACCAAGAGAATCGTAGCTATAAATGCTGAAGTATACACAGTGATGAATGTTAGACATTCCAGTTTTACTCAGCTTAATAAGGCTTGGCAAGCAAAGAGCTATGCTTTCTAAAAGGGTCATGTAGATGGATTTTCACTGTGCTTCTGTGGCTGTCATTTCGGGTTTTCATGAAGTGGGACAGTATAAGTGTTGAGTATTTGTATTTGTATAATTTTGTTAAGCTTCAGGGTGGGGTGGGGTGGAACTCCACACCCAACTTATTTCAAGCCCAAAATAAAAGTCCTGTCAACAGGAAGTCTTGAGTTGGGCAGCTCTGAGGTTAGTTGACTTTCAGACTATTAAAGTCCCTCCCCACAAAAGATCAGCTCTCCTGTCCCCTTAGCCCAGGCTTGCTCACATGCCCTTTCGTTCTAAACTAGTTCCAGGAGCGGAAGGAACTGAGCTCACCATGCTTCTCTGAACAATCCTTCAGGAATTAGTTCTTTGTCTGCCTAGGGAAGATGGAGACCAGAATCCAATCAGAGTCCAGCATTCCAGGAGGAGGCGGGGCTCACGCTGATAATGTGAATGGGTAAATAAGGCAGGTGCAAAAGAGATCTTTATAATGGCAAAGGACTTTAAATTCCTCACCTAGGACAGGGCTCCCTTTGTTTTGTAGTCACCTCAACTCTTATTTCTGTCTTTTCTGCTTAGATTTTTAGAAACAGTGGATGCCTAGTCATTGCTTTTGAAAAAGAAAATCTGACGGAGCCCGAGGGAGGAAGGCTTACTTTGGCTCATGGTTTCAGAGGTATCATTCCATCTGGGGAAGAAGGGTGTGTTGAGCACATCAAGTCCTGCAGGAAGCAGAGAAACGGGAGCAATGGAAGAGGCCAGGGTTAGATACATCTCCTAAGGACATGCATGCCTCCAAGAAACCACTTCTAACTAGGCTCCCTATTACATCATACAGCTCTCAGCAATGCCTTCATAGTAAGACTTCATCAGGAGACTAATGCACTGTTAAGTTCAGAGTCCTCGGGCTCTGTGTCTAGAAACTGTATCACAGATACACAGGGAGATGCACTTTACCAACCCAACACAACTGACAAGATTGACCAGCACAGGGAGAATCAATTTAAGCACTTGGACCCCCTCCTCATTGGCCCTTGCCTATATCCCAGCAATAAGTTGAAGGAGGTTTTAGTGTCAATTGCACCAGCTGAAGAGAGTGTATCAGCCTTCATTTTGGGGGTGACTTGTAGGACATTGGCTAGGGAGTGAGGACCCTTCTGAAGCCCTTGCCCTGCTGGTATTCCTGAGTCTTCTCCAAGCCTTTAATTCAGCTCATGGTCATCCCTTACCCACTTTTTCTGTTTCATCACCAAACTCTTAAAAATCATCATCTCGTTATCATTGAGAACACGCTGCTCACAAGTGCCTGAATCAGCAGGAACCACCACACTCCTCCTCACTCCACCTTACACCCCACCCACAGGGAAATAGGAAAAGTTTAAAATCTGTCAATACCATATTTTGGTGTCACTAAACTGATGACCCATTTACTGTGAACTCTGGCCAAGTCAGTCATCCTTTCAGAGATTCCGAAGCTTAAATCTGGCCACATCCAGAGATTTAAGGCATGACTTGCTGCTTGATTCCAGAGTAGTTCACCTTTGTTCGTTGACATTAAAAAATGGGGGGGGTGCTAATGGGACACAGATGTTATGAAGGGGAAAATAGGAAAGATGAAGTTTAGGAAACTTTATCTGGGGAGAAAGGAGGGCAGGTAATACTGAGGGAGTAAGAGAAAAGAGGGATAAAGAAAATTAAACATGATTGAACAAGCCTTGGGGAGACATATTATTTTATGTTGACTTAAATTTGCATATTCTATATGTGTTTTAAATGACATTGTGCCTCATGGGGGTGATAATGCTCCCCCCAAGAACCATAGACTATTTATCAAAAACCCCATCGCCAGATATGGAAAACTCCCTTTGAGCTCTTGGACAGGGGAGTCCAAGAGACTTCAAAAAACAGTATAGGCAATTTCTATTGCCCTTGAGTGCTCCCTAGAACTTGAAGGTAAGACCCATATACATCAGACACAGGACTCCGAGGAATCGAGCCAGAACTGACCTAGAAGCCTCCTCTGTGAGGACCAAGTCTTGTAGTATCAGAAGATGCTATGTAACCCACCAACGCAGGAAAGCAATCAAGAATCTCATCTAGCTGTGACACCTACACATTACAGCCATGACCAGCATGGCACGATAAATCTGTGGTGGCTCAAAAGAAAATGGCTCCCAAAGAGAGTGGCACTATTAGGTGTGTCCTTGCTGAAGGAAGTGTGTGGAGGCAAGCTGTGAGGGCTCTTATATGCTCAAGTCACACCCAGTGACACAGACCATTATGTTGTTTTGTTTTGGTTTTTGGTTTTTCGAGACAGGGCTTTTCTGTAGCTTTGGAGCCTGTGCTGGAACTAGCTCTTGTAGACCAGGCTGGTCTCGAACTCACAGAGATCCGCCTGCCTCTGCCTCCCGAGTGCTGGGATTAAAGGCATGCACCACCACCGCCTGGCTTAGACCATTATGTAAGAACTCTCAGCTCCTTCTCTAGCACCATGTCTGCCTGCATGCTGCCTTGCTTCCTGCCATGATGATAATGGATTAAACCTCTGAAGCCAAATGAGCCACCACGATGAAATGTTGTCCTTTATAAGAGTTGCTGTGCTCAGGGTGTCTCGTCACAGCAATAGAAACCCCAAATTAGACAACTTCCAAGGGTGCAGTAGTGGCACTTTTATCTTAGTGATAACCAACACTCACCCTATTGGACTTAATGCCTGCCAAATAGGAAGGAATTGATATGCCTAGAGAAGTAGTCAAGGCTGGAGAGGTCCTGAGCCCTAGACAAGACCCTACTACTACCATTTTCCTAAACTAGTATCATCTCTAACAGGACATAAATGTTGATTCTCATACCCACAGGTAAGTGTAGCTCTGAATTCTCATCAAAGAAGCTTCTTTTGAGAACTAGGATGTCTGTCATGAGATAGTGTCTTCTACACATGAGAGAGACATTGCACTAATGAAATCTTAACAATATGGCTGCCTAAAAAAGACTCACACAATGACAATGCCAGTTGACACCTGCCTTAGGTTTATATTGCTGTGATGAAGCATGGTCAAAAGGGGTTTATTTTGCCTTACAGTCCATTATGAAGGGAAGTCAGGGTGGGAACTCAAGGCATAAAATGAAGCAGAGACCATGGAGAATTGTTGCTTACTGTTTTGCTCCCCATGACTTGCTCAACTAGCTTCTTTTTTATCTCAATTTTTTAATTGAGATGTACATTTTTCTCTGCTCCCCTCCTTGCCTCTCCCCTTCCCCCTCAACCCTTCCCCAAGGTCCCCATGTTCCCAATTTACTCAGGAGATCTTGTCTTTTGCTACTTTCTACTTCCCATGTAGATTAGGTCTATGTAAGTCTCTCTTAGTGTCCTCATTGTTGTCTAAATTCTCAGGGATTGTGGTTTGTAGGCTGGCTTTCTTTACTTTATGTTTAAAAACCACCTATGAGTGAGTACATGTGATAATTGTCTTTCTGTGTCTGGGTTACCTCACTCAAAATAATGTTTTCTAGCTCCATCCATTTTCCTGCAAAATTCAAGATATTATTTTTTCCTGCTGTGTAGTACTCCATTGTGTAAATGCACCACATTTTTCTTATCTATTCTTCAGTCAAGGGGCATTTAGGTTGTTTCCAGATTCTGGCTATGACAAACAAAGCTGCCATGAACATAGTTGAGCACATGTCCTTGTCGTACGATTGAGCATCCTTTGGAAATATACCCAAAAGTGGTATTACTGAGTCTTGAGGAAGGTTGTTTCCTAATTTTCTGAGAAATCGCCACACTGACATCCATCAGCTAGCTTCTTTATACAACTCAGGACCACCTGCCCAAGGGTACCACCTACAGTGACCTGGGCCCTCTCATGTCAAAATGCCCACAGACTTGTCTCTAGGCAAATCTGATGGTGGCGTTTTCTCAGTTCAGTTGACCTCTTAACAGGTGACTGGAGTTATGAAAATTTGACACAAAACTACCCAAGACAACATCCATGTATGGATGGGGGAATTTCTTCGGATGAGGAGCTACAGGCAATAAATGGCTAACGAGAGAGGGAGAATCAATCTTTTCAAGGGACAGGAAGATTATCTAATCCCAATTGATTATCCCTAAATACAGGAACATAAGAGTAACACTAAAGGGACACAGCAGGTTGTATTCATTCATTTGGATGTGTGTATGTGCATGTATGTATATCAATAATAGTTAAAGAAGAAGAGTTCATTAATTTGAGGAGTTTGGGAGATATGGTCAGTTGGAGGGGAGAGGGTAAGGTTGAAATTATGTCAATACATGTATTCATATATGAAATTCTCAAAAAAGTAGTAAAATAAATGTAAAACTCACAGATTCATGTCTTTGTCTTTTGGAAGTTTCAGAAACAGTCTATGGTCTATTCTCAGATGGTAGAGAAATGACAGAGATACAACCTTCACCATTGCACCCTATAGAGGTGCATTGTAACCCTATAGAGGGCTCATTATTCAAAAGACCAGGATTAAAATTCTAGACTTTGACCAATGGTAAGTATAATTTCCAAGAATCATTATTTACTTAAACATGTCAGATCAAGAAATTTCTGCTAATACAAATTTGTTTGTTCTGAGTGTTGAAACCTTCTCTGCCTCCCTTCATTTGCATCCTTGACTCTCCAAGAATAATGCCACCCCTGGGTCTTGAGAGATGGACTCAGAGGTTAAGGGTATGTATTGCCATTTCAGATGACCCCAAATCAATTCCCAGCGTCCCACCAGGTAAATCACAGTGCCTATAACTCCAGCCCCAGGGAGTCTGATGCCCTTTTATGCCATGGGCACCTGTAGTCATGTATACATACATACACACCCTTACACAAACACACAGGCATAGCGTACGTGCATATACATAATAAAAAGAAATTTTAAAAAGAGAACACTGCCCCTGAAGATGAAGGGAGAAAAGTCTGACAGTGTTTGCCACAGAAACCTTGGCTGTTTGAAGTTTGAGGGAACATCAGGAAACACCATTGCTAGTATTCACAGCCTACATGGCTGTGTTTAGATGGCAGTCACTGCTAATGTGTAGTAGGTGAGGTGGGCCAAGTCTCCTCTGTGCTTTGTACTGTCTGTGTAGGAGAGCTGCCCACATAGCTAAGAAACCTCTCAGGCATGGGATAGCTGGAGGTCACCTCTCTCTGCTTCAAGCTCACCACAGTAACTGTTTTCAGCTTTTCTGTGCATAAGCGTTTGACCCAAAATTATTGATTCCCATGAGCAAAAGTCAAGTGAACTGGCTTAGTGGGGAGGGACAGTAATCCTTCATATGGAACCTAAATGAGACCCCATGCTCATATTTGACCATAAAACCACTTTTCCTTGGGAAGCTTGCCGAACTGCACACCGGAGCAGCAACTCTCTAGAAAACCTCAGATCTTTGCACAGAGCTTGGAGCCTGTATTGCAAGCTTAGAATAACACAGGTGGATTCAGGGCCAGTGCTCAGACCAATCCAGTTTGAGATACACTGCCCTGTCCTAGATTGAAACCCAGCACAAGAATTGGAGCTTCCCCCTGGAATGGATCCTCCGTGCAGGGCTCAGTGTAAACAGGTGCTGGTCCTCATAGACCTGAAAAGTGTGATGGCCTAGGTGGTAACAGCAGAGTAGGGGGCACAGAGGCTCATCATCTGCTCGAGAACTAGTTGCTATCATCCTTCTGCCCCCAACTTTGACAAGTCTGTCTGGTTCCAAAATCTGTGCACTCAGGTCTGAGACAGACTGTGGCTTACATAAGTCATTTGTTAATCCCTGAGCTAGACTCTGAACATACATGATAAATTACATACTCTTTGTTTTTTATAACACATTCTAGTTGGTTCTGAGAGCTAGTTCCTCTCTTTCTGCTCCTAAATGTTGGAAAATCAGTTGGTTGGAGGATGATTAGCAGGGCCAGAATTATGAAATAATCTAGGGAATTTTCTCTGGTACTGGGATGGGATAGTTGGGTGCATGTATTATCTTGGCATCTGTGAAGAGCACAGTGGCCCAATGCTCCCTTATTTTCCATCCAACATGACTTTTAAAGTCCTTGGAGAATTCCTGACCTCTGGTATTATGTGCTGAGTAAAATAAGATGGCTGGCATCAAAGCTCCCTGCAATAAAATAATATGGCTGTCATCAAAGCCCCCGGCAATATAAGTGGTGGACAAAGAAGTTGAGTTGTAGTAGGCAGATCGGTAAAGGTCTTGCTAGGTCACTTGGCCACATGAAGGTAGTGCTCCCTGCTGTGGGGTAATCCTTCTGTACACTGTGAATATGTATTCCTTTCATTGGTTAATAAAGAAGCTTCTTTGGCTTATACCAAGGTAGAATCAGGTCAGGCAGGAAAGTCAAACCAAAAATACAGATAGGAGAAGGGTAGAGTCAGGGAGAAATGTGAGCCATTCTCCAGAGAAGCAAGATGCTAGAGAATAGGTAAAGGCACGAAGCCACATGGCAAAATGTATATTAATAGAAATGGATTAATTTAAGGTGTAAGAGCTAGTTAGTAATAAGCCTGAGCTATAAGCCAAGCATTATGCAATATAAGCTTTTGTGTTATTATTTGAGTCTGGGCAATTGGGACAAAAGAAAAGCTCCACCTCTACTTACAGCTCCCAGCCTCGTTATGATCATAATGTTATTGAACATATGGGATAGGCCAGCAGTGCGCATGAAACATACCTATGTGGCTGAAGATACCCAAGGCTTTATAAGAATTCTCCCTGTTTTAAAGAAAAAAGAGGGAAGTGAGGCTTGATGAGGGGGACACAATTGGAACGTGATCGAGTCAAATATCTCAAGGCTGCATGCTTGAGTACATCCCCCATGTCTCCTTTTGCATATTACTCTTGGCATTGTCAATACAGACTTCTGTGGTTATAGAGATGATATGATCCCACCTCCTGCATTGTAGAAGTGGGGCAGACATCATTCTGTACACTCAGAATCTATCTAATCCTAGAATTCCATCATAGGTGGTGCCCTGTGTGGCTCAGGAAATGTCAGGATTAATCTTGCCTGTAGGACGAAGCACAAGCTCCCTCTTGCTTTATTTACTTCCCAACTCTCTTCCCCACTTTATTTGTTATTTGTTTGTTTATTTGTCATTGTTGAGACTGGACCCGGGGCCTCTCTCCTGCTAAGCCTGTTGTGAGCTATTCCCAGTCCCTCCTCCCCACTCTTCTCCTATATACACATGTTGGTCTCCTGCTGTCTGCATTGTTCACAGACATTTTCCATCTCTGTTGCAGAGTAAAACTTCCATGAGGGGCAACTTATTTTTCACTCCATGAAAAGCATTATTATATACTGCCCATGAGAAAATTCATGTCTACTACAATTACAAAGAAATATACTAAAATAAGGCTGAAGAAAAATTTATTAGTGCCTTGGGCTATCATAACAAAATACCACAGACCAGATAGCTCAAGCAAAAGAAAATTTATTTATCCTCTTTCTTAAGGCTGGAAGTCTGAGATCAACATGTCACCAGGTGGCGGTTCTCCAGAGACTTCTCTTGGTTTGCAGACTTTATCTTCTCCCTGCAGTCACACAGCACCTTTGCTCAGGGCAGCAGGCCCCTACTGCCTCTCCTCTGCCTTAATCTTAAAAGGATACTGCAAAGATTGGATCAGGGCCCATCCTAGGGACCTTATTTTAACTTAATTACCCCCTAAAGACTAAATTCAGCTGCATTTTGAGGTCAGGAGGGTTAAGTTTTCAGAGTGAGGATTTTGAGGGGACCCAGTTCAGCCCATGAAAAGACAGGACTAAAGGGAAGTTTACTGAGCACAGGCTGCTCCGTGTTTTGTAGTGATATTTCGTTTGTATTTTAAGAAATAAAGATTGCTTGAAGATCAGAGAGTAAAAAAGTCATCCTGGTCAGTCATACAGACCAGGCAGTGGTGACACACACCTTTAATCCCAGTAGTCACACTAGTTTCTCATAGACATAGGGCAGTAGTGGTGCATGCTTGCATGCTTTTACTCCCAGCCCTAGAGAGGAATATAAAACCAGAGGAGACAGCTCTCAGGTGCAGTCTCATTCTGAGGATTCCTGGAGGCAGGATCCAGGATTGGCATTTTGGACAGAGGTAGAGCTAAGAGCCACTGCCTGGCTGTTTTGCTTTTCTGACCTTCAGGTTGAACCCCAATATATGTCTCTGGGTTTTTATTAATCGTGCAACAGCATTTGCTACCCTCAAGCACTCTTTGACTTGTAGGTGGCTTTCTACCTTTATCTTCATTTCTTCTTCTCCTGAAGTGTGTTTCCTGTGCCTCTGAGTCCGAGTTCCCCTTTATGTAGAGTCAGCAGCCATATTGGATTGAGACCCACTCCGACACTCATTGCTTGTGCTCCATTAAAGGGAGGTTCCAGTCTTCCACACCCTCTCTGTCATTAGTGCCTATGCTGCTTTTCCTTTCAGGCCCTTCATCACATGACCAGAGAACATGCCAAAGCCCCATTGCCAGAAATTTTAGGAGAACGCATGGGGGAGGAGGTCAGGGAGGAAGAGACCTGGTTCTGTCTGTATACAGCACAACACTGCAGGGTACTGGGGACTAGGATTTCAGTGTCTCCTTTGGGGAGGAGACACAATTCATCCCGAAATAGAGAATGTGACGTGGGAGGTTGGAAGTGGGATGCTAGGGAGATTGTGTTTGATGCGTCTTGCTTTTGCTCTTAAGCTAGAGAGGGCAGACTTTCACAGCCATGACAACAGCAGCAAACAGGAAGTGAACTGGACCTCCAGCCTGCTCCTCCAGGTGCAGAGGATGCTGTGGTTTGGATGAGAGTGCTCCAAAACCTATGTGTGGTTTGATGGGGGAGTACTGTGGACTCTTAGGTGGTGGGTCCCAGTGCGAAGTCCTTAGTGCCCTGGGACTCTCTTCACTGGGGTCTTTCCCCTCTTTCCCTCTCATCCCAGCTCTTTCTCCTTAATTTTCAGCAATGAGGACCTGCCATGTTACCATGCCAGAAGGAGCCTAAACTAAAGAACAGTACAGGGTTATAGCGGCAGTTTTGGAAGGCCAGGAATTCCCTCCCATGATGCAGCTCTTAGAAGTTGCTGGTAAAGAAGTATGGATATCTTCTGAGAAAAAGGTATCTGCGAGTCTTGGAAGGCATGGAAGGCCCTGCAGCTTGAGGACTGGGATCAGGGAGGGTGAGGCATTTGGTGAAGTTGCTTGGTGGCCGACAGATCGTATTAGATGTTGATTGTGTTTTCAGGATGGTGTGAGGATGGTTTAGAAAAGGAAGCAGCAGGATCACATGTGCGTTGTACAACAGTCACCTTTGTGTAGACGTGGGGGTGGAGGTTTGTGGGTGACACTGCAGTGAGAGCCCTCACATGGCTCCTCCATAGTAAAGCCCATAGGACAGCAGCTTTGAGTTGAGGGAGAGATGTACAGAGGAATATGGTTTTCCTGGCATGGCCGTTTAAGAAGTACAGCTAGATAGACGAATACAGGGTCTTGGATTTAGGAGTGTTTAACTTCTAATTTTGACTTTACAGTGGGACAAAAGCATACTCATACACTACAAAATCAATTACATAAGCCATACAACACTTCCTTACAAAATGAGCTTGTATAAGATGAGTTTTAAAACACTTTTAGCATTTATTTTATGCATATGTGCATCAATGGATGCGAGTGAGTGCGTGCACCTCCCATGGAAAACAGTGGAGGTCAGAGGACAGCTTGTATGAATTGGTTTCTTTCCTCCCATCATGTGGTTCGGGGTAATGGAAGTCAAGTCATCTTTGGCGACATGGACCTTTACCCACTAAACCAGTGTGCCAGACCACATGAGATGAATTTGTTCATCTGTAGATCAAGGTAAGTGTTCTAACCAAGCTTAAAGCAGGCGAGACCAACCCAGGTTAGGATATTTTGGAGGCTGGTTATATGAAATGCAGTAATGATATTGGCAGCTTTTCAACATACAGTGGTTCATAAATTGAGAAATGTCTGTTACCTTGAGCTTTTGATAATGTGGGATAGATATTTGGATACGAGCTTCTTAGCGGGGAGATTTGGCAGGGTAGGGGGGCACTGAGGACACACTGCACTGAGAGTTAGCAGTGTGGTCCCTGAGTTTATATGTATTGCTGGGGTATCTGGGAAAAAACAGCATGAAGAAAAGGGGGCCTGAGACCACCCTTGAGGTGTTGGGAGAAGTCTTCATAGAGCACGAGGAAGGAAAGCTGAGGTGGTGTCAGGGACAACCATGTCACAAAAACTGGAAACAGAACCCGAGGATTTGGTTGTTGTGTCTTATCAGCTGAGGAACAGACTTAGGTACCTGTAGGTAATTAGTGATCTCAGAGTGTCTCCCACGAAGAATGAGCATTTCAACGGAGTGTTGAGAAGGTTTGAGAGGTACTCAACTGTGTCTAGGCTACTGGAGACAAGGCCAGTGGAGAAGGGAGTGAAGTGAGGGGACAGTTCTAGCTTTAAGGACAAGAGGGATGTGGCACGCTGCGTCGCCAGCAGAAGAGATGACCACAACAGGATTCTTCTCAGAACACACTTTATTGGGACACACAGTCTTGAGGATAGGAAAGGCAGAAGGACCCCGATCCCAAGCACAGCTCGCTTATATGCAGTGCCAAACAAAGCCCTGAGTTGTCATCGCCTGATAGGCTCAGGCCAAAGTGGCGCAATCGTGTGATGACCGGATTGGTCGATTCATATGATGCCCTATACAAGCACGCGCATGCGCAGAAGTTGTCAGGAGAGAAACGGCAAATGGCACTTTGTCTCCGAGCCAGGAGCTCACAACACGGTGGCGCCGAGGCACCTTACAGAGGGCCTCAAGCATTTTTAATGAAAATATTTCATCAGGGAGAGTGAGGTTGATAAAGGAAAGAAAAGAAATTATTGACACATTTTTGTGTTCAGAGGAGGCATTTGTCTGTGGCCTTACCCCAAGAATGCCCTTTGATGCGTATCTGGTATTTCAAGTGGGCTTAAAAACAGTGTGGCTTGTGCTGGGTGAGATGGAGACCCCTCCCCCCACACCCAACAGTTCCCTGCCTTGCTTACTTTGTTGTTACACAGTATAAAGTCTTCCAATTCAGTTGTAGACAGATATTCACCCCTCAGAAGATGAATTCATTTTAAAATATATCTCATTTTAGATACGAAGACTATTATGCTATCAGTTCCCTAGAAATAGCTTGTGGCTCTCTGGGTTCACTGGAGTCTTACCAGCAGGACTCATGTTTCCAGAATGGCTGTGGCCTGCGCGGATACCCAGCACACACTCCCTTCCAGGGTTCCATATTACAAATGTTGCAGTTGACAAAGAAATAGCTCCTAGGAGGCAGGGGTCTCAGAGCATCAGAGTCTTCAGAGAGAACTGTCAGGGCAGGAATGAAATTTAGAATCTTAGAGATGGCACCACGCTGGGAAATTTGCATTCTATCAGGAGCAGGACTAAGCGGACAGGGATAATTGACAACGGTGGGGATGACATGAGCAGTCCTAGGGAGTAATGTTAGAAAACATAATAAACATTTCCCAAACCCCAGAGCTTTTATCGTCCTCCCATTTGCATAGGCTGTCAATGCATAAATACATGTATTTCTTGGTACGCTTTGGTCCCCCAGGTGCTGATCCCCATCACCCCAAAGCACTCAGAGCGATCATTGTGCTAGATGCCTTTATAGAAATGCCCTTGTTTTACCTGGAGAAGGTGCACGGCTGGGAGTGCAGCCCAGGCAATGGGGTGTTTGCCTGATGGTCTGACTTCAATCGCCAGTTCGGAAAAACAGAAAAGGACACTCTGGCTGTCATATATACTACGGGTAAGTGGCAGAGTTTAGAGATAAAGCTGGGCAGATGACTCTGAGGTCTTCGTATTGAACCCTCTTATTTTACTATATAGAAATGAAGGGATTTTGGCTTTTGTTTTCAGAAATCTGAGCATCTGATTGGAGGTATATGATAAATGCATTTACAACTTTCTTTAGGTTGGGTTTGTCCAGTGGTTCAGGAAGGTCTTGGGGTCTAAGAAGATAAGGAGTTAACGCAGGGGTTCAGAGGGGCCGCTGGCATGGCTGCTTCTCCATGTCTGCAGAGCTGGAGGATGCTCTTGTGATTGACTGAGGAGGGCACAGAGATGCTCCAGGGTAGGAGAAATGTCAAGGTAAAGTCACAGCCAGGCTAGAGGGATATCTGGGGAGCAGCAGGCAGCTGATGAGTCTGGTAAGTACTAGAAAATCTGTGTCAGAGAACAAGGTGCTAAACACGCTAGTGAATTATGGCTCCAAACACGAGCGGGCAAAATGATAGTGGTGTTAGTAACAGGCCATGGCAGGTCAGAGATTTGGGAGATGGTGAGCAGAAGAATTTGTCATTAAATGTGCATAAACTGGGCCTGGAGAGATGACCCAGCAGTTCCGAGCACTGGTTGATCGTCCAGAAGACACAGATTCAATATCCAGTAGTCACATGGCAGCTCATAACCACCTGTTACTCCTGTCCTGAAGGATCTGATGGCCTTTCTGGCCTCCTTGGGCACTACACACATGTGAGAGCCAGATACACATGCAGACAAAGCATCCATACACATAAAATAATAAAAGCACACACATCCATCTGACTTCTACTTCTCTATACCGAAATTGTCAAATTTAAGAGAACATTGGATGTTTTCCAAAGATGAGCTCCATTATTCCCGAGTTACGCCTTATTCCGATTTTCCATTCTATTCTATTCTAATCATCTGTTGGCTTCTTTACAGCAAACACTATTTTGATTCTTTTAATCTAAAAAAATAAAGGCACAAAGGAAGTCAGGCAGTGAGTCTTCCTGCAGCGTCCCTAAGGCTGTTGTAGCTCCTCTGTAAGTCCTTTGCAGTCTCATGAGAATATTAAAATGAACTCGCTAGTGTCTGTGCAGAAAACCACCAGGAGGCTGAGCAGGTGGCACAGGCATCTAAGCCCAGATCATAGGATCCACAGACAGGAGAATTCCAAGTTCAAGTGTGAAGTTGGTCTAAATTGCACATGGTGATCTTGTCTTAAAACTTAAAAGCAAATAAATAAAAACAAAATAAACACAACAAACAAACTCAAAAACCAAAACCAAACCCCCAAGAATAACCTCTACTAGATTTTCCTTGGAATTGCATTAAATCTATATACAACATTTCTGGGAAAAAGATATCTTAGTCATATTGAGTATTCTGACCCTCAAATAGTGTCTATTTCTCCCTTTATTTCTTCTTAATGTTTTTTTTTGGGGGGGAGGGGGTTCGAGACAGGATTTCTCTGTAGTTTTTTTAGGGAGCCTGTCCTGGAACTAGTTCTTGTAGACCAGGCTGGCGTCGAACTCACAGAGTTCTGCTTCTGCCTCCCGAGTGCTGGGATTAAAGGCGTGTGCCACCACCACCCGGCTTGTTTTGAATTCTTGATGGTATTGTAAGTAATACTGTTTTCATAAATTTTAATTTCTGACTTTTTCTTTGTTTCCGGTGAATGGAAACACAGTTGGTTTGCTCTTTTGACCTAGTTTGCTGCAGGTTTGGTAAATCCACATATTGATTGGGGATTTTTTTTTACATAAATGATCATACTGTCTGTGAATAAAGATACATTTATATTTTCTTTAAAAAAGTGTTGGGCTCTGCCCTCCTCTCCCTAGCAGGATCAGAATAAACATTAGAATCTGAACTAGACTCCATGTCTGTGGTGTGCCAGTACACCTACCACTTAGGTATTTGATCTGCCTGCATACCAATAAAAACGACAGTGCTATAGATGAAAATGGAGAAAACTGTGATGATGGTTTAACGTTGGGAAGTGACAGTGGAGGAGGCAAAGCAATGGCTAAGCAAGGGAGTTACAGAGAGATAAAATAACATGGACAAAGAGCTGAAAGAATCTAGAGGGTCAAGGATATGAAACATTGTAGAAAGGTAAAAATACATACATCTATGGGGAAATTTTGGTGCATATGGCACAGAGGTGTGTGTGTGTGTGTGTGTGTGTGTGTGTGTGTGTGTGTGTCTGTGTCTGTGTCTCCATGTGTCTGTGCGTCTGTAGTATATGCAGCATGCAAAAGAATGTAGTGGCGTAAACTCCAGAGGCCAGAGAAGAACCTTGGTGTTCTCTCTGTCATTCTCCCCCTTATTTCTTGAGACAGGGTCTCCCACTAAATTGGAAGCTCCCCATTTTGGCTCAAATGCCTGGCCAATGAGATCTCCTGATCTGTCTTTGTCTGCTGCCTCCTCCCCCATCATACTGGGGTTTCAAGAAGCACCCCACAACCAGGGCCAGCTTTTTATGTGGCTGAAAAGCTGGGGATTCAGGCCAGGTCTTCTTACATATGAACGAGTTCTATGCATATGCACTGAGTCTCTTTCCAGCTCAACAAGCTTTGTGTTTTTTACCGCTTTTATTCCGATTGCCTGTGAGCACTTAGCACCCATACTCCACCACTGAGACACACCCCTACTCAGAAGTTTGCTTCTTAAAGCATTCATTTGAATAACACTGTTCCTGACATAAAAAACTAAACATTAGAAGCAATGGAAACAAATAAAAATGGATCATCCTTAATCTTACCAAAGGTGAGCCTTTAATATTTATGAATATTTGCCTCAAAACATGCCTTAAATTTTGTAAATACAAATGGAGCATGATTAACATGCTGATATGAAATCTGAATGCTTTCATGTAGCAATCTACTATGGATAACTTCTTTCTGAATTAATTGTATTTTAAATAGCTGAAAGGTGTGATAGTTGCAGCAGGGACATCATGAATATTTAAGCCACTCCTTAGTAGTCGTTTCTGATGTTTATGCCTGACACAGTTTACTCCTTATGGGCACTCATGCACTGCGTTGTTTCCTTAGCTTAAATAGCTACGCACAGAATTCCTGGACTCCAGGATGAGCACCTGGTGTCAGCTTTGCCTCCCAGAAAGCTACCCTAAGTTGAACTTCCACCAGGAAAAATACACAACTGGCTACTTTATTACTAAATATATTCTTCCATATTTTTTTTATCAACTTGACAGGTGAAAGTGGTGGTGCAATGTACTTTGTTTTTGATTATTAATTGAGGTAAAGTTTTGCACATGTATATAGGATATTTCTATTTCTTCCTTGCAGTGCCTGCTAATATTCCTATCCTGTGTGTTTTTACCCATAGGGCTGTGGCTCCCTTGTTGTCTAAGATGCAATTTCCTTTGCTGAAATAAAACAGTGAGGCCAGACAGCTTCTCGTTCTGTTCCACCCGCCCTGATTGCCATAGCTCAAATGGTGCTAGCACGTATATTTCTTTGGACACTTATCAGAGAACTTTGGATGGAGATGAGGAGTGCGTTCTTTGAAGGAAGATGCTTAGCTAGAATAGTTGTGACAGATGCTTTCGTGGCTCGGTCCCTGCAAAAGGAGAGGGAAGAGGCAGGATCGCGCAGCAGAGATCTGTGATGCTGTGTGCATTGAAGGCTTGGCAGTCTTTCCAGAATTCTGGGTCAGAGAGTTGTGCCTTTTTCACATCACCTCACGCAGTCATTGAGTGGGTAGTGCTGATCACCCCATTACATTAAAATACGGAACAAATGGCTAAATTAAAATTTCCCATAAATATTGAAGACCTATTTAAAATAGAATGCTATAAATATTACAAGAGATATAGTCATAATAAAATAAAAATATAAAAGGTCAGCATAGTTGTGAAAGATCTACAGCTCCGCTGCCCAAAGGAATCCAACTGGGGCCACTGGATGCAACAAGCAAGAGGCACTTTATTGGATTAGTACACAGGCCTGCGGATGGACAGACAGCAGCAGCCTCAGCAGAAGCTTTGGCTATCTGACCACCCCGGGCGTTGTTACAAACAGCTTTTATAGGCAAAACCCACAAAATTAACATAAGGGGTATAAATACAATGTTGATTGGTCTAAATCATTAGACCAGGGTTACAGACAGGGCCTATATTAACCTAGTCCAACCTACTCTAGGAAAAACAACAGGTGAGAGCAAAACACGTTTTTGTCCTCAGCCTGAACAACAGGAACCAGGGTTTAAGAAACTGACAAACTTGTTTTTCACATTCAGTGTTTTTCTCTTCTCAGTATCTTTCCATAGGGTAGTCTCTTGGTTGGGGTCTCATTTAATATTAACTCTATCACTAATATGCTCCCATATCCCAGAATGTCCAGATCATTTACTATACAGTTATCCTTTTGCAGAAACCTAGGTCATTACTTGTCCCTGAGAGTTATGGCACTCAGTAAAAGAATCTTTCAATAAAAGATTCTCTTTTCAGCAACCTGCCAGCTTCACCTGGACCTGTTCTTAATTTTAACCTTGTGGCCAGCAGAAACAGGGTCCATAAGGGGCTAACATAAATTTTTGGGGCTGTGATCTTTCAGTTGTATTTATCAGTACTCCAGCACAAAGGCTGAAGTGGAAGGACCTTGAGTTCGAGGCCAGCCTGGGTTACAAAACAAGATACTGTCAAAAGCATTACAAACAAGACAGACAAAAAGAAATAATAATAAAGAAAAAGAAAATGAAAGATCTGCTTCTCTCCTGGAAGTTGTACTGGGTAGATGGGGTGCTTTAAATGAGAAATGACCCCCACAGTTTCAGGACATTTAAGAGCTGAGACTTTGCAGGAGGGAGTACAACACTCGAAGCTGCTTCCAGTTCTAGCTCTTTCTGCTTTGTGCCTTAGGGTTCAAGATGTGAGCTCTCAGCTTCCTGTTCTAGCTGCTGTGCCTGTTTTTTGTTGCTGTGTCCCTTCCAGGATGAACTCTCATCCCTCTGGAACCATGAGCCAAAGAAACTCTTCTACAGGTTGCCTGGCCATAGTGTTTGATCACAGTAACAGAATGTAACTAAACACAGGGCTCGTGCTGCTGGGGAAATGTGAGATCCTTGGCAAGGAGGCTCAGCAGAGTGACCTGGAAGGAGCAAACAGCACAGCTGGAGGAGCCTGATCACCACATCCCCCAAGGCTTCTCTGGTGAGGGTCTTGGGTAGTAGGCGTCCATGTCTATGGGTGCTAAGTGCAGGAAGGTAGTCTTGGGATGGAACTAAGAGTCCAAAGAGGAGAAATCAACTAACTGACAGCAAAACTGGAAACTGTCAAGGAGTTCTTAGAACTGTAAATAAATTATGTATGTGTGTGTGTGTGTGTATGTGTGTATGTGTACATATGTGTGTATGTGTGTGTGTATGTATTTGTGTGTATGTGTGTGTGTGTGCATTCAGTAGTTCTCCTCTTCCACCATGTGGGACCTGGCACTAGAGTTCAAGTTCTTAGGCTTGGCTACAAAATCCTTTACCTGATGAATCATCTTGCTGGTCCAAGTCAAAGATTTCTTGATGAGAGGAGAGAGGAAGTGGTGAAGATATACTGTAATGCCTGCGTTACTCTCTATGGTACAGTTCACACTACCATACCATTCGCAAGCGGGCAAGGGCCTTGAGATTAAAGGAACACAAAGCGAGAATGCCAAATACCATTTATTCAAGCTTAGAAAAAACCCTTATATACTTACCTGCTGCACAATGGAATTCCCCCCAAGCAGGTGGAAAATTCCAGGTTCTAGAGTAAACAAAACCCCTAGGCTAACCACCAGTGGGGGCAGAAGGAGCACAGGAACAAACAGGATATTTTGCTGGAAACAGCAACAAAATATTTTGCCAGAAACTGCAAGCTATCTGCAATATGAGCCCCAGGAGGAGGGGTAGACCTGTGGGCCCTACAATATACACTGTTTTCTTCTTAATGTTATTATTTTAGTTATTAAATTTTACTTGTTTAAAACAATCTTTTCTCATTTTACATACCTATCCTAGTTCCCACTCTCTCCCCTCCCCCTGACCTCCCCACCCCAGCTCCCCATCCACTCCTCAGAGAGGGTAAGCCTTCCCAAGGGGAGTCAACAAAATCTGACATATTACTTTGAGGCAGGACCAAGAACCTCCCCCGTATCTAGACTGAGCAAAATATCCCTCCAAAATGAATGGGCTCTGAAACGCCATTTCGAGCACTAGGATAAATCCTGGTCCCATTGCTAGTGGCCCTCCATAGACTGCCCAAGCCATACAACTGCCACCCACATTCAGTGGGCCTAGTTTGGTCCTATGCAGGTTCCCTTGCTATCAGTCCAGAATCAGTGAGCTCAGGTCAGCTGTTTCTGTGGGTATCCCCATTATGGTCATGACCCTGAGACATCAAAATACCAAATAATCCAATCAAAAAATGTGGTGCAGATCAAAACAGAGAATTTTCAGCAGAAGAATTGCAAATGGCCAAAAGACACTTAAGGAATTGTTCAACATCTTTAGCCACCAGGGAAACGCAAATCAAAACAACTCTGAGACACCATCTTACACCAGTAAGAATGGCTAAGATCAAAAACACCAATGATAGCTTATGATGGAGAGTATGTGGGGCAAAGTGCACACTCCTCCATTGCTGGTGGGAGTGCAAACTTGTGCAGCCACTTTGGAAATCAATACGGCAGTTTCTCAGAAAATTAAGAATCTAACTACCTCAAGACCCAGCAATACAACTCTTGGGCACATACTCAAAAGATGCTCAATCATACTCCAAGGACATGTACTCATGTTCATAGAAGCATTATTAGTAATAGCCAGAACCTGGAAACAACCTAGGTGCCCTTCAAACGAAGAATGGATAAAGAAAATGTGGTACATTTACACAGAGGAGTACTACTCAGTGATTAAAAAACAAACAAACAAACAAAAAAACAAAAAAAAAACCCGACATCTTGAAACTTGCAGGCAAATGGATGAAACTAGAAAAAAAACCATCCTGAATCGGTAACCCAGATCCAGATAGACAAGCATGGTATCTACTCACTCATAAGTGGATATTATACATAAAGCAAAGAGTCCCATGACCCCATGAAGTCTATGACCCCCAGAGAGGCTAGGTAACAAGGAGAACCCTAAGAGAGACATATAGGGATCCCTCTGGGAAGGGGAATTAGATAAGATCTCCTAAGAAAATTGGGAGTGTTGGGAGGGGGAAAAAAGGGAGGGCAGAAGGGGAGGAGAAGGGAGGAAGAGAACATGAGGGAATGGGATAGTCAAGATGGGGGAAGGACAGAAAGAGAGAGCAAGGAAAGAGATATCTTGATTGAGGGAGCCATTTTGGGGCTAGCTATTCACAGTTTTTAAAAAGTGCTTGGGCTGGGGAGTAGCTGGAGAGATGGCTCAGTGGTTCAGAGCACTGGCTGTTTCTACATGACAATTTAGGCTCAGTTTCTCAGTACACATATGGTCATCAAGTTTAACTGCTCCAGTTCCAGGGATCCAACATCCTCTTCTGGCCTCTTTGGGCACCATACCTTCAGTGGTGCACAGATGCACAAGTAGGCAACACACATAACATGAAGTAGTTAGGGAAAAGTTTTATTTTTTTCCCTTCCTTCCTTCCTTTCTCTCTCTCCCTCCATTTTTGCCTACCTCCTCTCCCAATAGAAAACTAAAACAGCGAACACTTACACTAAGAGAGAGCAGTGCCTGGAAGGGGTGTGATGTTTGGAGCAGAGGAAGACGGATGGAAGATGCTGGGGTGCAGGACAGACGGACTCTTAGGGTGACTTTCAACGGCACAGATGAGCTTTGCCAATGCTCTGCAAAGACCAGAAGCAGACAGGAAAACCACACTCCCGCTGTGGAGCAGAAGGCAGTTGTGGGCTCTTTTGTTTGTCTCTGTCTTTCCAGGAAAGAAAGACTCACAGACGTCCCTGAGCATGAGTGATGAGGGGCTGGAGCCAGGCTGGGGAGACATGGGAACAGCATCACCTCAGCAAGCAGGGTGGGATTCAGGCTTGCTGATGTCAATCTTAACACTGTGACTTAATGCTACCAAACACAAATGATGCATGGAACAGTCCCTGCAGGGAAGGAGTTTATATTCTGCTTGGAGAGAGAATTCACATGATACCCACCAGGAAGCATGAGCTAAATGGCATTGTGTAGTCCAGACAAAACCATAAGTAGTATGGCCAAGAAGGTCAGACACAGCTGAGGAGAAGGATTGAGAAAGACTCTCCACGACCAGGAGGAGACGTTAGCTGGATTTTCATAGGTTGTAGATGAGAGGGATAAATAGGTAGGGGATATTGGTTTTTGACATTCAGGGTTTGGCTAGCGTCCTTAGGCTTTATCTGTCCCACAGATAAACTCTGGCCACCTTTGGGGATGCCATTTCAATCCTGGCTAAGCTGGTAGGTGCCCTGAGTCACCTGAGTCAGACTTGCTTGGTGGAAACTTTACTGCTCTTTCGAATGAGGGTTAGCTGACAGAAGCCCCTGTTCTTTCATTCCCATAAGCATGAATAAGACTTGTAAGTGTTCCAGAAATGGGGACAATGGGAGGTTCAAGCTGGTGAGTAGGTTGCTGGTTCAGGCATGCGCATTTGCTCAACAAGGGAATGGTGTGAAGTGCTGAAGAGGTCCCTGGACTGCCAGGGACTCCCTGGGCTGCAGGACTTTGTCTCAGTGTTCATGAATAGGGAATGAGAGCAGAGAGGCAATTGAACCTAATGAGCTGAGGTAGCTTTGCAAGACTGAGTCCTTCCCAGCCTGTGCCTCTTGTAACTGCCTCTTAATAGCAGGAGAGATTGGATGCTTTTGTTTGCTTGCTTTGACTCATTACTGATTCTATCTCTGTTTCCATATAAAGGACTTTGGATAGCTCTTGCCCTAATCTGCCAGACTAATCTTCCTTAATCACACCTTTATTGCACCGCTTTCCTGCTTAAAAGTCCTCAATGGCTCCCGACTTCCCACTATAAATTCTTTCCCTTTACAAAATTGCCACAGTCTCTCTGGTGCCTCCTGTGCCTACTGTATCGCAGTTTAAGCTCCGAAGCACACACAGTCCCCTGGTTAAGCTGTCCTGAATGAGGTGTTATTTTTAACCATGTGCCATGGAAAGCATCCCTAGGGCATGTGACATTTAATGATCATTTTGTCATATTTTTAGCAGGGGCAGCCTGATGACCTACCCCTTTCAGCTCCTTTCTCAGCGACACAGCCACGGTTACATTTTCATGACCTTGCAGGTGTCTTCCCACTTTCCAGTGTTTGCTCGGCTAGTCCCCTGCCTATCAGCCAGAAGTTTCCTTTCCTTTTTTTTTTTTTTTGTTCCATGTGGGTTTCTTGTAAAGCTTCTCTTTGGGGAAGACTGAATTGGCTTTTGCAGAAAGCGAAACAGCTTGTGTTTTGTCAACATCAATTCCCAGTTTCGATTAGAAGCATTAATGACAAACAAGTGCTATTTGGCTGAGCAGTGTGGTGATTAAGGCGGCAAACAAGGACGGCTGCGACTCCGTCCAAGCTCTTCACGGATAATGGAATAAAGACTTGTCATGGGGACTTTTGAAACAGATGACAATGCGCTCACAATTGTGCAGCCCCCTCTCCCTGTTAGAAGTCGAGGGCATTTACCAAAAGGACATAGAACGATCAGGAAAATAAGTCAGCACCAGAAACAGGCAAGCCTCCTGTGGCTGTGCTACCCCAAGCAAGGAGGAAGCTGCAGAGTCCTCAATTCTACTACTTTAGAGAATGCAAGTGCGGGTGTCGGTGTGAGCCGGCGGTGTGTTCTTCAGGAAAATAAAGCCTGGCCTTGGAGCATGCAATGTGAGCACCCTCCAAGCAAGCGAAGTGGATGTGTGAAATGATGCACAGATTCAGCTCTTGTGAGCTGCTGAGTCAATGCCGCCACGCCACTGAGCACTGGGGGCGGCCGGTGCAAGCAGCTGCTGGGACTAAGGCTTTAAGCTGGGGATGGGGGAGCAAGTGGAGGCCTGTAGTAGCAGGGATGGTGGGCCGTGAGGAGGTGGTGACTCCTGTCAGCTGTCAGGATCACAGTTTCCAGAAACATCAGCCTTACTAAGGCAGACACATTTTCACATTTCCCTCCATAACATGGATTCTTCACTGCAAGGCCCTTTAAGCCAGACCCTCTGGACCCTTCCTGGAAGGAAGAGATGTAGAGAGGCCAGAAAGGAGAGGAACCTAGATTAGGAAAGATGTGTCTGGTACAAACGCAGTGTTATGCCCTGCTCCCAGGACCACCCTGGGGTTCGTGTTGTGTGCTCCCTCTGCTTCCTGTTAAAGTACAGCTCTTACCCAGGGTAGGGAGCACAGCATAGAGTGAGCATTGGAGAAACCAGGGCTGTCAATCATATGGGTCTACCTTCTTCAAAGGAAGGAAGAGAATGGTGTCTGGAAGGCTGGAGTGGATGTTGTCCAGCAACCTGGTGACCATTCTGAAAGAGGTTCCATCCTCCATCAATAGAATCTCTCCTTAAGATTATTACAAATGCTTTCTCCTCAGGCCCTTGCCCTGAGCACTATCATTCTTACCGTGAGGGACACAGGTGCTTCACTACTATGGGAGTTTCTGTGTCGCTATGCCTAAAGCTTTGTTATGAGATCTGTCACACGAAGACATTTCCCCCAAAGTTCTACTGTGCTTAAATGTGTCAGAAGAATGAGCGATGGCATCAGACTCTCTAGAAGTCTTGATCCAGTCTGACTGACCAAGTCCAGCTGCACTGAGTTTTCATTCTCTCCTCTTCCTGGTTGTGTCCCTGCTGGCAGTGATACCCGCAGGAACCCGGCAACATCCCAGCTTCTTTTGCACACTATATCCATTTGTTTATTTAGCTGACTGAACCATGACCTTGCTCCCTTAAAGCCTGGACTCAATTGTTACCTGACCAGGGAGGCCTCTCTTGGACTCCTTTTCTGAAATGTTGCCCGGCCCAGTCACTCTGTACCTTGGTTCACTGTTCTTCATCTCACCTATGTGTCTTGGTTATTACCTGTGTCTTCTCGTGTGAGCACCGTGAGAGCAGGGACCTTTGTCTAGTTTGTGGATCACAGCATCCCCTCACCTAGTTCTAGAAGGGCATCTGATTTATCATGAGCATCCAACTAATATGTGCCTAATAAGATTTTAAAAAGTGCCTTTCCAGTAAGTAAAGTCCATTAGAAACATGTAGGAACAGTTCAGACCTAGAGAGCAGATACAGCTTTCTAGATTATTTACCGTAAGATTACAGTGCACGCATGTGATTAATAGGTAAAAGATTTTTAAAAAAGAATGATCCTGCCAGGTCGTGGTGGCGCACGCCTCTAATCCCAGCACTGGGGAGGCAGAGGCAGGCGGATCTCTGTGAGTTCGAGACGAGCCTAATCTACAAGAGCTAGTTCCAGGACAGGCTCCAAAGCTACAGAGAAACCCTGTCTCAAACAACAACAATAACAACAAAATGATCCCAATAAGCTAAAAGAAATTGCTGAAGGCAAACAAGAAAAAAAAAAATAAAAGTCCAAAGTCCCAGTGAAACTGAGGGATTCTTTTTGTCTTTAAAGTTACAAAGAAGAGAATCTCAAAAATCACAGAAGTTGTAAACATTAAAAGCCATTCCAACTAACACCACAGAACAGGAAATAGAAATAGATATTAATTAATAGGAGGAAATACAGAAAATGACTCTTATTTATTGCCATTCATTTTAAATTGTATTTTAAAATCAATCAATTTCCATCTCTCTCTCTCTCTCTCTCTCTTTCTCTCTCTCTCTCTCTCTCTCTCTCTCTCTCTCTCTCTCTCTCTCTGTGTGTGTGTGTGTGTGTGTGTGTACATCACCACATGTGCATGTGGAGGTCAGAGAATGACTTGTAAACATATTCTCTCCTTCCATCATGTCAGTCTCAGGGATCTAAGTCATCCGGTCATCCGGTTAGGCATATGGTATCTTTACCCACTGAGGCTTCTCAGACCACAGTACCATTCCCTTTAGACCTAAGAAACCTTAAATTTCCATTAAAAGTTTCTTGCAAAGCTGTTTTGGCTTCTGGGGAAGCTCAGCGGGTGATATGGTGCAAGACAGTTAAAAGTCCTCCTTCTGTGGCTGTGGAAAACGGTCTTCCTGGAAAGACCCTTGAGCTTGGGACTGTCGGTGTTTTCTGCAGAACAGTGGGGTGGGGCAGTCATTAAATCCTTACCTGAGATGTCAGTGAACTCCAGAAGGGTGGGCTGGGGCAGTCATTACACCCTTTGTGAGATGTCGGTGACCTTGCATGTAAACTACGGACTTGAGGTGACACTGTATCTAGTTGCTGTGGTTTTGTTCGTGCTACCCCTCTACTGGGGATGCTGATAGTGGGAGACACTATCCATGTGAAGGACAGACATAAAGCAGATCTCCTGGCCTTCCATGCAGTTTTGCTTGTGATTCTAAAACTGCTTTTAAAACAGCAAAGCAAAACCAAACATAATACTGTTGGATATATTTGTGAATTGAGAAAGGCCTACCACATCTTCCCTAGAATTACTAAAATAATCTAGCTCTGTCATTTGTTGCTTTTTAGATAATGATTTTTTTTTAGAATTTGTGATTATTTTCATAAAGGATTATTAGATCATCATTTTTTCTTAACATAGTAGCCAGTACAAATCCAACATTTATTAGCTATGCCAAAACTATAATAAATTGGATTAACAATGTCATAACACGTTCAAAATTTCAAAGAGAAGCATAATAAAAAGCTGTGTAAGAAACTCCACTATGATAATGCTTTCCTTCATGTGGTGATATTTTGTTTGTATTTTAACAGATAAAACTTGCCAGAAGATTAGAATGTGGGGCTAGCCACATTAGTAAGCCACAGAGGCCAGGCAAAGGTGGCACACACCTTTACTTCCAGTACTTGGAAAACAGAGGCAGACGGATCTCTGTGAGTTCAAGGCCACCCTGGGCTACAGGAGATTGAATCAGTCTAAAAGAGAAACAGATATAGTGGTGATGCTCACACCTTTAATCCCAGGACTAGGGAAGTGAAGACAGGAAGTGATATGGCTGGGCAGAGAGAGAAGTATAAAGCAAGAGGAGACAGGATCTCAGGATTCAGTCTGAGGTTTCATAGAGAACAGATGGCCTATTAGGTCTGAGGATTCAGTAGAGGAAAGAACTAGTGTCTGGCTGCTCTGCTTCTCTGATCTTTCAGCATTTACCCCTATATCTGACTCTGGGTTTTTATTATTAAGACCAATCAGAATTTGCGCTACACCCTCACCCTACAGCATGTTGTTGCTGAAGGATACATATGAGAACTATGGAGTTCAATGCCCCTGGCTTCAGTAGAAAATGGGGAATATGGAATAGAAGTCTGTCTTGGAGACAGAAGGGAAGACTAGCTTAGACATACCTCGACTCATCTGCAGATTCCCCAGAGACGTTACATTAATAAGAGAGATGTAGTAGACCAAAAATAATCAAGACATCCTTGAGGAAAAACAATGCAGGACTGTTCTACTAGATATTAAGATTATTATAGAACTGAAAGAAGACTAGACACATAGACAAAAGGGGTAGAGCAAGCAGATAAGAGATGAGAAAAAACTACATACACACGTACCACACATACACACACCACACATACACACACACACCACTCCCTACATACATACCCCCAGACATACACCAACCCCCACATACACATACATGGTACACAACCACCACACCCACCAACACCCCCCATACTTCATGTGATATGATGTTGTGGAATATTATTTTAATTGGGCAAAGATATGTTATATTTGGGTATACTGTGGAATATTACTTTAATTGTGTAAAGGTGTGTTACTTTTTTATGCTACACTTAATTATGTAAAGTTGTGTCGCATTTGTTTTACTTTGCTTGCCTAAGGCACCTGATTGGTCCAATAAAAAGCTGAATGGCCAATAGCTAGTCAGAGAAAGGATAGGCGGGCCTGGTAGGTAGAATAAATAGGCGGAGACATCTAGACTCAAAAAGAAGAACAAGAGGAAGAAAAAGACATGAGAGTATGAAGGAAATACCTGGGGCAAGAAGCCAGACAGCTGCTATCCAGCCAGACACAAGAAACAATGAAAATAAGGTATACAGAACAAAGAAAGGTAAAAAGCCCTGAGGCGAAAGGGACATAAAGAGGAACACGTGAATTTAAGTTAAAAGAGCTAGCCAGAAACAAGCCTAAGCTAGGTCGAGCACTCAAAGCTAGTAAGTTTCTGTGTCATGATTTGGGAGCAAAAGCCTGGTACAATATGGTTATAGTTATGTTACAGAACAGAGGAGAGGGACATTAAAATGGTTTTAATTAAGCATAGGAACTAAAGCTAGAATGATAACGTTGTAGATAGATGTTTGAGGCAGGTCTTGTTTTGAAGCCGGATAGCGTCAGTTGCTCAGTGGTAGTTAGACGCAATGGCAAGATAAATGTATGATTCAAATAGAATGGCAAGATAAATGTATGATTCAAATAGATGTGTTAGGTCAAAACTTACTGTGCTAATCCTGACATATTTGAAACACCGGACTCATGATGGATTCTCTAGCATTAGAACATCTTCCTGCGTGTTTGCTTGTTTTGTTTTGAGGCTAAACTAGAACTCACGGACTTCACCCTCCCTAGTGTTAGGACACACATCTGGCTTAGTCTTAATAGCTTGTTTTGATTGTTGGTAAAATGGCTAAGCAACCAAGCAAGTGCTTGAATATATATATATATATATATATGTGTGTGTGTGTGTGTGTGTGTGTGTCTGTGTGTGTGTGTGTGTGTACTTCAAGGCTTAGAACATGATAGGGATGTCAATGATGCAATACTACCCACCCTTCTAAGAACTGTAGATGTGATATATGATGATGAACCCTCACACAGCAACCAGGAAAGAAGTTGGTGCTAGAGCATGATGGCCTCAATACGCACTGAATGTTTCAAGTGGAAAAACCTCTGAATGGGTCATACTGTTAAATAAAGGTATGTAGGCACAGAAAAAGGGGAAATGATGTAGGAGGGTCCTTCGTATTTTGTGTTGCCTTCATTGGTTAATAAAGAAAGCTGCCTGGGCCTTTTGATAGGGCAGGATTTAGATAGGCAGGGAAAAGAGAACAGGATGCTGGGAAGATGACGGAGTCAGAGAGAGAGCCACCATGAAGCCGCCAGGGTCAGACATGCTGAATGATTCCCGGTAAGATCACCACCTCGTGGTGACACACAGACTTTTAGAAATGGGTTGAATCAGATATGAGAATTAGCCAATAGAGGCTAGAACTAATGGCCAGGCAGTAATTTAATTAATACAATTTTCATGTGGTTATTTTGGGCATAAACTAGCAGCTGCGGCCGGGACTCAGGTGCTGGGAACAAACAGTTGCACTCCTCTCACATGCTGGGAATACAACCCACACCTCTTACAACAGCTGAAGGCTTCAGGGCTTGGGGGAAAGGTCTTAGGGTGGGGGAGGGAATTTTGGCATAAGGTAGACACTAGGAAATGAAGGGGTAGAAGTAGACAGGACCACTGTTCTCGCAGATGTGCTGGTGTTGGTCTGTAAAATGTGGACTGGCACATGTATTCATGTAAGGAAGCAGTTTGGGTTTATTGATTTGGCAGACAGTAAGGAAGAACATTAAGAAAGAAAGAAAGAATGAAAGAAATTAAGAAAGAAAGAAAGAAAGGGAGAGAGGAAGGAAGGGAAGGAGGGAGGAAAAGGGGAGAGAGGGAGGGAGAGGGGAGAGAGGGAGGGAGGAAGGGAAGGAGGGAAGGAAGACACTTTAGCAGAAGATATAAGAGAGAGCATAGGCTGAGTTTCTTGCTCCTACCCCAGTGCACAGCAGGGTGCCAGGCCAGACCATAACACATAACAGGTATTTGTTGTAAATTAGTGGGAAAACAGAAGCTCAAATGGGAAGACAGTCTGCTGTCATAGTTCTGAATAATTGTAATAACCACCAAAGCATTATGTATTCCATATAGACATGTTCTGACGAGCAAATACTGACCATTATTTCCCTTTTTACAAAGAGGAGCCTTGTTTCTGGGTCTTATATTTGTCCTCTAGCTGTGTTTTCATGAGTTATGGAGATTTTCGTCTGCTGTTTGTTTGTTTTGGAGATGAGAAGAACTAACAAACAGTTCCTTGCACTGCAAAGTTTTAGATTTCTGCAGCATTTCACATCCAAGGTGAAGCTAATGAAATGGTGGCGACCCAAGATTCCATTTGTTCAATCCTCCGCAGGCAATGACAAAGTAAATATGCTGCCCTGCGGGTCTCACCCGATCGTGCTCTGCTAATCACCATTTCCTGGCGGCTGCCACCTGTCCTGGCTCCAACTCAAAAACCCGGAGAAAACCTTCAGGGAAAGGTGAATTCCCTCATTAGAGCCGCCACAGGCTGTGGTCTTGTGAGCCTTACATTTTTGTCAACCTGAGACAAAACTAGAGTCACCATTGGAAGAGGGAACCTCAGCAGGAATAGCCTCCATCAAATTGGCCTGTGGGCATGTCCACTGGTTTGAGGGGGGGGTTCTTGATTATTGATTGATGTGGGAGGGTCCAGATCACAGTGTGGCACGCTGGGAAGATAGTCTTGGGTTGTATAAGAAAGCAGACAGAGCTAGCCATGAAGAACAATCTGGTCAGTAGGATTCCTCCATGGCCTCAGATTCAGTTCGGACCTCCAGGTTCCTGCCCTGCCTTCCCTGTGCAGTGAGCTATAATTTGTAAGCCAGAAAAACCCCTTTCCTGCCCAGGCTGTTTTGGGTCACTGTTTTCCACAGCAACAGGAAAAAAGCTCAGATATGTCTCTCCTTCACTCCTCACTTGAGGTCTTCCTGAGGGGATGAGTGGGACTTAGCAAGCCCAGCAAAGGAGCCAAATAGCTTTCTGTCACCCTCTGTTTACAGATATCCTATAGGTCCCCAGATGTTCATGGGGTCCCCCCAGCCTGGAAGTAACCTCTAAAGTATGGCCCAATCCCAGCTTCTTTCAGTTAAAGAAGCTGAGTTTGAGAATGAACTGCACAAAGATTCACAGGTCACTGAGAGGCCATATCAGGGACAGCTCAGAGTCCGTCCCTGTCCCCACCTCCCCGCCCACCAACAGCCTCATTCCTGTCTGACTATGGTTTGTATCTTGTTTTAAAATCAAATCCGCACACTTGTCAAAAAAAGAGTCAATGGGGCCACTCACCATAATATTACATACAATACAATCCTCGTGCTGGGCCCGAATAAATCAAAGCTGGCATGGGCTGCACTAGAGAGGTCTTGGTTGAAAGGGGTCCTCTCCGAGCTGTGTGGCCTCAGATGAAGTTTACACTGAAGGTTGGAACCCAGCATTTCTTGTCTCTATGCCCCACAGCCAGTTTCAGTGAGTTTACAGAAAGAGCTCTCAAGCTGACTGTCAGAGCTGTGGGCTCTTTGCAAGGGATGAGGCCCAGTGTCCGGGGAAGTGAAGAGCTGCAAATGTCAGTGCAGGAACGGTCACCACCTTGGTCAGTGGGAAGTTCCCCTCATGCCCCCCAATACTTGATGGGACACTGGTTCTGGATAGGACAGATTTCTTGACACTCTCAGGTAAATTCACCAAGGTCAGAGGGTTGGTGACTTTTAACCCTTTACTTGGGACTGATAGCTAAGACTCCCGGTCTAATGTTCCTCTTTCTCCTCTTGAATTTACGTTAAAAATAAAAGCCTATAAAACTGACATTGAGTTGCTCACCATCTAGTGCGCTAAAATAAGAGCATGCTAACTCTCCTTTCAAGGTAAATGCTGACATTTTTCCCTAAACAAAATGTGGCTGGTCCAAGTGAATTCCCCGAAGAAAGACAGTGCACAGGGTTCTATAAGAGTTTCTGGAGTTTTTCTGCTTGCCTCAAACTTTAAATGAGAAAACAAAAGAAAGAGATAAACGGGGTCCTGGGGAATAAGCTAGTGCCTTAGTACCATTTAGAGAAATGAGAAGGGAAAAAAGACAACATCACATTCTATAGGACTCTACCCAAAGTCCTGCAAGATAGCTAATGTGGCCAGAGGGAAAATCATGCACTTTCTATCCTTAATGTACTCTGCACATTGAAGTAAATGCAAATTCTCTTCTCAGAGCTGTTCAGAGGGGATTGCACCTCACTAGACCAAAAGGATCTTAGCTCCCAGATCTCCTGTTCCCCTCACTGTGAAACCCCAATCAAACCCCTAATGTGCTAGGGTTTCTTGGACTTGTCTACACCATGGCCTGTGTTGAGTTCCCAATAGCTCAAGACAGGATCTTAGACTCATCCTCCACGACTGCATCTTTTCTACTGTCTTCCCTGTTTACGCCTCTGATAGCCTCACCCTCTAATACAGCTGGGATGTGTCCGCTCCTCTCCTTCCACCCACCCCAAACCTGTTCGTTCATCTGGTTCGGCCTGCCACCCCACCATCTCTGAGGAACCTACCAATGTGTCTCTCTGTTTTCGCTCTTGTGACTCTAAGACCCATTCCACACTCAGCATCCAGAGGGTTCCTTTAAAGGCACACCTTGGATCTCATCTCCATTCTGGTTAAACACCCCCATGGGCATTTCACCACACTGGGGACAAGGACAGCTCAGCCTCAGCTCCTTCTACTTTGTATTCCTAGGTTCTGCGTCTGACTGGCCCCTTCAGTCCTCATGTCCTTCCTCCAGGGAAGCTCTCCTGACTTCACTATCTAAAAGCCCTCACATCCCCACTCCCATTCTTGTTGTGTTCTCTGATTTGCGGTACTTCCTAGACATCTCTTAGCATAATATGTAGTCCCTGCAATTACCAAACCTCTCTCTTCTCTCATTACAATCCCTTCATACCTACCTTAGTCCCATACAGGCTTACAGAGATTTTAACACATGCCTGCTGAATATGAACAATACTGGCTCCAAGTGTCTCCTTTGTACTATGCGTAGATAAACACAATCGCATTACTTTCATTCCCACAGAACCCTCAGAGATAGTCACCACAATCCCCACATTATAGACATTCAAACAGAGACACTGAAGCTTAAATAACTTGGCCAAGCAACTTAGAAATGACAGGGGTGTATTTGCTGCCCACTCTGGCTCAGGCCCTGCCTTTTAATTAACATAGGTATGCAGATAGAATGGCTGACACTCAGGTAGGCTCTTTCGGCCTGATTTATAGCATAGAGAATGGGAAGTTCTAGAAACTATGAGAAGGACAGGTGTTGTTCCTGTGGGGATATTTTAGGGGAGCGGGAGTGATGTCCTCACTCCCCTCCTGTTCTGTGCTTCCCTAGCTAGACTCTGTTTCCTTCTATGCTCTGTAGTTGCCCATGCAGTGTTGTCACGACAGGGTGGTCCTCCTTGTAGTCACAGTGGAGCAGGGGCAGGGGAACAGGGAGGGGACCTGATAGATACTGCACAGACTCTTGGGTCTCAGGGTCTTCATCTGTCAAAGCGGATCTGGGAGGTTCTGCTCCGGGTTTTCAGGGTAACTGCTCCAATGATGTTTTACCTAGACCTGACCTTGGCTGAGGGTTTTTCCAAGCCCTCTTCCTGACTACTTCCTCTGTCTGCTCACTTATTACACATGAAGGTTAGAACAACATCATAAACAGACCAGATGAATTCTTGCAATGCAAGGGCACTTTGACAGGGCTGGGCTAGACTCTGGTATTCCCACTCCCCATGGGAATTTTTGAAGGTGCCCCTGCAGCCATAGGTTTACTTAAGAAATAAAGACTGAGAACCTCCTATGTGTTAAGTATGAGGTCAACTGTTGGGTCTATGTGAGGTTCCCACACATCCATGCAGGGAGCATACATGGAATCATTGATAAAACAAATCATTCAAATTGATGTGAGGTTACTTCAAGAGGGAAGTGGGGGGGGAGGGTCTGAGAACAGACACTCTTGAAGGCTAATCAAAATGGGAAAAGTAGTAGAAGCTTCCATGAAGAAATATCAATTAAAATTGAAGGGTAAGGAGGAGTTTTCTAGAAGGGGGCTGTCTTCAGTATATCAGGATGGCATGGGTAGATGGGCAGGAGGTTGTGTAGTGCACCTCAAGACCCAGAGACCAATATGCGTGTGACTCAGCAGGTATAGGGATCTCTGTGGACAATGGAGTCCTTAACGAGGAAGAGATGGAGATCTGGCAGAAGGAAGTGGTCAGTGAGCTGGGGCATCTTTTCTGCCCACAGGAGACTATTTCCACATAGTTTCTCATATACATATGAGAGCTTTGCCTGGGAGAAGGAACAGTTAAAATCAAGGACAGCCATTCATCTCATCTGTTCAACTGTGCTGGGAGGGGCCTCCTTGGCATCAGTAAGAAAGTCTCTGTCAGCTGTCAACTGCACTGTGTCTGGATATGAGGAACCCAGCAAAGAGCTTGCCAGTGCCCTGCCCTTGGCAGGTGATGCTGCCAAAGATGGTTGTGTGCCCTGGAGGCCTTCCTCATGCCAGTTATCCAGATGAAGATGTCCATAGTGAATAGAAAGCATCTGTAAAAAGAAGCCCAGAGAACCAGACAGAACCAGAAGCCAGGAGGCGTTGCCTGCCAATTGTGCTGAGGGAGTAGTTGCAGCTCATTTTCCTCTGCAGAAGGAACACTGTGGACAGAGGCTACTATTACCAAGTAGGGTTTAGAAACAACAACTGTGGGGTGATTCAAAAGAACAGTAATAGTCCATTCTCCACCCCTGCCCGATCCGGCTCGAACTGGACCAATGATCCAAATGCTTTCCCCTCTTTAGTCCCAGAGTGAAAAACTCTGCCAGGTACAAGGAGGAGAGGCGAGGCTGTAGCTAAAATCTTTGTGGATGCTAAGTGGTCCTCAACCTCCCAGCAAGCTCCCTGCTGGCCACGCTCCCAGGACAGAGGGGATTATCAAGAGCTGTGGGGACTTCTCAGAAGAGAAGCACCTGCCTCTGCCTGCACTGCTGAGAAAGCTCAGATGCAAGGCAAGCCAGCCCGTTCGTAAAGTGTGACTGTTAGTGTCTTAAATAAACATTTACAAAACGGAACCTGCGGGACAGTTGAGAGTCTGGCATGTGTGTTTTCTCCTCTTCACTCAAAGAACTCAAAATTGGCTTAAGTGGAGTTTAATTGAAAAAGTTCACCTCAAGAGTGTGATTAAGCCTGGAAAATATTAGCCAGCAGAGGAATTCTTCATAAAGTTATGATCGAGTGGAAATAGTGTGATAATGGAAGCCTGTGTGTAATGGGCACCATTAAAATTATATATGTGTATCTCTGAGCATCAACAGGTAAGCGTGTTGCCAGGTTACAGTTCTGTGACTTGTTCCTAGCCATCTTAGGAGCCACAGACACATAGTTCAAATTCCTAAACAGAGTTATAGAGAATATATAGAGGATATTCCTGTTATAATTATCCAGCAGCCATGGCAATTCTGTGCCCAGGCTGTGTCTGCATAATTGGGGACAATCTGATTGACATGTCATAAACTCATGTAATATCCAAATAGGAAAAGGTTTCCCATTTTCTAGTTTTCCCTTCCCACTAAATTCATACAGAAAAACAAGCATAAGGAGCAGCCATCCTGAAAATGCTCACTGACAGACTCTCTAGGTGATCATAGATTTGAAGGGTGTTCAGATGCTATGATCAAATACCCAAAAAGTACTCCCCATTTCCGAGGGGGAGAGGGTTACATTAGTTGATGCTTTAGGACATTCCAGTCCAGTTTCACCGCTGAATATTGTGCCAAGTCAGAACACCACGGTGGAGAATACGTGGTAGCCGTGAAGCTGATCATCTCAAAATTAGGGACTAGAGAAGAGGTGGGACCAGGGTTTCAATATCCCCTTCAAGGACAAATGCATGGTGATTTTACTTCCTTCTATTAAGACCAACCTCTTAAGGTTCTGCCACCTCTAAATAGCACCATTAGCTATGGCCAAGACTCCAATACAGGAGGCTGTAGGAACCTTTGCCTTGCAAAGGGCTACAGGCAAGGTTAGGACTCGTATCCTATTTGGGTGTATTCTTCTCACTCAGCTTCTAGACTTGGATTTCATAGAGGGCTTCATGATTATTTCCAGGTAAAGAAGAGCATAGAGCTCCTAATTTTGTTGTGACTTGAGAGATGGAATCTAGGAAATGCCTCTCAAATTTTCCTGTGGATCAGGGGACCTTATGGTGCAGACATTATGATCTTAGCTCAGTGGTATTAAAAAGCTTGCAGACGGTGACTGCCCTCAGAGATCCTTTTGAGGAGAGAGGATACAGAGGACTTGTTTTAGAGCTGGCTTTGTATGCAGATGCTGAGAGTAACTTTGATTGTAACAGAATGCAATTGATGGCATAGAATGTGTTTCTCATGACTGGTGGAAATTGGGAATACAGTGGCACCTCTCTCAACTAACTCTCTTCTAGTTCGGAAGTGGGGTCTTTGGAAGGTAGTTAAAATTAGAAGAGACCACGAAAGCAATGGTTGGCAAAGCTTATCAGATGAGGGAGAACTCTCTGAACAGGTGTCTTAGTTATTTTTCTACTGCTGTGGCAAAGCACTGTGACCAAGGCAACTTATAAAAGAAAGCGTTCAATTTGGGGATCACAGTTCCAGAGGGTTGGAGTCCATGTGCATCATGGTGGAAGCATGGCAGCATGCATGGCACTGGAGCAGCACTTGAGACCTTAGATCTCCACCCACTAGCATGAGGCAGAGAAAGCTAACTGGGGATGATGTGAACTTTCAAAACCTCAAAGCCCACCCCAGTAACACTCCCTCTCCAACAAGGCCACACCTCCTAAGTCCTTCCCAAACTGTTCCACCGGCAGAGGAGCAAGTATTCACACATATGAGATTATGAGGGCTATTCTCATCCAACCCACCACAGCTGGGAAGTTTGCCCTGTCTTTCCAGGGGGACGCCCTGCATCAAGAGCAAACACCAGCACTGTGCTCTGGGATTTCCCAGGCCACGAGCCATAGAAACTTTTGTTCTTCATAAACTAGACAGTCCCAAGTGTTTTGTTGCAAAACCAGAAATGGACAATGGTAGCTCTGATTCTATTTGAACACTTAGGATCATTGAACTGAATTTTATCACCAATCCCTGGTCTCTGTGATGTCTCAGAAGGCAAGAGTCACCTGTACATCCCTATGGAAGTTCTGCACAGTGGCTTCACCAGTAGGGCTCTCTTGTCAAATCAGCAGTTCTCAGCCATTGTCTTTTCAAGCCCTTTTCTCTTCCCTGTCCAGGAGGGTGGCATAAATGTCATGATCCCACAGGACATCGAGATTCTCTGTTCATGCTCCCCTTTTCTTCTCCTGGCATAATCGCTACTGTTCCACCCATTGCTCTGTCTTCTCCTTCACAGTTTTTGGTCTCTGCTACCTCCATTCTCTTGTTAATTTCTCTTGTTGGGGCTTTTGTTTTATTTGTGTTTTGTTTTCTTACTTTTGTGTTACTGCACTTTGGAGCTTTCCACTTCCTTTTGGGTCTGTCTGTGCTGGGCCTCTTTCCTCTTCGCTCATTGTCTTAGGCAGGTCTGCGGCGGTTTGTTCCAGAACGTTTATTACAGCTGCTTTAACACTCAACATCAACCAGTTTCCTCTCTCACCTCAGCATTAGTGTTGCCTCTGCCCATTGGTCGGAAATATTTGCCTCTTGGTATGACAAGTTTCTTTCTTTTTTTAACTGAAATTTAGACACATTTGCGTTGTGATATTAGGCTTCGAACCTCATGTTAACACCCAGTTTGCACTGGACTCTGACTCTGCTTCATTCTGGAGAGGGAGCTGTGAATTTGCTTTACTCAGAGGGAGACACAAGTCCCATTGCCAACTTGGCCTCCACGATGAGTGGGATTCTGGGCTCCTCTTGACTGCTGGCAGGCAGAAGTTTCAGCTCCATGTGTGGTCTCTGCAAAGACTGGCCTGCAGGAATGGTGTCCCTGTTGCTTATCTGGGCTTTTCTGGCATTTTCTCATAGCTCCGTGGGGAGGAAACATCTAGGTTTCCTCCAGCCATCACTGCTGCAAATGAGGACACACTGCTTCCTATGTTTTCTGGCTGACATGGAACAGCTACTGCCCAAAAGGTTTCCCTCCTGTTCTTTGCCCCCCTTTCATGTGGCTGTGCTGTGTGAGCTTCTTCTCAAAGAGGCCTTTTTGTTTCAGGCAGTCGGTATTTGCTGGCTTTGGGCCTCACTCTATGTAAAGCTAAAAAGACCAGTGCACAACTCACGAGCAAGCCACTTTTCAAGCCCCAGGATGCTTAGGCTGCTGGTCTCCCCTGCACCTTTCAGTTCTGTGCACAGTGCCCAGGGCCTCTTTGCATCTGAATGTGGGGTGTGGAATGTCTTTGGGGTGAAAGTGCTGACCACCAGGCAACTGCTCTGTTCGTTTAGCCTTGCGGTTTTGAGAGCCATCCATGTTGGATCTGGGTTCTAACTTAGCTTTGATAGCCCTTGCCCAGGAAATGTTCTATGGAATCTTTCAAAGGAAGCTCCATCTCAAATGGCAGAGACAGACTTTTTTTTTTTAAGCCACAAGACAAGAAACCCAAAGCACCCTTCATTCAGGTCAGCAGCATCATTGAGATGCAAGTCTTGGCACATTTTGCTTTGACTCAAAACAACCGCAGTAGCTCCAGATGACATATACAGAAGAGGGAATGGTCTTCCTGTGTGTGTATGTCTCTGTGTGAAGCTTCCCTGTGTCATATGCACCAGAACTGCATCATATGCTTGGGACAGTGAGCATGAAAATGTGACACCTTTTGGTCCTCAATTCTTCAGCATTTCACAACAGTGGAACCCTAAGGCATGGAAAGCATTTAAACAGTATCTCATCATGCAGATCACAAGGACATCATGGAGATCACAAGGACACCATACAGGTCACACGGACATCATGCAGACCACACAGACATCATGAAGATCACACAGACATCATGCAGATTACACAGATATCATGCAGATCACACGGATATCACGCAGATCACATGGACATCATGCAGATCACACAGATATCATGCAGATCACACGGCTATCACGCAGATCACGTGGACATCATGCAGATCACACAGACATGTGCGCATAAAGCTGACCTTGTCTGCAAATCTGGAAGGAAGGCACGGTATCACTCAAGCCCTCAAACATGATGCTTGCCCTGGACATTGGGGACCAGTTCTCAGAGGTCATTACCTTTTGACTGAAGCTACTCTGAGGGATAGGTGGTACAACGCACACACATCTTTAAAAGAAGCTAATTTTACATGTCTCTGCCTGGAAAATGAGATTTATCCTCCTGAGCAAATCGTACTCATGCTGCTACTGTGCCCTGACCTGACCTGCCTGGTCCCACCTCATAGGGCGGGCTTCTTTTAGTCAATTTAAGGCAATTTTCCTCGTGAGAAATAGAGAAAATATGAATCTCTTGCAAGGTCCTCTGCTATCAAAAACAATGCATAACTTACAGAGGTGTTAAAGGTTGTGTAAGAACATAGAAGCACACACCATAGTTCACTGGGCCTCACAGGCCCCCATGTGTAAGTTATATTCTCAGTGGGGTAAGGGGCGTGAGGATTTACTTGCTTTCTTGATCCAATTTGCACTAACCCTTAGTTTGTTTGTCTGCATGTGCATGAGAGAGAGAGAGAGAGAGAGAGAGAGAGAGAGAGAGAGAGAGAGACAGGAGACTTAATTTGAGGATAATAAAACATACCCAGAATGCTACTTTTCCTGTCAACCTCAAAATTCAGAATTTTTAGCTCTGTTGATGCATTTTACAAATTACTTAACATTACTATTACTCTCATCAAACACCAGGACCAAAGCAACTTGGGGAGGAAAGGGATTATTTAGCTTATACGTGCACATTACTGTTCACCAGCAAAGGAATCAAGGACAGGGACAGGAATTCAAACAGGCAGGAACCTGAAGGCAGGAACTTATGCAGAGGCCATGGAGAGGAGCTGCTTACTGGTTTGTTTCTCATGACTTGCTAAGGTTGCTTTTTTATTTTTTATTTATTTACTTTTTTATAGCACCTAGGACTACTGAGAGAGCTAGGGAGCCAGATCAGAGCCATGACAGGTTTCTAATAGCCCCTGCAAGAGGTCAGGTCTTAGTTTCACTTTACTGGAGGTAGCAGGCTCAGTATGTTCAAACAGTTCTTGGGGAAAACTCCAACTCAGGGCAACCAATCAACAGGCACCCCCTTGACCTTCTGCTGGCTCAGCAGATGACTATAGTCTCCTGGTAACTAAAAATAGCTTTCCCTGCCCTGCTGCGGGAAAGTCCCTAACCACTAGGGCCTCCCATCAATTTCCCACCACCAATCAGCTCTTTCTTCCACCAATCACCCCTAGATTAATTCCTCCTCCCTAAAATACCCCCAACTCCACTTAAAAGGAGCTTGTGACATTTGAGGATTGCCATTTGTCACCCCAACTGGTTGAAATTAATAAAACGCTCTTGTTTATTGCATATGTGGTCTTTTCTTGAGGGCTTCTCCTGGACCCTAACACCAGTAGCCCAGGGATAACACTGGCCACAATGGGCTGCCCTGCTCCCCCCCTCCCATCACTAGTAAAGAAAATGCTCTACAGGCTTGCCTACAGCCTGACCTTACGGAGGCATTTTCTCAGTAAAAGCTTCCTCCTCTCTTGTGTCCCGTTGACGTAAAACTAGTCTGCACGCAAATATTGTCTGAGACTGTAGAGCTGTTAATACGCTGTTCACCAGATGATTTGAGTAAATGATTGCGTTTCAGTGTTTGACAAGCAGGGGAAACAACGAGTGAAGTCATCAGGTGGCAGAGCCACGAGGGAGGAAGACATAGTTGTTTGAGAATAACAGTCATGTTTGGGGTAGGAAATATGGGGGAATTTTAAGATGGAAAAGAATGTATCAAAAGTCCATCATGTTCCTCTAGGTAGTCAGAAGTTCCTTCATGGCAGACTACAGAAGGAAGCTTGAAAATGTACTACCCAGCAGAATGCCCTGTGTTAGTTTTCAATCAGATGTAACATGTTAGTACAAGCTGGTGGCTGCAGGCATCTCTCAGGTGGTTCTTTTGCCTTGTACCTTACAAGCATACTGTGGTGGTTTGAAAGAAAATGGCCCCCAAAGGTAGTGGCACTATTAGTTGATATGGCTTTGTTGGAGTAGGTATGGCCTTGATGGAGGAGGTACGTCTCTGTGGAGATTGACTTTGAGGTCTCATATATGCTCAAGCCATACCCAGGATCTTAAACCACTTCCTGTTGCCTACAAGTCAAGATGCAGGACACCCCATTACTTCTCCAGCACCATGTCTGCCCACATGCCACCATGTTGTACCATGATGATAATGGACTAAACTTCTGAAATTGTAAGTCACCCCAATTAAATGTTTTTTCTTCATAATAGTTACTGTGGTCATGGTATCTCTTCACAGCAATAGAAACCCTAACTAAGGCAGCTATAGTGGTACCACCTGGGGTGAATTTTCACCTGAGCACTTGAGTGGGGGAAGAGTCTACTTCTGAACCCCCAGGCTCCAGTACCATTCATTTCTTTGTGGTTAGAGGTTGGAGGCTCCATCTTTTTGCTTGGTTAGCAGCTGTTCAGCTCCTGGAGACTTCCTGTGTTTTTCAGAATCCTCTGGGGATGGTAGACATCGCTCTAGCTTTATGCCATGTGCCTTTCTCAACTCAGATGCTTTCTCTTAGGTAGTAAGCAGGACCTCTCCAGTGACTCAGCACTCTACTGTTATATAACAGTTTCCTCTACGATTGGAACATTCCATCCTGCAGGGAAGCTCTTGAAGCAGGAAGGTAAACAAATAGCTTCAGGAAGCCCCTGAAACTAATCAGATCCATTAGGCCCCTCCCTACCAGAGTGAGCAATGAAAATGGAGAGTACCTCAAAGACTAATTGAGTTAAGTTGTAAAGAAGACGCCAAGACAAGACCAGCTGCCTGGAAGTAGAAACCAGCTGAGCTGCCCAAAAGTGATTTAGACCAACTGAGTCACGTGGAAAGGACACTCTCTAACCTGTTGAGCTACCTGGATGCAGTCCTGGAGGTTGCAGCTTTTGTGAGCTGTTGCCCATGCTGCGGTGGACTTTGTTTATGCAGCTGTCCTGTAACCCCTCACCCTTATTTCTGTAAGTCTCCCCGATAAAACTTGCTGGTTCGCAAGTTGATCTTTGGTGGCATCTTTACTTTGGCTTGTCATGGGCTCCCTAGCTGAGTTGAGTAGACATGTGTGTAACATGTTCATGGGAAAAGTTTTGTCACAGAGCATCTAAACATAGGCCTGACCTCTGTTACCTTCTCTCATTCCCTTGGCTAGAAGTATGCCCGTATATCCTGTCTGCACTCGAGAGGAGAGAATGACACCAGTGTGACTATCAGGAAGCAGGAATCCAGGGGTCCCCCTTGAACTATACTTGTCCCAGTTCCCACATGTGAGCACACCTGTCTACCTTCTGCTGTCTACAGCAGTGACCTTTCCTAAGGCCACTCTTTTCCAAGGCATCTCTTTAACTCCAGAAGGTCTTTAGGACAGGGGCCCATTTCCAGGATGAGTCATTTTGTTCAAAATGCAGATATGTATTGACAATTAAACAAGAGTGTTGCTGAGTCCAACGAGGGAGCTCTTAATCAGTTTCCCCCCTCTGCCTCCCTGACATGTGTCTGTTCTCTCTGGTTTTAGCACTTCCGAGGACAAGGCTTCCCCAGGCTCTCAGGAAGGTGGGGGGAGTGCTGGATCTGTGGAGAGCAGCCAGCAGCATGGCAACAGAAGGACAGGGTAAGGATGAACAACACGCTTGCCTGACAGGTTTTGGCTAATTGAGCAAAATAAAAAATTTGTTTGGAAATAAGAAGTTGATCAAAAGCCAGTTAGAGAGCAAGTTTTACAAATATGTCTTGGAGAGGAACAGAACCAAGGCACTATTTGGATTACACGTTTAATTCAATTTAAAATTTTATTTTCCCCACACCTCACACTGTGTGAAATTTTGAAGAGGGTCGGAACACATCCTTTTTCTTGGTCCCCATGTCTTCCATCCTTCCTCAAATTGCCTTAACAACGGCACATCTGTCCATCCAAACAAACAGACACGTGGGGAGATTAATGAGGTGACCTTTAACCTTGCAAGTATTTATTCCAGAGCTCAAGGGAAATGCATTTCTGGGCCAATGAAAATCCCCGAACTGTCTCTGATAATTTGGTATTAAAGATAGCTCTGTCAAATGCATCGTGAGGCCTTGTGAGCCTCGCCCTGCTCCTGACCCCAGGCTCCTTAGTACTTACATTCCTCTCTCCCCATTAAAATGGATTGCTCCCAGACCCTCCTCACGCGTCCTCTGAGTGTGCTTCTGCTCAACACACAGTGACTGATATTAACTGGCATTTACTAAGCAGCTACTACACCAGAGCCTAGAGCTAGCTGCCATAGCCCTCCTCATCGTCTAAGATTCTTGAACATTCTTATAAGAATGCTCATGCAATTTCATGTTCTTGGGTGTAATTTTTGTATTAGCCCTCCAAATCATTTGCTTAAAAATTACTCAATTATTCACTTGTGCATTAATTGCTTGATGTCTGAAGATGTAATGGGTATTTGATCTATAACTTGGAGAGTTGGAATAAATAGATCTTGAACCCTTTCTGTATTTTCTTTATGAAGGAAGAAATTGTCCAAAGAAAGGGAATTATTGGGGGTTCAAAGTCAAAAGACGATAGAGAGATAGAGTCATCTTCTCTGGTCCATGGTGTCCTCCAGCTCATTTGGGCATGTATAGTACATACAATTGCATGGCTATGCCGTTGCACTCACTGGGCAAATCTTCTTTCCATCTGTTGTTCTAACAAAAGGCTTTAGAATAGAAAAGGCACAAAACAACCTCTGAGTACAGAAGCAACCTGGAGCGATACAGTGTGATGTCAAAGGACCAGCCGCTTATGGCTGCCACTGTCCGAAGATGGCTCCCCAGTACATGTGTGCTGTTTCCTGTATCAAGAAAAGCCTGAGTATGGAGTAGTCCTGGACCAACAGAAAGCCAACCGCAGTTCCTTCAAACCTTAAGGGTCTGGAATCGCCATTCCTTTCTTTTGAAGCTCTTGACTAAGGCCATGCTACATGGGAAGGGGGATGGGAGTCTTTGTGGAAAGATCTCCCTTGAGGAGAACCAAGGCCCTCCCTCCAGCTGCAGCTTTTGGCTTTCATCTAGGAGTCAGCGGTATGAACACATGTATTCTTGTTCCCCGGTGAACCCAGAAGAGGCAGAACCGTGTGCAGACACAGTCAAGGAGTAACAAGACACTGCGGTTGCCTTAATGCACTGGATTCCAGGTGGTTTCTTAGGTACTGTGAAAAACCTGCCGACTCCTGCTTTCCCTGTGAACCTTTGTTAGATTTGTCTTCCTTTGCCTTTCTTATGAATTCATGCCCCAGAAGCATCAGGGTTAACCCGATTCCTTGTAGGGGCTGCAGGTCTATCCACCCTTTTATCTCTACCATGGAGAACCATCTCAGGACCTGGATGGGGCTCAGGGGCAATGAGCAGCCAGCCAGTGGACCCGACCTTCGGTTTCTCGAGAGAAGGGCTTCCATTATTTTGGTTTTGATGGCTAGCTTCTCCTCAACAGCAAAAGTGGTTCAATTTGGACATCACGACTAATTGTGGACCCCCAGCATGGCTCTTGTAGAAGCTGTTTTTGCAAACGCACACAGTTGGTAGACATTGGCATCCACGAACTGTCCAGTGGGGCTGGCATGGCTTCTGAGCCTGTCTCCCTCCTCACGTGCTCCATTTATGATGACAGCCACACCTCACACGTTTTTGGGTCCAGGGACTGTGACACACCAGAAAGATAGTTACATATCGCTTGATTTCGTGTCATTTCAACCTGATTATGCCAAGATGGTGTCAATTTATATCCTCCAGATTACATTTTAATGATCTGGTCTGCATGCTCCCGCCTCTTTTTCTGCTTGATAAAATTTTAAGAGGACATCTGTTGTGCAAAGGATGACTTGTCCCCCAGGATGCAAAGTCACCCGACTGTGTGCTAGTAATTTTTCTTCGGAAATAACCTCCCCTATCTTCTCAAGCCAGGCTTTGACTGCAGAAGGGCTCTTTTAATTCCACTGCTGTTTTCCTCTGCCGTTTGTTTACTGGCTGGGTGAAGAGCCCATCTCACACCTCATTCTGCTCCCTTGCACACTTATCTTCCATTCTGAAGGAGGAATTCTGGAGTGTGGGGTCTGGCCAGAGGCTCCGGAGGAATTCTGAAGCTGGTTCACAAGGTTTTGACTGGGAGTTTATCTCCTGTTGTGGGCAGAGAGAGGTAGAAGGCAGCTATGTGCTGTAGTATACAAGTCATCATCATTAATGACAAAGAGTTAAGGAATTTCACTCCTGCATCCAGAGCCCTGCAGTGTCTACTTGATGTTCTGCAAGTGGTAGTCATTTTGCAACCTCTTGTTTCCCGATGTCTGGAGGCATTTCTAAATGACATGATAGGTGATATTACTGTCACCTAGTGGGTAGGGGTCAGGAGTTCAGTCAAACACACATAGAGCAATGTTCTTAAGTAAAATATCATCCCTCCTCAGTGTCAGTTGTGTTGAAGTTGGTAAGCCCTGATCTGTGGGTGCACATCTTCCCTTTCCTCATGAAATGGAAGCAGAGAAATGGGGGAACAGAGATGAAGTATGGACACAGTGTGCCATCAGCCACAGAAAATTAATCAAATCTCCCAACCTCACATGGTCTGTCAATAAGCTAAGTTCATCTGTGACAAGGAAGGGCACTTACCATGGGACACAACAACCTCTTGTAAAGGTATAGGAAGAAGAGGAAAGGGGGCTTTGGATTCCTCAAGATTTGTGACTGAGACCTCCTTTCTCTATATCCCCCATCTTTGCACACTGTTCTAGAAGTGCCCTCACTCAGGCCATGGGCTTCAAGGCCATCTTCCAGATACTGGCTTTTGCTTTTCTGCCCATCTCAAGCCTTTCCACAATACTTAATGTACACACATAAATGGGTGGGTTGTTTTTCCAAGTGGTTCTCTCAAATTTAATCTGTCCAAAATGGAGCCTCAAACGTGCCCCCTCCTCACACCAAATCCCTTCAGTAAATAACTGTTATTATGCTAACTGTTTAAGACAAAACTTGATTCTTTTTATTTTCCAAATACCAGCATCCAATCGAGTATAGCTTGCGGATGTCATCTTTTAAACCTCCACCCTCTTTTCTTCACACCCCATTTCCCCTTCACTCCCTCGGGCTAAACCATCTTGACATCAGGTGTGTCCCCAAACAGCTTCCTGAGTGAATGGCCTCCTCCCATAAATCCATATACCACCAACATGCCAGTCCACGTCACGGTGATGCACCTTTTGGCGTCACCTGTTGTTTTTGCATGATGGTCTCTGACGTCTTGCTGGACGTATCTGGTTAACCCGTTTAAACTAGTTTCATGTGGAGAAGATACTAGCTGGGTGGTAATGGGGCACACCTTTAATCCTAACACTTGGGGCAGGGGAGGCCGAAGCAGGTGGACCTCTGTGAGTTCAAGGCCAGCCTGGTCTACAGAGTGAGTTCCAGAACAGCCAGAGATACACAGAGAAATCCTGGGTTTAAAAATCAAAATCAAAACAAGCAAAAAAAGAAGATCAGCACAGAGATCCATGAGAAGATGGTCCATGTGAAGATGGAGGCAGAGAAGGGCGTGACAGACCAGTAAGTGGGATGCAGATTGCCAGCCAACACCAGATGGTAGAAAAGGCCATGAAGGATAGCTTTCAGCTTTGCTGTCACTTGGAGTTTCCAGAACTCAAGTACGACTCAGCATTTCTGATGAGCTAAGCCATGTCACATGGTCTGTGACACCTTGCTATGACAGTCCTAGCAAACTCTTGCTGGTCCTCACCCCCAGACCCTCAGGCCTGCTTCCCTTTCCTCACTGACTGAAACTCACTGTACAGGTCTGGTATTATACACTCCTTTCCTTTGGAATGATGTGCCATCTTTTGATGTTTGTAGACTATTTCTGGAACAAGTAGAATCATTTAAGAAATTTGGTCGCCATCAAAGTGAAACTTGTTTGAGTGAATGGAAGAGAAGGAATAGACCATGAGCAACTTAACTGAGTCTCCAGCAGAGCGAGGGTAAGAAGATTTCCAATGGAGGGAGAGAGGGTTCTCCAAGGAATCTTGGCTTCCTCTACGGAGAGGATGGACAGCCCCTGTTCCATGCCTAACCTTTGGTGGAAGGGGTAATGGTGGTTGTGCTCCATTGAGCCCACCTTCTTTCCTCTACAAATATTTATGCTGTATAAGCGCCCTCTCTCCCTAGTCTAGGGGGAGCCTGGGAGAGCCTCACACTAGCGCCAAGTCTAATGGAGACATTGCAGCACCATTAGCACAGATGGTTGTCATATGTATGCAAATGAGAAACAAATTGAATTTGGTGTCCCTTCTCACCAGCTGTCCTATCAAGGAAGGCTCCCAGAGCAGTGAAAAAAAAAAAAACAAACTGCCACTACACCACTAATCTGTCACCATAGATTAATTACAACAAGCACATTCATCACCATTTGGTTTTAGTACAAAAGGAAATATCTTGCTTTTCAAGTACGTCCTGTTAAAAGAAGGTGTTTGGCCTTGCAGAAACAAGGCCCCGCAAGGGCATGAGGCTTCATTAGTTAAGAACAAGAAGTAAACGAAGAATGAGAGCCCTGGGCCGCATGCCTCCATAGGAGCTGACTGCGGTGTGCACGTGGGCAGGGAAGGACAGTCAGCCAGTCCAGAAGCTGGCTTTGCAGTTCCCTCCAGCTTGCCGGATTCCCAGTGAGTCAGGAACTCATCCTAACAGATGAGGGACAAGAATCACTGTTATTATTTCTTAGAAAGTACAACGGTAGGTGGCACTAATTGTGGGTTCACTGGGTCTGATCTTCTGAATCTGGACATCTTTGTTTCTTACAAGTCTTTTTAGATGGGCAGTTTTTGTTGTTGATGTTATTATCCCCCTTTTCTGTTCTGTTGTTACTGTTGTTGTTGAATAGATTAAGCCCCAGGCCTTGTCCCCACAAACCCAGCTCTTTACCACTGGACTCCCAACCTAGACTAGTGGGTTTTTAATATCCTTTCAGGGTCAGAAAACTCTAGAAGTTTCAGAGACTGCAACGGACTGTATGATGGCCTCTAAGATGGCCGTGGCCATGGTATGCAATATTCAGTTGCCTTAGACGCTTTGCTCATGGAAGTGTTTCTGGACAGACGTATTAAGAAAGTTCGGCCAGATAGGATTTATTTCCTCCTACTTTTCCTATGCCCCACCATGATGAGGTCAGTCTCTCACCCACCCTTTTCTACTTTGATTCTCAGTTTTAGCCACTAATTTGTTGACTCATCACTTTAATGTTTCTTGGACATCATACTTGGCAATGGACAGTTACTGATGAAGGAAATGGGGCACTCTAGTTATGAAGCATACTCTAGAGACGAGCATAGCAATGTGAGCTTCCGCTTGGAAGTGATGCCTACAGCAGAGACCCACACTGTACTAGGAGAGCAGACAGCAGGGGGATTCAACCTTTCTGGAGTAGAGAGAGCATCTGTGAAGAGGTGACAGTTGCATCAGGAGCTGAAAGACGACTGACATATAATTACCCTGGCAAAGAGGAGCTCATAGAACTGCTGTGGAATAGCAGTGGAAGATGCGTTACCTCCTTCTGTGCGGCAGAACATTTGTTTAGTGATGCCAAGCTGTGTCGCAGTCTTTATGTTGCCCTTGTTTAACTCCAAAGTTGTGTCACTGTGCCTGTGTAAAACACCTGATTGGCCTAATAAAGAGTGAAATGGCCAATAGCGGGGCAGGAGCTAGGATAGGTGGGGCTGGCAGGCAGAGAGGATAAATAGTAGGAGAAAAAGTGAGAGAAGCGAGAAAAGAAGGAGAGGAGGAAGCCAGGGGCCGGCTAGCCAGCCAGCCAGCCACAGAGTAAGAAGGAAAGAGAGGTATAGAGAACAGAGAAGGAGAAAAGCTCAGAGGCAAAAGGCAGATGAGATAGTTTAAGAAAAACTGGCCAGAAATAAACCAAGCTAAGGC
>JAQHUG010000025.1:7272743-7306630 GCA_028555095.1 Dicrostonyx torquatus | reverse complement strand
CATAAACAAAGAACATTAAGCTTATAGCTCACAAGCCTAGAGAAGCCAAATAGCAAGGTGAACCCAAAGAAAAACATATATAGATCTTCCTGGAAATTGGATCACCAGGCAAAAGTTGGAAAAAAGGGAGTGGGGATGGGGGTGGAGGTAGAGGTGGGGGTGGGCAAAAGGGAGAGGAGGAGGGAGGAGAGAAGAACTGGGGAGAGCTTGGGGAGTGGGAGGGTGGAGATGGAGGAAGGGTGGTTATTGGAGAAAGGAATGAGATATCTACATTAAGGGAGTCATTTTAGGATTGGCTAGAACCTTCTCTTATAAGCAGGCAACAAACTTTGATTTGCTTAAGAAACTTGGGGGGTATCATGGTGGCCATGGTTTCAGACAGGAGGACTATCCGAGGCCCCTTCAGGGAAGACTGCCTATTCCCAAGACATGGACAGTCACTGCAGGGCTTCACCCAGCAAGGAAACATGAGATTTATGTTTTAAAGAGACCCCTGATCCTCAACATTAGAAATGGCTGTTGGGTCTTGCAGTGGCCTTGACAGATAAGGGCTTTAGAGAAAGGGTCAATCATCCCATGATCCACACAGGACCCTGCATAGTAAACAGTGTCCTTACACAGAGGAGCCTTTGGTGCCTGGGTTCAGGGAGATTTCAATGATTGAGTGCCATGTCAAGAACTGGGAACTGCTTCTGCGTAGAAGGGAGCCAGGAGCATTTGAACAGAGTTTGGCACAGGCCCTATCTTAAAGGGCTCAAGTTCAACCTTTGAGAGTCAAGAGGTTCACAGGCAAGAGTAGCAACAACAAACGGGACTGAGGGCAATGAGAGTGTGTGTTGGAGACACATGTGCTGGGAATGAATTATGGAAGGGAATCTAAGCTAGGATGGTTTCCAGCTTCTAGTAGTTAGTTGTTGTTGTTTTTTTCCCCAAGCCTGGCCAAATATCTCCTTCTTGGCAGTTGTATTGACAGAAAAATGAGAAGCTTCCCTTCAAAGAACATAATTAATATAAATTTCACATGAAGGACAACCAATTACTTAATGTGCTGGGAGAATGTAATTCGTTAAAGGAGGCCCATTGGAACCCGGTTGGATGAAAGGCTTGTATTTTGCCTAGCACTCAGCATTGAAAGAAGGGACCAGTTCTGTCTTTGGCTTTCTATAAAGCAAAATTCTGGCTGCTGAGAGGCAAAATAAAAGTATTTTTAAAAAATGAAAGGGGATAAATAATGGCGATGGCTAATTTTATGTGTTAGCATGAGCAAGCTGGGGATGCCCAACTATGCTGATTAGATTTTTTTAAAATAATATTGACATAAACTGGAACCTCAACTGAGGAATTGCCTCCATCAGATTGGCTTTTGGGCATTTTAAGATTAATACTATTAGTGATTAATGTGGGTGGTGCTGTCCATGGGCAGATGGTCCTGGACCATATAAGAAAAGAAGCTGTGCAAACCACTGGGGAGCCCGTCAGTAAGCAGCCTTCCTCCATGGTCTCTGCAGCAGTTCCTGCCTCCAGGCTCCTGACTGAGCTCCTGTCTTGGCTTCCCTCGATGATGGACTGTAACCTGGAAGCCAAGCTGATTTTGGCCATTCTGTTTATCATAGCAACAGAAAGAAAACTAAGACATCAGATAATGAATTGCTGTCTCTGAAGAGACTGGCATAAGTGGATTGAAGAATGAAAAGCCAACCTCACCAGTGAGCCATGTTCATTTAGTCTCTTGAGCACAAGATACAATAAAAGGACAGAGGAAGAGGCAGCATTGACCTTGGCCAATAGAGAGACGGTTTTGCAGTCTTCAAACTCTAGGACTTACACCCGAGGTCCTAGGATTCTTCAAGTCCCTTGATTGTTAGCTCACAAACTTAATGATGCCACCAATTTCCCATTTTCTCGCATTTAGAAAATAGAAACACACTTAATTTTCCACCATCACATGAATTCATTCTTACAATACAGTCCACCTCTCTCCCCTCCCCAACTCCTTTTCTGTAATTGGTTCTATTTCTCTAGAGAACCAGAAGTGTATATAAAGGTAGATTTTTTAAATATAAAACTCCATGTTTATATATCTCTACTAACAAAAGTAAGAAAAAAAGGCATGTAAAAGATATTTACCACCATCCCCCAAAATAGGGAATATAGCTATGTTCCCTCCTCAACAAAGCTGATGAAATAAATGGTGGCCTGATTTAAAAGAACACTACCCGGCACTTAGAAAGGGGTGACTGTTGTATGCTCATTATATGAGAATAGATCCATGACAGGAGGATGAACAAGTATTCAAGGTAAAATTTATTTCATATAATCAAAGATAAAAATATTTATTATTAGCAGTCATTAGATGGAAACTCCATGATCTTTCTATCCATAAATTTAAAAATAGCCTTTTTCCCTTAGTTTACATGTTCTGTGTTTTCCATCCAGTTTCGAAGGAACAGGGTCCCTGCTTTCGTCAAAGGCCCACCGTTCTACTCACGATCTGACTCCATCTCCTGTTGCTCTGTCAGGGACAGCATGCTGCAGGGACTCCACCCTCCTGGTTTGCCACGAAGTTCCCTCTATTCAGCCGAGTTCCCATCGGCACGCGAGAAAGACCCCATTCTTCTCACGTCCAGGAACAGCCATTGCGTCTTTGACATCCACCTATTCAGAACAAGATTCAGAATGGTCTGTCCACAATGCCTCCTTCCACCGCCACTCCATCCGATCTGAGCTCTGTCTCTACCACTTCACAAAAGCCTTGTCAAGGCGCCAAGCGGCCTTTGTGTTGCCCAATGTGGAGTTTTTTCTCTGGCCTCTTCTGATTCACTCAGTGGCGTCTGATACTGTTGACCCTGCTGTCTCTCTTAGCCCTCTGTCTCTGGTCTTCCTTTTTTCTCCTGGCCTCTGCCGGAAGCAGTGTCTAATGGGGACTGCTTTAAGCTTTGGTTTGGATCCTTCTTTCCCCCGCAGATCGGTTTGCAACTTTGCCTGCTGCTGGAATCATTTCATGCAGCTGGTTTCTAAACACAGTAATGCCTGAGCTCGAGGGAAGAGGATTGGGATCTCCAGATGTGGTGCTCCGAATGACAGGTCTTGAAAGCCTTGTGGGTGACTTATATGTCACTCAGGGTAGAGAGCCATTTTCTCAGGTGATGTCATTTTGTGGGCTTGTTTTAGAAACTACTGCTAGACACTGCTGAATCAGTAGCAAATTTATACCTCCAGCCCATGGATGGACAGATCCCATGGGAAGAACTAGGATAGCCTGGTCTAAAGGGACTCTGGGCCAACTCGGTCCCACTGACCTTGCCTAAACCGTTGGTGGGATCAGTGCCACTGTATCAGGGCAATAGATTGGTGCTCCTGTGATGTCTCGTGAGATGTATCTCACACAGGCACCGACGAAGCAGAACACCTTGCTAAGGAATTTTTGCACATGCTCTCCCAGTATCTGAACAGTGATGTGTGACTTTGCACAGACGGAGGATGATTGAAACCCATTACGCTCTCATTTCCAATGGCTACCAACTGCACGGATGTCTTATGCCACTCTGTTTACTCAGGCTGCACATTACTTATCCGTGCTCACATGCCACCCCTGACCCCAACTCGGACACACCCGTGAGGCCGAATGAGTGCTCCTTCAGTGGCTTTGCCGTTTCGTACTGCCGTGATCTGCTTCATCTGCCCTCTAGAGCTCCTTCCTGCTTATCCCGCACTCTCTGTTGCTGATCGTCTAGATTTAGATGCTATTCACTTATAACCTTGCTCACGGTTATTTTCTGTGTCAATTTGATGTCCAGATGTTTGGTCAAACAAGATTCTGCATGCGTTTGAGAGGGTGTGGGGTGGTGGTGGTGAGATTGATACCTGAATGGATAGACTCAGTAAAGCAGCTTGTCTTTCCTAACATGGACCAGCCTCACATGATCCTTTGAAGGTGTGAATGGAAATAAAACAGCCCGCGAAGATGGAGCACCTGCTGTCTGATAGCCTCTGAAAGGACATCAAACTCTACTGGAAACTTCTTGAGTCTCAAGCCTGCTGTCCTTTGTACCGGTACCACTGACCTAGACTGGGTTTGCTGGTGGCAAATCTTGGGACTTGCCCGCGTGCCTCAGGAGACCCGAAGAAGGCATTAGATCCCATGGAACTGGAATTACAGGTGGTTGTGCCCGATGGGTTCTGGGACATGAACCCTGGACCTCTGGAAAGGCAGTCAGTGCTCTTGGTCACTGAGCCGTCTGTCCAGTCTGCAGTTTCTGATTTTTATTTGTTTTCTTTCTTCAGCAAAATTGGGGTTTGTGTTGTGAGCCAAGGTCTTTTATTTACTTGGTTTAAAAAAGCTAGGGCAACTCACTTATGTAAGAAAGCATGTTCATGGTTCTGTAACCTGTCTTCTATTAAGACGTGTTTTCTTTTTGAGACAACTTGGAAGTGTGCAGCCCAGAGCGGCCTTGAACTTTCAGACTTCCATTTCAGCCTCTCAAGTGTTGGAATTGCGGGTGTGTGCCAGCATACTGCTCATATTTTTAACTTTTTGACTAAAAAAAAATTGTCTTTTTTTTGTCTGTTTGTTCTGGGAATATAGTCTTATTCTGTGACCTTGGATAGCCTAGAACACACAGACTGACCTCAAACTGACAGTGATCCTAGAACTTCAGCCCTCATAAGTGCTGGGATAACAGGTGCTGAAAATCATATCCTTATTGTGGAATTTGTTTGTTTTGTGCGTGTGTGTGTATATTCTGAAAATTTGAAAAATATTGCTACTTGATTTTATAACTTACCCTTTCAAAAGCATTTGTTTTTATTATTTTTAATTATATGTAGGCATGTGTGTCTACATGTGGGTATATGCACACGAATGCAGGCACTTGCCGAGCTCGGATACCCTTCAGTTATAGGCCATCGTGAGCTCCCTGCAGCGGGTGCTGACACTGGACTCTGGACCTCTGGAAGAACAGCAGCACGGGCTTTTAACCGCCGACCCATCTCTCCAGCTCCCATAAGTTACTTTTTCTAACAGAAAAATACACATTTGGAAATGCCATTAAATATCCATTTAGATAAATACAGGCAGTGTGGATGACTGCAGTTTTCCTTTGTCTCCCGCCCACCCACCAGCAATTTAGTAGACATTATTAGGTGCCATTGCTTATAAACGTTAAATAGCCCCTGCTCCCTCCTTTGACCCATCATCTGGGTTAATCCTCTCCAGCTCCACAGCTACAAGATCATCCTCCAACCTCTTTCTGCTTTTCCTTTTAAGTGTTTTTGGGGTTTCCACTTCTGTATGTTCAGAGTCTTTCATATTTGTATTATAACTGAAATGTTGTTCACATTCTACATTTGTAATTCTATTAGCCCTTTGGGGTCTGTTTTTGCCATTTATCCTGAGCTGAAGATCCACATTCTATAATTACTGCCTTTGGAGAAACCAAATATCCACATTTCCCAATTTCTTTCTTCTCTGTTGTTCCCTCTGCCATTTTCCAAATGATTTTTGGTTTGTTCCTTTTCCTCTTATTTGTTCTCCGTGTCCTGTAGTCTATTCTATTTACACCAGTGTCTCTTCTTCTATGTGCTGGATATTGGGGTGTGGAGTGTCACTCATTTTGCCTGATGGTTTCTGATTCATGCTGCATTGTCTCCTCTTACCTCAGTATGACCACTCCTCACCCACCCCCAATCAATTCCTTGTATTTCCGCCTTTTTTTTTTTGTTTTGGTTCTTATACTGTAATCAACAGTCTATTAAACATCACGATTTTCAATTTTTGAGCTTCTGTTAGTGATTATGTATTTAAAATAGAGTACTGAATGAGAGCTAGTTTGCCCAAACACAAGAAGTCTGTGAAGTGTGCTCCAGAGTGGACACACACATTTTGATGAGCCCATGCGGGGGGGGGGGGCTTCTGACTTACAGTGCTGTTGGGTGTTAGTTCAAAGTTAATGAGTTATCAATCCATACTAAATGAGGAGTCTTCAAGCACAACCCCACATAAAACCAAATTACATACCGATTGGTTGGCAGCCATGATGTAGCAAGAGGCTCTCAAAATCCGCCTGTCCCCCAAGGAAGCAGAGCTCAGAGGGTGATCTTTCGGCATTTGTGGGCACTTTCCCAGATGATAGCTACTACAAGGAATAGCGACTGACCTCCCTGTTATTTTAGGGAGCTCATGCCTCCCAGTTACATGGCAAACATGGCTTGTGATTCTAGGTTGCTCCCTTGTGCCTTTTGGGTAAAGTCTGAGAATGTAAGGGCTGTCTTACCATTTTAACATTGCAAGTTTGTTTGTAACTAGGGCTTGTTTGAAGATTTTGGTTTGTGTGTGCATGTGTGTGCACGTGTACATGCACACACTAGTGCACATGTGTCACACCACTGTGGAGGTTAAAGAATCTAGGGTGTTAGTCCTTGCCATCCACGATGTTTGAGGCAGACTCTCTCGTCCTCAGCAGCAAGCCCCAGGGTACCCAGAGATTCCAGGGTTGTCCTGTCCTCAGCTCCATATAGAAGTTCTGGGACTAAAGATGAACTAGAGCTTTTTACATGGTTTCTGGGAGTGCAAATTTAAGTCTGTGCGTTTGCATGGTGAACATTTGACCCACTTAGCCACCGCTTTAGCCCAGGTTGTACTTTCTTAGGCAAAGTTTCACGGGCTCCATTTTGAGGAGTAGGAAAATGTCAAGGAGGATGCTGAGGCTCGGAGGAGAGATGGTGGGAGAGAATGAGGAGGGACACTGTGCAGTTGTGGGGGACGGGGCCTGGTCCCACACTGCTGAGTGAGAAGATGCACCAAACAAGTCCTGGTGTGGCAGCATTTGGTAATCTGGAAGCTTTCAACTCGGTGCTGCCTCTGCCGTGCGTTAGTTTGTGATGATTGAATAAACTAGAGTGAGAGCATTTGGAAAAGTGCATGTGCTGCATTCTGGTTTCTCTCACGTCAGTTTACAATCTGTGCCAGAAAGGAAAAACAATCAACCTTTGAGGTCATCCTTGCTTATTGCTAACCATGCTGTTAAAACTGGTCGGCCACCATCCTTTCTCTAGGTTGATGCTAAATAGATCTTAGTCATTTTCCAAAATCAAACTGACTTAGAACGTATCAAGGCTTGCAGCAATGATGGTATTGGAGAAGGGAGACAATACCTGTGGCCACTGGGGTTTCCTGAGTTCTAGGAACAGTTCTACAAGCCATTCCTGCTCCCGTGAATCCCACACAGCTTTTGTTCACCAGCACGCTGGTGGACTCATTCTTTAAACTGCATTAGGTGCAGTGAAGCTCAGCTAGGGTGGCCCAGCCAGTGGGCTTCAGGGTCTCTCTATAAGGATGCCAACCCTGGAGAAAGCAGGTAGGTTTCTCCTGAATTGCAACCAGCTATTTCCTGAAGGTATCTGCTTGGACTTTGCAAGGGGAACTGCGGAACATTAGGCTTTTCTCCAGCGGAGTGTGGGTTATACCCAGGTGCCTGTAAAGGGGCACACCTTTGTGAACGGGATGCCGTGAATGAGATGATTATTGAAATCTCTTCTTTCCAGAGACACAGATTTCTGTTAAAGTGTGTGACCGAGGTGTTCTTTACGGCATCCCGTTCCACTTGCTATCCTTTGCAGCATTAACCTTTCCCGATTATCTACGTCCCCTGCTTCCATTTCTCAAACGTCACAGCGCAGTATCTCCCTCCTCTACCCAGACCATGTCTGTGTCCTCTCCTACTGTGGCTCCATAGATCCTCAGCCTTTCCCCGAACCTGTCTATACCTTTGCCTGAGCCCCCTTTCCTTCCTCTACTACCAATTCTCTGAAACGTACCAGGACGAAAAGTCTGTGAGCCTTTCTTCCCTACATGTTGCTCTAAAACACCAGTGAGTTCTCAAGATTCTTTGATTTACCAAGAGCAAAAGCTCTTGTTTCATCTAGAATGGCCAAGAGCAGCTGATACAATGGGGGAATTTTTCTTCATGGCTCCCCACAGAATACCCTGGGATGCTTTAATGGTCAACAGCAAATTGAATTCAAATCCAGCAGGCTTTATTAGAAGGCATGTTGGCTAGCATGTCTTTAGTGCTCCCATCTTTAATTATGAAGTCTAATAAGGTCACATTTCTGGAAATAGAGCTCAGTAAGATACATTGGTTTAATTTGTAAAAGTAATCTCCCTTCAGACATGATATGTTTCATTCCACTTGAGCTAAAACCCACATCAATGGCAGAAAAATGAAACAGACTTCAATTAGCTTCAATAATCCTCCTGCACAGTGATGATCAGGAAGGAAAAAAAAGAAACTGGTATGCCATATCTTCCTCCTGCAAGGCCTTTGATGACATAGAATAGTCTGCCTCCATTTGTTTTCCTGCCTCATCCTGTCTTCTTGGAAGGCTGTAATATAATAACATGGTTTAAAGAGAACCGAGTTGAAGGAATTCCTTGGAATCAAGTCAAAAGCACTTGACTAAGAAACAGCAAAAACTTAGGTGATCTTTTCCAAATGGGGGGCTGGCTTTGTGGGGCAGAAAATTAGGGCAAAGCTCCAAATAGAATCTGGAAGAATTCTTAGCATCAGGGAGCTGATGGTCGACGCTTAAACATCAGAAATCTTACACAGAAACTCCTTGGAGCCCAGCTTGGAAACAGCACCATCTTTCAAAAGCTGTTACTAAAAATGGGATGCTGAAGTAAAAGAAAAATTAAGTAAATGGCCCAGAACATCCAGGGAGGAAATGGTCTAAGTGGAAGATCAGTCACCCATCACAGGGGTTGCCGAGCTCAGGTTCCTCCAAGCCCCCTTAGATTTGTCCATGTTTAGAAACCAAGGACACATCAGTGAATTTCCCCCTCTTGCGTCAATGGTAACTCGTCTGTAAAGAAGCTATGTGAGTGTCCTAGCTGTGGGGAAAACACAATGGTGTGCACATATATATGAGTGCTTGTACATGTGCACACACACACACCCTGTATGTGCACAGGAACCAAGGCCGTCCGACGATCTGCGGCAGATGGTGTGGCAGATGAGGAACACCAACACATGCCAGATGTGATCTAAATTGACAGGGATCAGTGTGACAAATCTGGTTGGAACCCAGATTTTCTGAAGCACAGTCTTCACCTTCAACCCAATTCTCAATTCAAGCATATCAACCAAATTCGATGACAAGCTCTAATGATAGACATACATAACTTCTCAATTTTATTTATTGATTCTGTAAGTAGGCCCCACCATTGTGAGGTCATGGCAACCGGAATCCATCAAAATATATCTTACAAACATAAAGACTCTTCACAAAAGAGAGGTCGTGTGAACAACATTCCCTCCCTCCTTACATTATTTTTAATGATGTGTATGGGTCTTTTTGTGAGGATGGGCACAAGAGAATAGGCTCCTGCATAGGGTGTAAGGGGGTGTTGGATCTGCTGGAACTGGTGCTCAATTTTGAGCATCCTGATGTGAGTGTTGGAAACTAAACTCTGTTCCTCTGCTAGAGCAGTATGCACCCTTCACTGCTGAGCCACCTCTCATCTATATGCAGATGTACCAACAATTATTTAGAGAAGAGGAGGCAGTGAAGGGGGGGGTCATGTATTGGACACAGGAAAGATCGGAAGGAAGAGAGGAAGGGAGAAGTGATGCGATTATGTTTTAATAAAATAAAAAAGAAAGAAACTCAGTCTACAATGTACAACTAGCACATGGGTCTTCTTTTTCCTCTGCCTTGCTACCCACTGCCTCTCCCCAGCCAGCTTCTCTGTAGAAACCCTGATGTTTCCACTTACCCCCAAATTAACCAAAATCATTCCTACTTTGGGGGAAGCCCACTGGGAAGACAGACATCGGTATACCCTTCAGGAATAGAATATAGACTGAAACCAGGGCTCAGGCCGAGATCCAGACAATGTTCTCCGAGCAAACATAGGGCTGGGATGATGAATCGTGGCAGATGTTAAGCAAGAATAATGACTTTAAGTGTCAGGTATAGAAAGCCTTGCTCCATCATGCTTGCAATGCTAATCCCAATTCATTCATCATCAACCCTTAGGTTGCCTGCCATTTATCACGAACATAAGCCCAGCGCCCTTCTGGAAGATCAGTCATCTCCAATTACTCTTTCATTGCAGGCACTCAGGAGTGATAACACCTGTCCATCATGCTTCATGCTCACCCACTCTTTGGCAGTGGAGCACTGTCCTGTCAGGTGATCTCTGAAACTGACATAGTTTTCAACTCAGTCTAAAGCTAAAGCCTGGGGACAAGGCCTCCTTGCGGTCTTGAAATCGGAACAGGCTCATGCCTTCTGTCTCTGGCCTAGAATTCTAGTGAAAATATCCTTGAACATCTGCTTTTGAGAGGACAACGGAGGGAGAGATAGGGAGATAATTGGCACGGTTCCCTTCTCTCAAGAATGAAAGGTCAGCGTGCTGATAAACAAGGACACAGGGCCGAAGGTGACATAGGAAGGGAATGGCTCAGACTGCTGTATCAGAGACACATGAAACACAGAGGAGGGAATCGCACTGAAGACCCAGGGCCGACTCAGTTCCCAAGCCTCCTTTATGATAGGGAGTGGCAGTCTATTTATCCAGGTGAATGTTTTTCTCCTTGGTGCTTTGATCCGTGCTCCGAGTTCCCTGATGACTAAACCCCTTTCTACTAAACCCCTTCACTGTGAAAGATGTACAGGGTTCCCCTGAAGACAGACACTAAAAAGAAATCCCACACTAGCTCAGAATTGAGTATAATGAAGGGTTATTTTATTCACAGATCACAGTCCTCTGCTCAAATGGGGAGCAGCAACCAAGTCCTGCAGCCGGAAGAGAGAGAGAGTGAACATATGCTTTACATTGGCATTTATAGTAGAAGAGGCCACGCCCAAGTGGGCAGGTAACTTAAAGGCTACTGGCTGTAGGATTTTCTACAGCACTTCCCCACTGTTGCAGGAGGAACTTTGACCATTCAGCCTTGTCTGCCTACGTCCTCTTCCCCTAACATCTTGCTTTGAGTTGGGATTGCATTGAGATGAGTCACTCTGAGAGTTGTCACTGAGTTGCTCTGGTGAAGTCAGGGGCTGTACCAGAAGATATTCTTGGACAAAGGGTTCTGTACCTCTAGTTGTTCTATAGGTGTCAGTACGAAAACTGATGTCACCAACTATAAACATATACATAGACACCAATATGTGTGTGTTCTGTTTGGCATTCATCTCTTCATATCTCTCTCTCTCTCTCCCTCCCTCTCTCTCTCTCATTTATTTCTTTTTTCAAGTCAGGGTTTCTCTGTGTAGCCCTGGCTGTCCTGGAACTTGCTCTGTAGCCCAGGCTGGCCTCGAACTCACAGAGATCCACCTGCCTCTGCCTCCCAAGTGCGCCACCACTGCCCAACAGCTAGCTTTCTTATACAGCTGAGGATCACCTGCCTAGGTAAGGCACTGCCCACAATGAGCAGGTGAGTGTCCCACATCAATTAACAATAAAGGTAAGCTTTCATAGGCATGCCTATGGCTTCTTTCTCAGATGGCTCGTGGTTGTACCAAGTTGACAGTTAAAGCTAACTAGGACACACACACACACACACACACACACACACACACACAACATGGTGTTTGCCTTTCCTTTGAGTGGTGGAAGGAAGTACAGTAAAAATAAAAAAACCAAACCAAACCTAGCTAAACTAAAGTGCTGCTGGTAAGAGGTTCTCCATTCTATTTAAGTTTTTCCCACACTAGCAAATGCTAACATGGAAAAAGCCTTTGAACAGTCAGATCAGCTCTCAGTCTCTCCATCTTTTTAATGAGGAAAAGATTCTCCCCTGACTTATCTCCCCAGGAACTTACAAACACATACATGGAAGTGTTTTGAAAATGTGATGGGTGTATTTGACAGGCCGTGTAGCTTGCATCCTGCTGCTGTCCAAACATCACGTAATTTGACATAGTCTGGTAGCTACCTAAACAAAGCAAAGAGAAGCAGATGAGAGTGGTTTTACTGATACACTTGACTTAATCCACTGTGTCCAACATGCTATCATTTTAACAGTCATTTGGCATAAAAATCACTGAGGTATTTTATATGTTTCTCTTTTTCATGTTAAGTCTCTAAATTCCACGAACAGCTCTACTCCCTTTGGCTTGGCCATGTTTATGGTGCTCAGCAGCCATCTGATGCCAGTCCTTGTACCAGACAGCCTGGCTTTGGCCTGCTCTACAGCTTCTGGGTCTCTTCTAGCCACTTCCAATAATTGTGCTCTTACCAGTGGATACTGGTACATGTTCCGCAAATGAAAACATCTACCAGATTCCCAATGTATGAGTTCTTCACTTAGTTCCTAGAGCGTTTAGAACATCATCATAAACAGTACCTAATGCTCGGCCAGTCTTAAACATCATCTAGACATGGTGCAGACTATTTATATAACAAGCCTTGCAGAAGCCACGAGCACCATCTTATTCACATTTTCCAGGTAAGTAAATGGGCCATAGGAAAAACTATACATTTGCATGGTCACAGAGGTTTTTGAGCTGTGGCACCAAATGTTTCAAGATCCTGAACCACAGTCTATCAAGCAATAGTGCCATTTCTGGTTCTGGGTTCTATGTGGCTTTTATTGCTATCATGGTGGCTGTCATTGGGGTGGCCTCTAAGCTCAGTCTCCTGATCTGGCATAGTACAGCTGTTGTGGAGGTAAGCTACAGATGATATTGTATACGCATGTGTGTATATGTGTGTGCCCATGTGGGTTTGTGTGTATGTGTGTGAGTGCTTGTGTGTGTGCGTGCATGCATGTGTATGTTCCACTTTAATACAGACACATGGTCTTATGTCAACTGTTCCCCACTATATTCCAAGGAAGACATTGAGTCACTTCTCTAGGACAAGGTGTCCATCTTCGTCACTGTTCTATTGCTGTGAAGAAACACCATGACCACCACAACTTATAGTAGAAAGCATGTAACTGGGGACTAGACTATAGTCTCAGAGGGTGAGTCTGTGACCATCATGGTGGAGAGTGTGGCAGTAGACAGGCAGGCATGGCACTGGAGCAGCAGATAAGAGATTACATTCTGATCTTCAGGCAGAGGGAAAGATTGAGACTGGGCCTGATATAGGCTTTTGAAACCTCAAAGCCCACCTACAGGGACACACCTCCTCCAGCAAGGCCACACCTCCTAATCCTTCCAAAGCAGTCCACCAATTGGGACCAAATCTAACTCTAGGAGCCTGTGGGGGCCATTCCCATTCAAACCACAGCACAGGTTATAGAATTTTCTGTTCACAAATCTCAAATCAGCCACACCTCTTCTGAAGCAATTCTTGTTAATTCTGACTTCTGTTCTCTATGATAAGGTAACACAGGACTTGTTCCCTCACTTTATTAGGGACTGGTGTAATTAATTGGTAAAGGCATGAGCAATTCCACACTCATTTCTCTCCCAGCCACACACTCTCGTGTGTGTGTGTGTGTGTGTGTGTGTGTGTGTGTGTGTGTGTGCTGGCACATATGTGAATGTAGAGGCCAGAGGTCACATTCAAATGTCTCAATGTCTCTCATTGTCACTCTCCATCTCATATTATGAGATCTCATGTTTCACTGACACTGATCTCACTAAGTAGCTAAATTGGCTGGCCAGTGAGCTCTAAGGATCTCTTGTCTTCCCACCTCACCCATGCTAACACTGGCATCACAGATGTTGCCCCTGGGTCTGGCTTTTATGTGGGTAATGAGAATCTGCACTCAGATCTTTATATGTGTATGGCAGACACTCTAGTAAAGGATCCATCTCCCCAAGCCCAGCTCCTATTCCTCTGCAATTCAGTATTGTAGAGATTATTGCTTTTGTGTTAAGTGAATCTTGTGGTCAGATGGATCTTCCCTCGACTCTGCTTTGTCTTTGAAATTAGCATTTGATTTTTTTTTTACTTCCTAATAATGTTTGTTAATATTTTCAAATATATTTAATATATATTTTTTCAAATATATATTTCAAACACGTGTTCAAATATATTTTCAATTATATTACATATATAGTCTGAGATAATCTAGGATTACATAAAGCATGCTCCAAAAGCCCTTTGGATCTACGTCTTCCTCAGAGATAATTGGCACTGTGTTTCCCAGAAGTCATTAGGGTCAACAGATTGCATCAAGATCTTTTAGCTTCTTTCCTGTGCACGCATTCCTATGTGTATGTATATATTAATCCTTTAAACTACATGTAGGGTTAGGTCTAAGTGCATTTGATTTATTAACTTGAAACCATTCCATGGTGACTTCTCTGCTCCATGATCATTTTGACACGGTATTATGTAACAAAGTTGTCCCATCCTTCATTTCACAACTTCTCTGTGGATGAATGTTTCCATTTTAAGATATAGTCTGTGTAGCTCAGTCCAGTTTTGGTCTCACTGTGTAACTGGGGATGGTCTCCATGTCCTGATCCTCCTGACTCCACCTCCAGAGCATAAAGATTCTAGATGTACACTACTTCCCTGGCCTAGGATAGACATTTATTGTCTAGTCTATGTATTTATAGCAATTTGCAGCAAATATTCTTGCACATTGTTGCCCAGGACCTTGGGATTTTATTCTTGATCTCTGTTGATAAAACTGTCCACTGATGTTCAAGTTTCAGATATAAAACACTGTAGTATTTTCATCTAACCTATAAAAACCCTTCTGAACACTTTATTTCTAGATTATTCACAATAGCTAGTATAATACATATGTGTTGTAGGTTTTGTTCTACTTCTTCATTTAGGAGATAATGGCAACAGAAAAGAAATCTGCCTGTTATTAGCTTAGGCACAATTTTCTTTTTCTCTGTACTTTTGTTCTGCAGTTGGATGCATCTGCACCTGTAGAACTCACAGATAAGACAGGCTGGCTGTGGTCAACATATACTCCTATCTTATTTCCATTTTGGGTAGATAAAACAGATGGCTTTCAAAGTAACTCCATCAGTTTTGCTGGCAAGTTTGATGTCCACTTGACACAAGCTACAGTCATTAGAGAAAAGGGAACCGCCTCTGAGAAAAATGCTCCCACTAGATTGACCTCTGGATAAACCTGTGGTACATTTTCTCAGTAAGTGGTATGGGAGGGCCCATGTCACTGTGGGTGGTGCCACCTCTGGGCTGGTGGTCCTGGGTGTTGTAATAAAGTCAGCAAAGCAAGTCATGATTGAGCAAGCCAGTTCGCAGAGTCCCTCCATGGCTTCAGCTTCTGTTCTTGCCTTGAGTTCTTGTCCTGACTTCCCTCGGTGATGGAGTGTGGTCTGAGAGTCTTAAGATGAAATAATCCTTTTCCTCCCCAAGTTGCTTTGGGTCATGTGGTTTTATCACAGCAGTAGAAACCCTAAGGAAGACATGATGTGACATGCATGGTTCATGTAGCGATATAGGACAGACTGAAGGCACTGTGATCATCATTTGCTGTTCATCAAGTCTGGAAATGTCTTGCTAATTTTCAGAAATTCTTTAGAAAATGTACAAGGAAAATGTGCACTTTCCCTTTAAGCACAGGCTTGTGGCTGGATTCTTTCTCCTCAGGACGGAGTCTGCCTCTTCTTTGCTGCAGTCTTGGGCAAAGGGCTTCACCTTTCTAAGCTCTTTGAGGAGGTGACAATAAAGATTCTCATTCTTAGGGCTGTGTCTTAGTTACTATCCTATCGCTGTGACAAAACCATCGGATTGTGTCACACAACAGCTCCCTCCTCTCACCCATCAAAACCTAGAGCAACGGCTTAGTAGGGAAGAATATTCCAGAGGTCCCCATGGAGTGCAGTTTGACTGTCCCTTGTGATCAGTGAAGACATCTGACTCCTTGCTCCCTAGCTGTCTGCCTCCACAGCTGGCCTGTGTCTGTTCCTTTGGGTACCTCACTGCGGAGCAGGCTGTCCCCTACTTCCTAGAGTAGAGGTGTCTGTCTGTTCTTCCTAAAATAATTGAAAAGAAACAAGGAAGCCTGTTAGGGGAACAAAGCCCCTCTGCCTGTTAGGGATCCCATACAGCAGTATTTCTCAATATTCCTGATGCTGAGATCCTTTAATCCAGTCCCTCATGTTGTGCTGACCCCCAACCATAAAATTATTTTTTTGCTAATTCACAACTGTAATTTTGCTACTCTTATGAATCTTACTGCAGATATCTATGCTTTCCCATGGTCTTTGGTGAACTCTGTGAAAGGATAGTTCCACTCCAAAGGCGTCAGGACTCACAGGTTGAGGACCACTGCCATCATATAACCCCTTGGGGGACACAGTCCTCACCTCTCCCGCCACAGTCCTGTGAGCTGCAGCCTCCAATTATCCCACAGAACCAGCAGTGACGGTGCCAGTCTCAGCAAGGGGCAGCAGACTCAGCTCCAGAGAGGGCTGGTTTTTTTCCACGGGGTGAGTCAGTGCAGGCAGACAGCGAGACTCAAAGAAGCTGTAAACCGGGCATTGTGAACTTCTCCCGCTGAGAGGCACTAACAGTTTATAAGAGAGAAAAATTGATAAACCCCTGGGTATCATTTTTTGTTTTCATTTCACTCTGGGGCCAGCTGCGAAAGGAAATGACTGTAAACAGCCCATTAGGAAAACTGCCTTAGTAAATACACCTCCAGGGAAAGCCATAAGCCATTGTTACATCAGCCAGGACTTCCCACCTCGCTCTGACAGGCCAAAGAAAGAGAAGAATGCCCTGAAGTCTACCCCTCTTGCTAAAACCCAAACCAAACCCTGCAACGCCCCTTCAGGAGTGTCCAGGAAGTGGTGATGGATTTAAGTGTTTTATCCACCAGCCCTGATAATACCAAATCTATACCACAACAATGCTGAACTCCTCTGCTTGATAATTTGTGCTGGCTATTTTTTGACTGGCAAAACATGCTGGGAAAAGTGATTTATTCCCACGCCCATACAGTATTAGAGAGGGACTGATGGTGGCACCCAGAGCCCATGGCTTCTAACACATCTTTTCAGGAAGATGAAGGCAACGGTTCAGTTTGAACTGGATTGTTTTCTCAGTCTGCTTTCTGTCATTGTAACTGAGTGCCATGGATGCTACAATTTTTGATCAATAAAAAGTTTATTTAGTGCTCAGCCATGGAGGCTGGGAAGTCCAAGAATGTGGGGCCAGTGTCTTGGGAGCACATGTCCCCAGCATGGCGTGACAGAGGGCATCATAAAGAGAGCAAGCATGCTGGTTCCAGTCTCCCTCTCTCTTATAAGGCAACTAATGCCAGTTTGGGGACCTCACCCTCAGATACACCTCACCATCTAATCCCAATCAGATCCGCTAATGCGGTGAATCTAAATATCACCCATTAAGGTTGGAATTTACAGATGAAGTTTTGAGCACATGAACTTTTGGGGACCAATTCAAAGTATGGCAGAAGGTAAGTGAAGGAAAGATGAAGGACATGGTTTCTGAGCAGGATGCTGAAGTGCGGGGGGACTGAGGAAGGGGCAGCAGGAGTAGAGGCGTTATGGAGACACACACCAAGGTCATCTTGCACCAGTGCGGCAATCCATGAAGCAGACACAGAGCAGGTCAACAGGATGGCAGTGGCAAAGTTCAGTCGCAGGCTTGTCTGTGTTTCTCCTATCGGTTCCCTCCATGGGCTCCATGAGAGATGTGGCAGCGTGAAGAACAGGACTATGGTTTGAGAGAAACAGCCTGAACAGGACTTTGCACCATGGGGTGCTGCTTTCCCCAGCTGGCCCTGTCCCCTGGCTGTCTCTCCTTACCAGCGTATAAGTAAATAACTGCCCCCCTTCCCCACCTCCCATACCCCCTCCTGCCACTGCCACCACTGTCCCCAGGCCAGGCTTCTCAGATGGCATTCCAAACCCAAGGCCCCCTGGAGACTGGAGAGCATGTGGGGCCAGCCAGCATGATGCTGTATGTCAGACCCAACACCTCAGGTCCCGGGGAGCCTGGCATGACCTCCTGGAGGATTTGTTTATGAACTGTTCTGTTAAAGTTCCATTCGTTTGCTTAAATAAACAGCTGCGATCCCTGGTGCTGACTCCAGGCTCTCCCTGAGCAGCCCTAAATCAAAGGACGCTTCTGTGGTACCTTTTTATTACTGGACTTTGCAAACTCGATTTGAAAGACGAGAGTAAGACCCGGTTGCTTTGTGCCTCAGCAGCAGCAAATGCAGCTGCAAACTGAAGTTTGCACCCCAAATCCTAGCAGCATCCCCATTCCATCAACCCCCTACCTTGTTAGAGCGGGGGGGGGCAGGAAAGAATGCTTAGTGTCTACTATAAATAACCATTTGGAAAGCATTTCCGTGGCCGTTTGAGGTGAGGAGGACTGGTGGAGACTATATCCTATATCTCAGAGCCAGCCTAGACCCTCACTCTGACAGGCGCAGACACTGCATCTTTGACCTTCAGCCTCTCCTTTTACCAAAATTCAAGAAGTTCTTTGTATTTAACCATTTAAAATATTTAATTATTTGTATTTATATTAATTATAGTGTGTGTGTGTGCGCGCGTGCACGCACGAGAAGACCTGAGGTAAATTTAGAGTGTTTCTCAGGTACTGTCCTGCTTGCTTTTTGAGACAAAGAGAATCTCTCCCTAGGACTTGATGCCCACTGTGTCAGGTTGGCTGTCCAGTGAGCCCAGGGGATCTGTCTGTCTGTGTTCCCCTTCCCAGCACTGAGATTGTAAGAGCATGCCGTTAGACCCACCTTTGAAAATGTGGCTTCTGGGGAGAGAATTCAGGTGCTGGTGCTTACAGGGCAAATGCTCTACCACCTGAGCCATCTCCCCAGCCTGGGATGGCCTCTTTAGTTCTAAATTTCCAAGTTGGTGACTTGGCTAGTTATTATGACAAGACTGGCAATGGGAAGTGGCCGTAGAAAGGACAGGCAGCCGTGTAACAGGGAAGCAGAAAGGACAAAGCGTCGCCTAGGGGTTTCTAGGCAGAGACAGCTTCCCACCCAGTCATCCAACTGAGGGCCTGGAAGGATGTGAGAGGATTGAGGTGGGACAGAAGCTAAGGCGGACAGAGGTACAAACAAGTAACTCAGAGATGCAGAGGCACCCAGGGAAGGTGGAGACGAGCTAATTCCCAGACCTCCTGGCTGTCAGCACCAGATAAGAAAAGGAACAGAAGGGGCAGGCTGAGATAATTAAGATAGTTAATGCATGTGGGGCAGATGGAAGACTTTGCTTTCTACTTTAAGAGCTAGATAGAACCTTAAAGAAAAAATTAAACTCTTAATTTTATATTCTAAATTGATAGATGCTTCTATTAAAAATTAATGCAATATGAAAATTAAAATACAAAGAAAATAAACTGTAATTGTTATAATTCTATCAAATTTAACACTCCAAGATTATATTTACAGTGTAATAAAACACAATGCACACATAATACATATATACACATACCCATCCTCTTATATATGTATACACACATGCATATGTACATACATATGCACATACATACATGTTTCCTCATAGAATGTTCTAACTTTCTGGCTCTGCTGTGGTTTCTATATGAATTGTCTCTCATAGGTCCCATCCTATATTGAATGTTTGATCTGTTGTGAATGTTATCCAGCTGGTAACAGGCTACTGGAGGCCATGGAAACTTTAGGGGGTTGGGCTTTGCTAGAAGTAACTGGACCAATGGGCACACGCTTTTGAATTTTCTATCTGTAGTCTATTTCTCTGTGTCATACCTTCTACAAGGTGACAAGTCCTCTCCTCCACACTCTACAGTGTTGGTGTCCAGATTCAATGCAGACAAAAACAAAAATCTCTGAAGCTGTGTGACAGGCCTCATGTCATAGCAGGGAGAAGTCTTGCTTGGTTAAAAGGGTGTGTGCTTGGGATAACTTAAAGGAGCGAAGGGTCATCCCGCCACTTTTTGTCAGAGGTTCCAGTCCAGGATCAGTAGCTCTCGCTGTCTGACAACCACACCATGGCAGGAAGGACCTGAAGGAGTCACCTGTCCATTCAACAGTAGCTGGAACCCAAAGACAGAGCTAGGCTCCCTACATCCCTTTCAAGGGTATACACCAATACCCATTGTCTTCTACTAAGCCTCACTTCCCACCACCTTACAGCATGCCATGGGCTGGAGACCTAGTGGTCAACACCCCGGCCTTCGGGAAGTGTTTCATATCCAAAGCAAGCACAGAGTTAAAGTTGAACCCCTGCTGTCAGTTAAAGACACTGCATATGGATACAGGATTAGGATTGTGTCCCCAGGCCCACCTAGTTTACTGTGTGTTTCAAATTCCTTTCAAGAGGTTCTACAGCAGATAGTCCTAGTCCATAAAGAACCCTAGAGGCCAAGCAGTGAGTGGGAATGGTGAGTCGGCCCAGCCTTGACCACTTGCGTCATGAAGCAGCCAACCCACAGGCACTTTGGCTCTTCTCTACCACCTATTCTGGTTCCTCTCGCGCTACATTGGAGCAATGCTGTTTCTCTCATGACCATTTTGCTTGTTTTTCCAAAAATGCTCCTTTCTTTCTATGTGTTCTACTCTTAGACTATAGCCTGGTTGATGGGATTTTAGGATCTTCAGCATCTGCAAGAGGGCCATGGGGCTGAGGCTTAGTCCCTAGTATGGTGCTGTAGGAAGTTAGTAGAATCTTTAGGAGTTAAGGCCTATGGGAGACCACCGGAAATGTCGTTGAAGGGGACCAGGGGACTTCTGTCCCTTCCTTTTCCTTTCTCTCTTTTGCTTGTTAGCCACCTGTGAAGTAGATATGTTCATTGTGTGATCCCACCATGTGTACCACAACACACCCCCAAAGCAATATCTGATCAAGGGTGGAAACCTCCAAAACAGGGTACCAAGCAAACCTAAGTTGGCTTTCTTGGACATTTTGTTACAGTAATGGATTATCTACTGGTTCAGAAATGAAATAGCAAGATGTGGGTAGATGATGCTTCAGGTCCTGCTCAGCCTGGCTAGGATCATGTCTCTCCGCAGCACACCTTCTTCATGACTATAGATGGATGTGGCATGAGAGCCACTGCCTGGTGCAATCAAGAGACAGACTGGGGAGAAAGCTCTCCCCTGCAGCTATGGCCATTTCTGGTTCCTGGCTTTATATCCAGCTGTTCTGGGAAGGCCAGTTGTAAATTCTATACAGCTTCTCTTCAGGAGCTACCCCCACCACACCATGAAAGAAAGGACTATTCACAGGAACCCAGATGTTGAGCTGTGCAGACATCTGCAGTTCCACCCATACTGGTGGCCAAGGAGCGATCTCTTAGGAAAGGTTCCCTTTGTGTCTCCCAGGGTCCCATCTCTTGGAATATTTTTAATTATACACCCAGACATACTGGATATATCTGAGACATTCCAAGGGAACAGCTACAGTTTGAACCTAAAATGACCTCAGGTTTTGAATGCTTGACCTTCTCATGACACAATGCTGTTTGGAAAGTTTCTGGTCACTTTGGGAGGAAGCAAGAGTAGCTGGAGGAAGTAGGTTTCTAGGGTGGGTCCTTGCTTACACGGAGAACAATAATATAGTAAATTCTAAAAGGGAGCCATAATCAGAGCTGCATTGGGCTGGCACAGCTTTCAGGAGTGCTGTGTGGATGGTGGCAACAACCAGAGAGACCTTGTGGACCAGGTGAAGACTTTTGTTCCCACCACAAGCAATGAAGCAATTTCCCTAGGAGATACAGTCAGTGTGGGACTCGATGTGGGACTGGAGCTAGACACCCATGCTGCCATTTTCAAGTGAGGACATTTTGTGGTCGCGGTCACACACTGTCATCATGGCTGAATAGGCTTTTCCATCGTGAGTCAGGCAGGGACATGGACTTAGGGAAGCTTTGCAATGAGAGTCCTCATGTCCCAGTGAATCCTGGCTTTGCTCAGACCTTTCCCTTTAATTTCGATGGCTGCCTTGGCCCATTTAAAGAATGTTTTATAGCCAGATTTTTAAGAGTTTTCTGTCCGTGGTTGTTGGGATGCCTGGAACTTAAAAACAATAGCAAAGTCCAGAGCAGTGCAATAAAATAGCCCTTTAAACTCTGTGTGTGCCTTCGTGCCAATGGAGTTCTGATGTGCCGCCCTCACCCCCGATTCTGCGAGGCAAATGTTCATAGGGATGACTGGACTCCAAATGTTGAGCAGATCCAGGCAGGCAGCTGCTTGTGGTGCCTGGATGGGCCTCATCCAAAAGGAAGATTGATGGAGTCGGCAGAACCTTCATTAAGTGAGTCACACTATTAATAAAAACACAGATTGCAGAGTGGTGTTTATTTCAGCGACGATAGAATCCGAGACTTGGTGACTTTGAATCAGAACCCACTTGGGCCAAATGTAGTGAACTTGGATGGGATTTGAGATCCCAGGCATCACGCTCCCCTGAAGGCTAGCATGTGGTTGGATGATGCCATGTTCGCCTTGTCCTGCCAACCTGCGTTCCTTGGATCCAGCACTTGCTGACTTGTGATCCCCTTCTACAGTCAGACACTTGAAGTCTCTTGTTCTGATGATGCAATCCAGGGCCACTCATGCAGGCACACCAGAACCAAGGCTCTCTTGGGACAACCCCAGGTTGCTATTCTCAAGCCGCGGGGACATAGTTGGTGGATAACTCTCCAAGGTTCAGACTATACCAACCAGCCTTGGAGTGCTCTCACACTGAGCAACCCTGGCCCATCTCCTCATGAGGTGCAGTATTCTGAGATGCTCCACTTTATCAGTGATGATGATAGCAACTCTGCCACTGGGCATCATTAAGGAACAACAGTCACACACAGAGCGTATGAAGTGTTCCACTGATGTCACCCTGAGATGTGGTGAGCAGAGGTGTCACGGGTATTAACAGGTGAAGAAACTAGGGATGAGAAAGCCTGTTCACCCAAGCCATGGAGTTAGGATCCAGTATTATCACAAACTGAAGTAAGTGCCCTTCACCTTGAGGCCAGCGTTCTTTCAAAATGTCCTGTGGATCAGGCCTTGGACTAAAGGCACACGTACTGTCTTGTTCACTTTCCAGGGATGGATAGAGTCTCAGACTGTCCTGGTTCCCACACATTTACTCTTTGTCTGCATTCATGTTGCTGTCTATGTCAGCCTCTGGGACACACTGATGAAAATGACTAGGCCCCCCTCACAGGACTAACTACCCAGGACAGTTAAGAATGTACCCCTCATTCTAACGCTGCAGAGGAGCAGGTACTTTCAGAGTTAGAATATTTGCCAAATTGTCTAAAGATAATGAGCTATCTTGGGGAGGGGAGTTGAGTAAAAACACAGTGTTCACCCTTGTCTCATGCACACCTTAAGCCTTAAGGGAACTTTATACAGCACTTCAATACATCAGTGAGTCTTTCCTGATTTATATTATGTATTGATGAGGTCAAGGAATTCTATAAAGAGGACATTTGTTCTGCTTAGAACATACTTGGAAACTATGGTACAAGTTACCACCCATTTGAATGACATAGCACAATGTACTGTCTAGAAAGTGTTAAAGAAGTGGGCAGTTGCTGTGAGCTGACTTGAATGATAGACCAGTGGCAAAGTACATGTTTCCTGTCAGAGTGCGCGGCAATAGGTGATGTTTAGATTCCTTATACAGTGTCTGCAGAAACAGTGCATGCTCAGATTCCTTACCTACTGCCTGCAGAAACAGCGCATGCTCAGATTCCTCACCTAGTGCCTGCAGAAACAGCGCATGCTCAGATTCCTCACCTAGTGCCTGCAGAAACAGCGCATGCTCAGATTCCTCACCTAGTGCCTGCAGAAACAGCACATCCCAGACACCATTGACAGACTGTGGAAACAGGGGTTCTCCAACCGAGTCTTTTTCTCTTTAACTAAAGCTGTCTCACTGACTCTCTTTGACTACTTTGCCCTTACTGTATATGACCCAATTCCAGAGAATCTGAATTCTTTCTCTCCTCTCTCTCAACTCATAGATCTAGTTCCAAACACCAGTATTTGCTAATTTCCATCCTTTCTACTCCTGGTGCCTGAGTTTTGGCTCTGACCTGTTTCATGAGGTTAGGAGTGTCATCTTCACTTATAATGTCATGTCAACATGGAAACGTCTAGGTTTCAAAGTCTTTGGATGCTGAATTTTCTGATTGGTGATGCTCAACCTGTGTTTGTTGTTGGAGACTAGCTTCGACAAAGGTACCACTTCCCAGTGTAGGGGCATGGGGATTGGAAAAGTTAGTAAAGAGTATGAAGATGAGAGTGAAAATCCAACAGAAATTATAGAATAGTACTGCGAGGGAGTTCCAGTGAATACTGAAATTCGCCTGCATTTAATTCCCATTTGCTTAAAATACCCCCTGACCCCAAAAGGTAGGTGTTGAAAGAGGCTGCTTGTGTGTTTCCTGACTGCCTGGCAGCTCAGACCCAAAATAACCACACAGAAACTGTATTCATTAAATCACTGCTTGACCCATTAACTCTAGCTTCTTATTGGCTAACTCTTACATCTTAATTTAACTCATATCCATTAATCTGTGCATCACCACGAGGTCGTGGCCTACCAGCAAAGTTTCAGTGTGTCTGTCTCTGTCGGGGGGTGGGGGTGAGGGTTCCATGGCTTCTCTCTGACCCAACCCAGCATTCAGTTTAGTTTTTCCCACCTAGCTCTGTTCTACCCTATCAGGCCAAGCTGATTTCCTTATTAACCAGTGGTAATCACAGCATACAGAGGGGAATCCCACATCAGGTAGGAGTAAGATAAAAAAAAAAACTGCATTAACATGCTCAGATTCCTCACTTGAAGAACATACCACTTGAAGGATGTGGGCTACATTCTTGGTTAAACATTTTGTTGCTCGAACAAGACAAGTTATGCTCACACCCTAGACTGAAATATTCTCTAGACATACCACTCTCTGGGTAGAATCCATTGTTATCTCCCTAAAGGAGTAGGAACTTAGTTGGATCCTTAGACTTTTGTTTGAGGTAGAAACAGATCCACTTCTCTATACCTGAAATATAAAGTCTGGATATTAGCCAGACTATTGACCTGTTGACAACAAAGGTGAGAGAGTAAAACTCTCTGATCTAAATCCAAGTAAGACCTTTGTTTGAGGTAGAAACAGGCAATAACCTTGAAGGAATAGAAGTAAGTTCCGACTCTCTGACCCTTGGTCAGGGTGTGATGGCAACAACTTTGCAAAAGCACACTTAGCAGCAAGGGACCTTAGTAATTCATCTTATTCCTGATTCTTGGACTGTGGCTGGGATGTGAGAAAATCTATTTCAGTGTATTGTTTTTAAGTTAAAGGTTTAGTGATTATAAGATTATCAGGAAAGTATGAGTTGCTATGTCTTTTTAAATATTTATTATTTATGTCAGGTGGTAGTGATACACACCTTTAATTCCAGCACTCGGGAAGTAGAGGCAGGTGGATCTCTGTGAGTTTGAGACCAGCCTGGTCTGCAAAGCGGGTTCCAGGACAGTCAAGTCTGTTATACAGAGAAACCCTGTCTTGAAAAGCAAAAAATCCAAAAAATAAAATAAAATAAAATGAAAAAAGAAAACAAAAAAAGAGTTATTATTTATTTGATTTGATGTGCGTGTTTGTCCTGAATGTGTGTCTGTGTACCATGTGCATTCCTGGTGCCTGTGGAGACAAGAAGAGGGTGTCATGTGACTTGGAACTGGAGGTATAGATGGTTGTGAGCTGCCATGTGGGTGCTGGGAAGCAAACCCAAATCCTCTGCAAGAGCAGCAAGGTCTCTAAACCACTGAGCCCTCTTCCCTTCCCTGAATAGCTATTCTAACCCTTCGACAATCAGGCAGAAAAAATACAGGAAGACACTGAAAGATGTATCCCCACGAACTCAAAAGTTTCCTGAGTTGCAAACAACGCGGTAAACTATAAACAATGTATTAAAAATCATTGTACTAGAAGGCAGGGGAGATGGCTCCATGGGTAAGAACATAAGCATGAGCACCCAAATTCAAAACAGTAGCACCCATCTAGAATGTGAGTGTGTCTGTAAATCTCACCTCTTTTACAAGTGAACACAGGAGTGTTGCTGGAGTTTCCTGGTTGCTAGTCTACTTCCAGGTTCAGTGAGAGATTTGCTCTGAAGACAATAAGCCAGAGAGTTACCGAGTAGGATAGTGACAGTGGAATGGTTTGAGGGTCCTCTCGAAAGCAGAGAAGAGGGAAGTTCTACTGACAGGGACTTCATCGGCCCTGGGACTGAAAAGTGAGATGTTGAGTGGGAAGTCTGGGGAAGCTTCTAGGCCCCAGCGAGAGTCGGAAAAGGGGCCTGGGCTGGTTCAGGCTGGCTGAATTATAGCAACACTAAAGACAAGAGGCCTTGGTGGGGGATGAGCAGCACCATGTCTCTGAAACAGCAGGAAGCAGCCCTAAAGCCATGCTCACATTTAGAGAATTTAGCTTCCCAGTCAGTACGAAAGTTGGAAAGGACCAGGATGCATGGATGATGAGCAGAGCTGGGGAAACCCTGTGGAGAGAACATTTGACAGTGACTGCTTCAATGAAAGCAAAACCAAAACCAACTTTTATCTCTCATCCCCAATCTTTCCATACACCTTGAAATCTGAAAGGTGTGTCGTTTCTGCTTTAGCAAATGGACGACAACTTTACCAGGCTTTGCTGTTCCCCCGCATTGGTGGCCTATGACCTTATGTATGAAGACCTCTGCTGGGGCAGAACAGGAGAAGAAGCACAGGATCTAAAAACTAACACTTAGGGCCGGAGAGATGGCTCACCTGTTTTAAAGGAGCTTGTAGTCTGAGTTTATCTCTGGGACCTATACCATGGAAGAAGAGAACCATCACCTAAAAGTTGTTCTGTGATTTCCACAAGGGGGCTGTGGCACACGCATGCATACACACACACACACACACACACACACACACACACACACACACACCAATAAATAAAAATGTAAAAACCAAAAATAGAAGCAAATATTCCAAGGCAGAATTAGGCAAAAGAACTCAAGTTCTTAAGGACCGGTGTCAGCCCCTAATATAGAAGAAACCAGCAAGAGACTGGTTTTTGCTCGAATTAAACGTGTGTTTGTTGAGCTGTGTCCAACCCAGGTCTTTCTGGCATTATAAAATCCTACTTTTGGTTCCAAAACCTTTCACCATTTATCACATTTTATACCCACCTGTTAGGCAGAAACAAGGTGAGCCTGTGTGAGTTCAGAACGCGAACGTGTGCCCGCGCCACGGTGGCGTCACTTCCCCCTGGTGATCCAGGAAGAGGCTCTGAGCTGCGGAGTGGCATATCACAGGCGCCGGTTTATTGCCCTCCATTTTTCAGTAACTCCCCACTGGACCAGATTCAATCCAATAACAAAGGATGAAAGTGTCTAAATCCATTTAACTACCAGGTGCTTGAATTTGCTCAAATCGCTTATTAATTTCCTTTCCCAGTCTCTCTGCTAAGCTTACGTCGGAGCTTGATCCGGTGTCACGGAGTCAACTGCTTTGGGGTCAGTGATGCTGGATCACACTGGTCGTTACTAGATGACAGCCCGGCCTGAAGAGGCCCCTCATCTCCTCACCCCGTGTCCTCTCTGGAAGCAGCTCGAAGGAAAATGTTGTCTAACTGTCCTACATATCAGCCTCAAGACCCGGGCGGAGACGCTGACTTAGCAGCCACAGCCAGTGAGCTGACCATTTACTGGCCCTGGGCTGAGGGTCTGACTCGAGTGGCTAAGGCTGGGTTTTGCGTTTCCCTTTTTATGATGTTTTATTACCGTTTGCGTTCCCCTCACTGTACCCCCCCCAGTCTCTATAACTGACCCCCTTCTAGAGAGGAATTTTCTCCCACCTACCCGAGACCTCCTTCTTTCCAGAGTTAAGCCCCGTTCATCTTTAACACCTTTGCAGCACCCACACTCTCCTGCTTGTTTCCTGCTACTAATGTTCTCCAAAGCCCCCTTTCCTCCTAGGCTGCTGGACAGCTTCCAATAGCCCTCTCAGAGGCTCCATCCGCGGGATTCCTTTTCACTGAGGAAAACGTGGGGCATCTTGGAGAAACAATGGGAGGTTCTTCTTAGCTGGGTGTTTTTGTAGTTCTTAAAAACACCTGGATATGGGCTAAAATATACTCTAACCCAGAGCTGGAAAGAACGTGTTCTCCAATCTCCCTGCCAAACAGTTAAATGTCTTCCGAGCATTTTAAATCATTCAAAGGCACTTAACTGCTCAAAACCAAATGAATTCTCCCCCATGCTCACATGGAAAACATTGAGCAAATGACGAAGAGCATTAGAAAGGCCTCCAAACCAAATCAGAACCAACAAAACAAAAAGAACCGTGAGTGACAAGTACTCCAGAGACTTATGAATGAAAATCTCTTTCTAAACCAATTGGAAGGGTTGTAAGGAACGAGTGGATCGTCCTCCTTTGGTCTCACACCGAAGCTGGCGACCATTCATTTATTGTCTGGCTGCATGATTCGAACAAGCTTCTATAAAAATACATCAGCATCAACACCACAGGAACGGACACAGAGCTTTGGAAACAGTGAATTAAAACAAATCCGTAGAAATATCGCAATACCTCACTGGTAGGGAATGAAACCCTTTGTTGTTGGTTTTCATATCCGGCCCAAGTCGTTTGCTCACACTTGGACAACTGCAGAACTGTTGATTGGTCTTCTGGCTCCTGCTTTTCCCACAGTAATCCATTCTCTAACAGCTCTTTATTACAACCTTCCAAGCACTTCCTATTGTTCTTGAGTGAAGCCAAATCCCTTTGCCAAGTCCAACAGCATCCAGGATGACCCATTTCTGGGCCTACACTGCGTGTTTATCTTAAGGCACCCACAGGTTTGCCCATACCGGCACCATGGCCTTCTGTCCTCAGGATACTGAATTTATTCCAGCACAGTCCCTTCCTTGCGGCTTGATATTTCCTCTGTGGGAAGCAATTCCTGGCTATTTTTCTGAAGGTTCTCATTTTGTAGATCTCAGGCCCAGTCTCATCTCATCAGAGCCTTCTGCCTTAGCCTGCTGGGACAGTTCATGTTAGGTGCCAACTTAAACACAAAAGAAAGACCACCATTTCCAGTGTGTACGAGACAGTGTCTCCAGGGACTAGCATACGAGTCAAGGGGGAAGACAGATCCACCCCTGTCATGACTAGGCAACCCCAGAGGGCCTGGAGAGAATATACATCGAAGCGAATTGTCCACCTGTTTGAAGTGTGATAATTTCTGTTATCTTGGGCCCCAGAACTCCAGATTTTTGAATTCTAGTTGGCTTCCTCAATTCTAACTCCTTTCAACTTGGACATGTAGCAAGCTAGAACTCTTACTCAGAGGAGGTAAATTCGGAGGAGCCCAAGAGTCCCAGCACCCTTACCACTGGGAGCTTGTTGAGGACACTAGACCTGGAGTTCCAGCCTAGGCCTTTTGCATCAGGATGCACATTTGAGCAGGATCCCTTGGAAATTAGGGCTTCCAGAATGCTCTTTTAGAGAGTCTTTGTTATAGTTTTGCTGCTGAGGATGAGGAGAGGGTCACATCCCTTAGTCCCTGGAGTCATAATGCTGAAGTCTATTCTTGTATCTTCCATATTACTAAAAAAAAAAAATCATACTTTTCTATATATAAGTTTTCTTCCCAGAGTTTGGGATGGAATAATGCAGCTCTTTTCTTCATTAGTAAATACACTTTCAGTTCAGTTTATGCTAAGTGCCGTCCTGATTGTTTTGTGGATAGGACTATTAATATTAGTTTTATGAATAGTAACCTCGCATGAGAAAGTGGTCTTTCGATGCGGTCTGTCATTGCACACTCTGTCTGCCCAAAAATACACTTTCTAAGAATTTTGTAAAGCTTTGGAACTCACAGGTCCCTGGGGTGTATGACAATCTTTTAATGTACATTCCTGGGATGTTAGTTGCTGATAAATACATCTGTGTTTTCACTCTGAGCCTTGGTTCTAGGGGCATGTCCTCACAGTGTCACAGGTCGATTTGGGGCTTGGCTGTTGCCTGTCATGACAAGGCCTGATTCTAAGCAGCAGCCATGAGTGTAGCAGAGGAAGTTCCCCTTGACTGGCTTTGGTCAAAGGCCATGTCTTGCTAGCCAATTTGTTAACCCCTTGGCAGTCTCACCAGTGAGCACTAATAGACTTGATTATCTCCCTGATGGCCGACATGGTCGCATCCCTTATTGATAAAACTACAGCTTTGAGATTGGTCATATTGAAAACTGAGTGGGGGAGGTTGATTCCTTTGGCAAAAATTTGTCTGTGTCTTTAAATAAGGAGCCTCTTGGGAAGGGAGAGGTGGCAGGATTCCCTTCCCAGAGTCCATGGTAGCCATGGCTGGAGAGTCTACACTATTCTGAGTGAGTGCAGTTATTGACAGAGGAAGGACCCTCTCGGCTGTGTGGTCTGGCCTGGAGACAATCCTGAACATTGTACCAATGTCTGCCAACTCGAGTGCGATCCTAAGTTCTTGCGGGAAGAGAAGTTGTGTTAGGCTACGGTTAGCATGTTTACGAGGGGACATTATCACTTGGTAGACGTGAAGCCAGCTTCCCGCCTGCTACTGTGCAGCAGTGATCAAGCTTCCTCCATACTTTAGGGTCCAGGTCCCCTGTGTGTGAGGCTGAACCTCAGAGTCTTTTCTAGGTTCAGGATTCTGCGAATCTCATATTTCTGCCAATCTGCTGCTCCGGTGGCTGAGAAGTGGGGTTGGTGGCTGCGTTCTGGCTGGAAGGCTCTCCTCTTCTGGGAGTCTGTAACGGGCAGCAATCTGAGGATGTGGAAATTAGCGTGCGTCTATTCTGATCCCAGACTGAGAGCAGGAGTTTGGCTCACATGGGGATGTTTGCAGGTATTTCTCACTGGCTTCAAATTCACTTAAAATAAGAGGATATATAATCACATATATTTATTCAGCCCCTTGCAAATAACCCCCCGCTCAGCACGCTGGTCACACTGTGAAAACAGCGAGGTAATTGCCAAGTTCAATCAGCTTTTCTGATGTCATAAATGGAAAGACCCGTGAATTGCTCCTTTGCTAGGCATGAAGGCTGGGGGTGATGTCATTCTTTAAAAATAAATAAGCATAACCTAATGTCTTCTTATTAATAGTCGACTAATTGCTGCATCGGAAGAAGGAAAGCTTTGTACAGGGGAGTGAGACCCTGCTCTGACATCATAGCAACAGCACAAGAGGACTTTCTTCTCTGGGCATGCACACATGTGCGTGCGCGCGCGCACACACACACACACACACACACACACACACATGGGTAAACAGACTCCTTCAACAAGGATTCCCTGAATAAAGCTGCAAAAGTCATAAAGAGGTTCGGGCAATGCGACTGGCTCAGAGCTGGGGAACATTCAGAGACTGAAAAGTGACAGGCAGGCCTGTAGGACGCTGTTCTTGGCCTGGGAGAAAGCACATGAGTAGAACTATCTTGGATGACGTGTGCTGCTGTCACTGGGCATCTTGGTCTCAGGCCCCAAGGCTGAACACATCCAACCTGTGCACTTGTTTGTTTGGACAAGCACTTGGCACACCACATTTAGTTTGAATGAAGATAGAATTGACAAGGGCTGGAGAGATGGCTCAGTGGCTAGAGGCCCTTGCTGCCAAGGCCCTGATGACCCGAGTTTCATCCCTGATGCCCACATGACGGAAGGAGAAAACCAGCTCCTGAAAATTGTCCTCTGACCTGTGGCATAGGAAAGGAGATGTGTACACCCCCTACACACGCTCACACACATGTTCACATATACACTCACACACATGTTCACACACACACTCACACACACACACAATTTCTCAGTAAGGAAAGTTTAGAAGTTGAAGCTCTTTAGGAAGATTAGGTTATCCATGCATTATAATTCTGAAGTATAAAAAGATTTAGAGACTGACATTTCTGAGTGGGTTAAATGTAGTCCATTCTGTTTTTAAAAGATGATAGTTATATTAATTTGTCAATTATTTGTGTGTGTGTGTGTGTGTGTGTGTGTGTGTGTTTGTAAGTGCACTTGCTATGCATGTGGCGGCCAGAGGTGAATTACAGGTGTCGGTTCTCTCTGTCTGCCGTCTGGGTTCCTAGGACTGAACTCAGGTCGTTAATCTTGGCAGCAAGGGCTTTTGTCAGCTGAGCTTTATCACCAAGCAAAGATGACAATTTTAGTTATCAACTAAGTAAGTGATGTGTGAGTGTTTGTGTGTTGTCATCGGAGGACAGTTTGTGGGAGGTAGCTCTTTCCATCTGTCATGTGGATCCCTGGGACAGAATTTAGGTCTTCAGACAAGTGGGGCAAACACCTTTACCCTCTGAGCCACCTTGCCAGCATGGATGTGTACTCTGTTCTGTCCCCAGGTGATTTGATTTGTCTTTATCTCTTTGACTCTAGATCAAGTGATTTTGCAATGAATTTTTAGCACTGAGAAAAAGAAAGAGAGAGAGAGAAAAAATATACACAGTCCTTGGAGTGTAGTCATTATATGTCCTATTGACAGGAGTCACAAATGCTTTCTTAAATTGAAGTGCCTGATTCACGAGAGTAGACATGGGTGTGTGTGAATTACTCAGCATGACTTTGATGGCGACATGTCCATGTCCCTTATATGGCTTTTCCCAAATGTTGTACCACCCACATATATGGCACCAGGTCAGGCCTTTTATCCTGGGCAGCAAGCTATCATGAGGCAAAGGGGTCCAGGTAGGAGCTGAGTGACAACTTCTTTGTCCCTGGTCCTCACTGCTCCTCCTGATGACAGTCTTTTTCCTAAAATCCAAAGAAGTTTGGGAGTTCATTATCACAAATTCTTCTCAACCATTTTAAATTTTCCACACTAAAGTCCTAAAAAGAAAAAAACAAAGTTTTAAAATAAAATAATAACCCCAGAGCGGCATCTTCTGTCTAAGGTACGCACCACCTGTCTTCCAGAATGTTTTCCAATGATTCTAGTCTCGTATTTGTTACTGTATGTCATACTCAATAAATCCACAACAGCACTCAGAAGGCCTGCTCACCTGGAGTTACCATTTAATCACTGGGAAGTGGCTTGATGGCTACATGCCTGGCAGACATGTTATCCTTGTACCAGCATTCATACTAACTTTAGTGCATGCCTCAAGAATGCAGACTGATAAATCAGGCGTGCGGATTTGTTATGCGTCACTGTCTCTCTCTCGAGTGATATCATGCACATAGCTTTGCTAAGGATCTTCTTATCTATGAAGGTCCCCATTGCTTATTATGCTGGTATCCTAAAGAAAATTTTTAGACAGACACACGTGCACCCCTAATCCTTCTGTATGTCTCTGTATCATGCAGAGAGCAGTGACGGATAGCTCCACCTAGCCTGACCTCTCACGGGACCATACGACAGCAACTCTCACGAAGCCTTAGAGCTAGTCTAGACTTATCTAGAGAAAAGGAAACTGAGGCTCAGGAACTGGCTGGATCGCCAGGGCCCCTTAGCTGTAAAACAGCTCAAGCGATTTCTTCCCACTTTCAGGCATCTGCTCTGCCCCATGGCAGAACTCCAAAGGCACATGGGTGGTGCACTGACCTGCAGTGGGCACCATGGGGGAACTGAGTTCACAGGGTCTAATCTCAGCTGCTCTGCTTCTGGGGCTTAGCTTACTGGCCCTCATTGGATGGCATCAAACTTACCTGTAAAGGTTATGAAACCACAGACTGCTGGGGCATCACTGGAGAGTCTGAGTTCCTGATCTGCTGCTATTGGAGTCTAAGAATCTCCCCTCTTCACGAGGGACCACACTTGAGAAAGGGTCTTCGGCGAGGGCAGCAGAGCTCTCTGAGCATCTCCACTGTCAGCAGATGTCACATCACAGCTGTTCTCAATACTTCCAGGGGTGGGGTTCAACCCAGCACTCAGGTAGAAGGCCTTGGCTCTTCCCTTTCTCCCATTCCTCCTCTTCCCCTCATTGTCTATTGTAA
>JAQHUG010000025.1:7257766-7272443 GCA_028555095.1 Dicrostonyx torquatus | reverse complement strand
AATTTCCTGTTCTCACCTCTACTTCCTGTCTGGTTTTCCCGCCTATACTTCCTGCCTGGCCAATCAGCATTTATTTAAAACATGATTGACAGGATACAGAATTGTCCTGCACTAGTCTATCATGTATTTCATTGCAAACAGAGCACATCCAACTCAACACAGGGCTGCTGCTCTCTGTTCACATAAACCACAGCAGGCAGGATCAGTAATCTGTACTAGAACCTCCATGGGGCATGATACTTCTGTGATGGGGGCTTCTTGCTTATTTTGTGTACCAGTCTTCCTTGACCCTGGCTTTGAACGCTGACATTTCTGCTTCAATCTCCCTAGTGCAGGGATTATAGGATTGTGTCACCATGGCTTGTTCTGGCTTGCAATGTGTATCAACTATTTTTTCTAACTGTGACTCATTGTCAAAGGACATCACAGAAGCAGTGTGACCCAGGAGTTTGTTCTTCCCACACACATTAGGACACCAAGAGTAAAATACAGGGTGAACATCCGAAAACCAAACACTCTCAAATCTAAAAACTGATACGAATACTACACAAGTAGAAAATTATTATACACATGGCCTCTACTAGTGTTGACCAAAGTCAAAAGGCAGAGTCACTAGCAAGTTTTCATAGAATTGCCTTGTGGGCAAGGTAGACGTGAAACCTAAAGAAACTTAGATTTAGGCTCAGGACTCAACCTAACTTGTGATGTATCTTTAAATATCCCAAAATCTGGAAAATTACAAAATATGAAACAGCCTTGCTCTGAGCATCTGAGGTAAGTGTCACTCAGCTCCTACTTGGACCCCTTTGCCTCATGATAGCTTGCTGCCCAGGATAAAAGGCCTGACCTGGTACCATATATGTGGGTGGTACAACATTTGGGAAAAGCCATATAAGGGACATGGACATGTCACCATCAAAGTCATGCAGAGTAATTCACACACACCCGTGTCCATTAACGTGAATCAGGCACTCAAGCATTTGTGACTCCCGTCAAGCCATATAAGGGACATGTCAGCATCAAAGTCATGCAGAGTAATTCACACACACCCGTTTCCACTCTCGTGAATCAGGCACTTCAACCTAAGCAAGCATTTGTGAGACCTGTCAATAGGACATATAACGACTACACTCCCAGGACCGTGTTTTTCTCTCTCTTTTTCTCTGTTAGGAAGGTACAGCAATGGAGTACCTCAGACTGGGCCACATGTGGCTTGTGGTGACGCCGGTCAAGGACTGACCGAATTGGTCAGCTTTCCATCACAAAATATCGGAGAGAATCAATGTGTTGAGAGAAAAGTTTTGGTTTGGCTCATAGAATCAAAGCTTCCAGCACGTGACTGGGCCGTTACAATGCTCTGGACTTGGGGCAGGTGATTCATGGGCAGTCAAGCTCTTGAGAGTGTGGAGGGGCTAAGGTCGCACAATTTCTTTCCTTTTTTTCTGGTTTTTCAAGACAGGGTTTCTCTGTATCTTTGAAGTCTGTCCTGGAACTAGCTCTGTAGACCAGGCTGGCTTCTAACTCACAGAGATCCACCTGCCTCTGCCTCCTGAGTGCTGGGATTAAAGGCATGCACCACCACTCCCGGCTTCACACAATTTCTTTTGAGGCTATGATCCTAATGGCCTAAAGACCTCTCAGTAGGTTCTACTTCTTTTATCCCTGTGTATGTAGGTGTGTGTGTGTGTGTGTGTGTGTGTGTTTGTGTGGTGTAGGTGTGTGATGTATGTGCACATGTATGCGGAGTTGGAGGTCTGAGGAGGAGGTAGGTGTGTTGTGCCATCACTCTTCACCTTTTTACCTTTTCCTTTTGAGATGCAGTCTCTCCCTGAACCTGAGGCAAGGCTGGCATTTGGGAAGATGAACCTCTTGTCCTTGCTCCCAGCATCCCCAGTGCAGCTGCATCTGGCCATGCTTTGTGTGGGTGCTGGGATCCGAATTCTTCATTCAGGTCTTCATGCTTGCACAACAAATCCTCTTAGTCATAGAGCTGTTCCCAGAAGAGGCTATACCTCTGGGAATTTTCACTACAACTAACTATGCCAAGCTGGAAGCTAAACCTCTAACATGGCCCCCAGGGGCAGTCAAGATGTAGCCTACAGTGTGAAGATAGTAATGGCATGATGACCTTCAAGACTCTTCTAAAGACCTTACCAGTCGACTTATGCTCCTGAGACCACCGGGGAACAGTGGGACTTGAATCTAGCACTCCAGAAGGCAGGGAAGCTTCCCACAAGGCTCAAGCTAGGATGGCTTCTAGAGCTTCCATACCGAACCACTCCACTGCATCTTTCCTTAGTGCTATCTCAGGCCAATCGTTCCCATTTTCCTTAGGAAGTTCTTGTAGAACTTTGAAGCCAGTTGTGTTCTCCATCAGAAGCCTGGAGTCCAGACCCTCTGTAAAGCTACCTCGCTGATTCTAACACAAAGCCAAGTTTGAGAAACTATTCCATTTGAGAGGCCTTGGTCATGTGACCCTTCTGAAATTCCAACTGGCACCGTCACTCTGCACTTGTTAGAGGGGAAGGACCTTTCTTTATTGAGGTGATTATAGCACAGATCTTTGATGGGGTCTGGCACCATCCCAGGTCCCCAAGCACATTCATTCTTTCCACTATTAGCTGCTGGCCTAGCCAAAGATAGAATAATGGATTCTACTTGGCTTGTGCCCCAATAATCTTAGAATATCATCTCTCTCTCTGGGCTTCAGTAGCATGTTGGAGTAATAACTAATACTAGAAGAAAGTGACTGTGTTAACTGAGACTTGTGATCCACTCCAGCTAACCACCCTGAGAATCTGTTGGATGTCATTGTCCTTAGATGTATCTCTGAATTAAAATGGGCTTGAAAGACATCAGAATAAGAACTTGCCTACCAAGCCCATATAGGGAACTACAGAAGAATATAACAGGTAGTTTGTGTTTCCCCAAAACCCTCTGTGAGAACAGCACAGAATCCTGTGTGCAGACAAGGAACTGAAGAAAGAGGTTTCGGCTTCAGGTTGACAGTTGAGGCTGAAGGCAGGAAAATAGGAAGAGAAAATGGAGACAGGAAGGGAAAGGCCGCAACCTCAGTGGGCAGCTATGCAGCACTGTTCCTGGGTGTGGAGTAAGCTCCGTGACTAGAATTGGGCATGCAGGCTAGATCTGGTTCTGAAAATCCTTCAGTTCCAGGGTGAGAGTTCTCGGTCCATTCTGCACACTTGGGAAGGCTTTGGAGGACTATAAAAGAAAACTGGCTCTCTGGACAGAAGCGGAAACATGGATGTACTGTTTTGTCGTTATTACACAAAATAAATTGAAGTGAAAGTGAGGCCTGTCTGTCTTCATCCCACCATCAGAAAATACAATTAGGGAGAAACATAGGATTTAAATGATAGCCACTAACACACTGAAGAGATTAAGATTTTTTTCCCTGAAACAGTCTAAAATCATTTGTCAACAGACATCAAATTAAATTGGGAAAAAAAGAACATGGCTTGCTTTCGTCTCCCGTAAAGATATTTGAAGTTGTTTATTGAACTGGAATTCAATCTCCATAATTCTGTGGCTCCCCGTTTCATCCATAATAATTCATCTCTATAATTAAAGCCTAATGAAGCAAACAGTTTCTCTCTTCATAATCAAATTCAGCTGCAAGTGGCCAACATTAAAATAGAAATCTTTCCAGGATACGGATTTAGCCCTTCTTGCTTTAGAGAGTTACCTTTTTCTCCTGGATTCTTATTTACCCCCATTAACTGGATTTATTTTCTCAAGAATTCTAAGAGTCATCAAGAGTAGCAACAGGGATTCCAGATGACCCCAGACGCTGAGCGAAGCTGTGTCCTTATTGAATTAATTAATTGATGCTGCTGGCCTGTGATCCATGGCGGGCCTCTCCTTTTGTTTCATGTTTTGTCATTTAATAAAGGACTGATTCTTGAAGGAGGGGGGAGTAAGCAGGGAGAAATTGCCATCCTTTGGCTTCCAATTGAAACTGAACTATCACTTGGAAACATTAGGCTTTGAACCATTATCAGCTAATGTCTTTGAGAGTGATTAGGTGACATCCAGCTGGGACCAGAAGATGTGCAGGAGAGGAGCTTTTGAGAGTAAAGGCCCAGTCAGAGGCGAGATGAAGTGAGGTCAGAGGATAACTTGATTGTCTCCACAGCCTTGAAAGCTACTCCAGAGAGTCAAGGCCTCTCCAAGCATTGTGAGGTCCCCACTGTCCCAAAGACCAGAGATTGTAGGCCGAAGTCCCTGGCCTTTCCCAAGGAATCCTGAACTGATGAATCACTGGAAGGAACTGTGTACATTTAATCTTTGTTTCTTGACTTTGGAGACAGGGTTTTGCTATGTAGCCCAGGCTGGCTTTGAATTGGGCATCCTCCTTGTGGTTTATCCTCCCGAGAGCAGGCATTTCAGGAGGTATGCCATTTTGCGCTGACATGGGGGTGTTTTATGATTTATGTTGCCCAGTTAGGAAATCAGGGCAATGAGCAAACCATCACTCTGAATATCTAGCATTTCTTTGCAGTGAAGCCATTAAAAATCCTTTCTTCCGGGCTGCTTTCAGATGTACAGTGGCTTATTGTTAACAAGAATCGACCCGGGGGCCAGAACTCACTTCTTTGATGTACCTACAACTCTACACTTGTTGGTCAGTCTCTCACCCAGCTCTCCCCTTCCCTCTCAGCCTGGAGTATCCACTGATTGGCTTTCTATAGATCCCACATACAAGTGATCCTGACTAGTTTTGCTTAATAATATTCTCCAGGCACAGAACTTCACTCATTCTAAGGATAAATAATATTCACTGGTGTCTCCACTCAATACAACACTTTATCCGTTCATCCAGGGATAGACACACCGATTCCTCATCTGACCATGACACACAATACTGCCGTGAATGTGGGGGCTCAGAATCTCACAGCTGGATCACACAGTACCTCTGCTCCCCTTGTGGAGTCTTCTCCATCCTGCTTTCTGTAATGGCTGTACGAATGGACATCTCTGTCCACAGCGTTGAAGAGTTTGACGTGACACTCTGCCCTCCGCCGTCGCCACCTTAGCCTTCTTGTGGTCTTGGGTGATCACCATTGTCTCTCATCACAAGCCTTAACAACCTCTGCCCCGACTTTTAGAAGCTGATTCACGACAGGATTTCCAGCTTATTTAACAGAATGGATGGGTGTGACAGTCCCGGAGCCAACACAAGGGCCTGTGGGATCTCGGGGATGTGGCCATCGTTCTCTGGGGTTTCTTAGTGCCTTAACCCCGAGGCTGCATTGTTCCCATTTGCCTTGCCCTGGAACAGCTTTATTTTTAATTTTAATATTACTACTATTTATTATTATTATTAATTTTCTGGAGATGAATCTTCTTCCAGTCTACATAAGACACAGAAAGCTGCAGCCAGCAGGCACAGCTAAAATTTCCCACAGCTTGTCTGTTTGCTCTTTCCCACTCTCTCTCTTGCTTGTCAGCTGCCCCTGCCTAGAGTTCTTTAACCAGTTTTTTTGGAGTTACCTTCATCTTTCCCTCCTTCCGTGTTATTCTCTCCTGTGCCCTTTAACTGATACTTTAAACCCTGGATTAGCTCAACCATGTCCGTCATTCCAATGTCTGTCAATCTTTCCCCCACATTTACAAGCACAAAACCCCTTTGTGTGATTTGTTTCTTCTGACATTTCACCTTTTACCCGCTCCCTTGAGAAGAATTTCATTACCAGTGTATAATTTGTCTGCAAATGTTATGAAGGGGATTTCCAAACCCTGGACGTTCGATAGGCCCTCACACAGCATCACAGGCTCGCCAGCTAGCGACAAGTCCCTGCATTTGTCTTCATGGTCCCCAAGCCCCACCACGGTGAAGAGAGGAGTCATTAGGACATGTCAGCTGATGGTTCCAGAGATCACTTAGATTAGGGGTTCTAAGCTTCTCTACCCAAAGGTAAATGCTTGAGAAATACTGCAGGCCGGGTGGCAGGCAGTTTGCAGACTGCTGCTTGTGGTCCAGTGTTGCCTGGAGAATACACAGACGAGACGGCATGACTGTGTCTCAACAAAACACTTTCAGAATGATGCGGTGACCCAGATCAGGCCTGCAGGTCTGCGTGTTGTATCCCGGCTCTGGGATTTTCTTCATTTGGCATTTGAGAACATGTGGAGAAAATAACTAACTGGAAGGTAGGAACTGCAATAAATACCTGTCAAGGCTTCCGGGATTTAGATGTTAGTGCTTACGGTGGCTTACGGTGTATTAGTCAAGATTCTCTAGAGTCACAGAACTTACAGAATGACTCCCTCTCTCTCTCTCTCCCTTTCTCTCTCTCTCTCTCTCTCTCTCTCTCTCTCTCTCTCTCTCTCTCTCTCTCTCTCTCTCTCTCTCTCTCTCTCTCTCTCTCTTTCACACACACACACACACACACAGAGACACAGACACATACATACATGAGAATTTATTGGAATGACTTACAGGCTGCAGCCCAGCAATGGCTAGTTATAAATGGAAAGTCCAAGAGTCTAGTAATTGTTCAGTTCCAAGAGGCTGGGTGTCTCAGCTGGTCTACTGGGATCTTGAAGAAGGAATGGATGGGCTGACAGAGGTGAGGGCAAGCAGGTGAAGAGCATCCTTTCTTCTTCCATTGTCCTTAGATAGGTTTCCAACAGAAGGTGTGGCCCAGATTAAAGGTATGCCTTCTAGCCTCAAGGCCTGGGTTAAAGGAGTGCGTTATCCAGCCTCAAGATCTAGATCACAAATGTGCCCTCCATTTCTGGATTATAATTCATTCCAAATAAAGTCAAATTGACAACCAGGAATGGCCATCACAGTGGCCCTACTCTAGACTCTGAACAGAGCAGGGACGAGATGTCTGAATAAAGTTAGAAAGTGCCAGAGAGGGCAACTTTGACCTGTGCTTTCTTAAGTTCTTATCGGGAAGTCTACTAATCAAAGCCACAAAAGGCAGATGTGATGGCCAATTTTAACTCTCATCTTGGTGGGATTTAGCATCTCCTGGGAGACTAAATGCAAGAATTCTATGAAGACAGTTCCAGTGAGATTTAAATGGAGGAGGAAGACCCCACTGATTGAAGGCACCACCCCTGAGGCTGGGGTCCCAAAGTGAATAAAAACAAAAGAATAAGCTGAGCAGGCCAGTCTTAGCCATCGGAGGCAATTGATAGCAGTTGAATTCTTGAGGGTAGCTTTGGTTTTTGAACAGTCAGGGGTTCAGAAAAAGCCTCTTCCCAAAATCCTGGCTTCTCAAATGTCTTATACCACTGTGCTCCACAGTGGAGCTTCTCAGGAGCCTCACCCAGGGGCAGATCAGTTTACAGGAAATGGCAGGATAGCCTAGCCAAGATCAATGGTGAGCCAGATGGCCCAAGAGATGCTGGCACGATTTCCCAAGAAAGTGTGACATCTAAGATGAAGTCCCGGACAGTAGGAGCTGATCTGGTAAGCGGGGGAAGGTTAGATTGGTCACAGCAGCCTCAGGAGCATCTCCAGCAAGGAGCCAGCTTGGGAGGGTCACTTTCCAGTGTGCTCTTCACAGACAGAGGGGACACAATTGCTCTGAGTCATGTTTGCTTCCACGTTCCGGAAGAACAAATAACGCTCCTGTGGAAGTAACAGAAGTGTGGGACTTGACCTCTGAAGAAGGGATTTTTGAAAAATAAATACATAATTGTACGCTCTTCTGGAAAGGTCCCGAGAGAATGACCAGGATGATGTGGGGGCATATTTGAGAAGAAAGGTGCCAGGATTAGCTGGAAAATAGCAGGTCCTTTCTCTTCCCAGTGCCCTTTCTCTCAGCAGAGATAGGGGTCTGTTTAGCTCATCCTTTGGCTCCCAGCACCAGATGCTAAGAAGATATAAGGTGACTTTCCAGTACCTGCCTCTGAGCACTGGGCTCCATCATGAAGGAGAGAAGACTTTGCCAGAGGGCTTTAGTATTGGAAGAATTTTCTAGAGTCTCCCACATCATCTGCTTCCTGTGCCTGTTTGGAATCCAAAGAAGCCCATTTCTCCAACAGTGTGCTCGCTGCAAAAACACTCCCAAACTTCCATAGGAAGGTAAACTTAGGGCCACCCGCTGCAACCATGGAAACATAGGACCTGTTCCCAGGTCCCATGTAAAGTGACTTCACAGCTCCTCCTGTGAGGACATGGAATTTATATCCTCACCAGAGTCTGGCTGGGGTATGACTCACTTTTCCCAGAAGCATACGGCAGAAAGGGGTGGTGTGCCAGGTCCCAGCTGGCAGGGGAGAGGACTCCTTTCTTACCTGTTGCTAGGTCTGTAGCTGAGCTGCTTCTAACGAGAGACACACTTGCAGATCGCCACTGGAACCTGAACACAGAATCTGAGTTCTTTCCTTAGGGTGAGGTGTGCAGTGTGCAGTGGCTAGTGACGTGTGTGCTTGAATGACTGTGAGTGCCCTGGAGAGCTGTGCAGTCTCCATCCCAGCCTGTACATTTCAAGAAACCAAGGGATGGGAAAGTTACTTGAGCCAGACATGGAAGAAGCCGGTCAGGAGGGCCTCATTCCAGGGTGCTGTTCTCAGAGACGAGGTGGGAACTGTCAGTCTCTTTCAGGTGAACACGCTGTGCTCTGAGGCATGTTTGCTTCCACGTTCCTGACGGGCAGACGATGGTCTTGTGGAAATTAAGAGGAATGGGAGTCTTGACCTTAGAAGAAGGTGTGTATGGGTGATTGACAGGTAACAATGGTACATATTTCTGGGATACAGTGTGAAATGATGATCAAGTCAGGTCAATTAACATACACTTCACTTTAACCATCTGTCCTTTCTTAGTGACATTTTGAAATACGCATCAGGAGAACTGCATCTCGTTGTCTTTAGCAATCATCTGTCACTAAGCTCCTAGGACCCACACTCATTGTTCTTGAAAAGCCTCGTGTCAATATTGTCACCACCATGGCCAGTGTGTAGATTCACAAGGAACTTTCATAGGCAGTAAGCACAAGAAATAGCCACGCGTCAAGGGTGGCTCTGATGAGGACACAGTCCCTTGAGTCTACACAAAACACCATTGAGAGTATTTACAGCATCACATGTCCCAGTGTTGTGACCTTTGTGCTCAGAGCATACTGTGAGAGAAATGAGCCAGGCTCAGTGTTCCCTGACAAGGTCCAAGCCGAAAGGTCATTCAGTGGCTGAGTGCTTAATCACTTCTGCTTTCATTTCCTTTATTTCATTAATTTAGAAAAATTCTTAAGCATTTACTACCTGCCATTTATGAAGTGGGACTGACTCTACACATGAGTCAGAATTAAATTTTTTCTTTGCTACCGTATATATGTTATATATGCAATTTAATAAGTATTAATATAATTAACATAATGTATGCTTTAAATCACTAATTAAGACAAACACATTTTAGCATATTTTGTGCTTAGCTTAGTACCGGTCTAACGAAGTTAAATATTACCAGAAACGAGTAAATAAATTAAATTAAAAATATTATTGATGCTACATTAGATTATGATAGTCAAGGTTGAGAAGAAAAAATTTCCAGAGGTAGACCTGTTATCTCTTTATGAAAAATGGCAGATACCACAAATTAATTCTGAGAGCAGAACAAATGTGTTTTAATAAGCCACAGTGATTAATTAAAGTGAAAGCATTGTTTGATTTGAAAAGGCAGGATTGACATGTTTACTCTGTTTTATGAGATCTGCTATAAGCAGGTTGCCCTACATCCGAGATGAATGTCTTTTTGTGTCTCTTTGGCTCAGTTGTCTGAGCAGAAGACCCCCCTCAGAAATGACCTAGATCAAGGTGTGCCGGATGGAACTGATTCCAGATGGAGGGTGGAGGAGGGTTGGGAGTGGGGGAGGAAGAACTGACAGAGGAGTGAGGCGCAGAGCATAGCATCCTTTGTAAGGGGGTGTCATGTGTGCAGTGAGGACTCCGGTCTGTCCTAAGAGTCATAAGACCAGTGTTTTAAATCAGCACAGGAGAGCTGGCTGGAGAAGAAACCCAGGCTGAAGGATTCTGACTTCCCATTGCAGAGTGAGGCAGACCAGAACTCCAGAGGCTGCGGTGTGTCAGCCCTCTGTGCTGGTAGCTGACAGCTGCCTGCACCCTTTCCCCTCACTGCTTGACCTCAGGAGCTCCCTTGGCTTTGTATTTGGCCCCAGAGATCTTAGTTCACCTCTCTCTACCACCAGGGACCTCACTTAGGCAGGTGAGGGTGGGGTCATCTCTTGAACCCTAACATAGGTATCAGTCCACACAATCCACTGCACCGTGAAGGCCAGCCTCTCTGCTTTCAGATTCATCTGTGGCCTCAGCCTCCAGGGAAGGCCAGGAAAAGGAGAGCCAGCAACTTACGGATACAGGATGCTAAAGATCTAGGTGAGTGACCAGGAACTCACTCTCCATGTCTGCCTGTCCCACAGGCTCCACATCCCATACCCAACTAACTTAAGATAGAAACCGCACATGGCAAAATTGTGTCTGCACAGAACCTGCCCAGACCTTTTATTATTTCCTGAACGACTCAGCATAGTGTTTAGTACATGGGCACCGGTGAGGTACTTACTGTATGTAGCTGACAATCACAGCGCGCTGCCTACTTTATGACATATGTGAATTTGGGAATCTCTGCAGGGTCCTGGAATCAGCGACCCTCACATATAGAGGAAGGGTGATGTTTAAAGGTGTGTGTGTGTGTGTGTGTGTGTGTGTGTGTGTGTGTATGTAGTATGTGTGTGTACACCCTTGTGGAGGCCAAAGGTCGATGTTACATGTTGTACGTCAGGAAGTATCCGGCTTATTTTTTGAGACAAAGTCTTTCACCAGGTCACCCAGAGCTCATGGATTATGCTAGGCTGTCTGGACAGTGAGCTCCAGGAATCCACCTTTTTCTGCCTGCACCCCCAGAACTAGGATTTCAAGCCATGATAACATGAATTTAATTTGAATTAATATTCAGATATTAAATTCAGGTCCGTAAATTTCACTGGCAAGTACTGTACTAACAGATAGTTCCCAGCTGGTGTATTCAAGTTTTTAGCACAATTAAGAAAAAATTGGTTCAAGTTATAACTACTGAAAAAGAAGCCCTGATTTAACCCAGGCTTCCACAAAGGCAGTGATCTGAAAATGGTCAGAATATGGAGATATAGAGGAATGAACCTCTATTCATGCTTCTGTGTGAGATTTCCTCAAGACTTGAATTTCTCCTTAGAGACTGGAGGGGTCATAAAGAATTGTATTCAAAGGTTCATAGTATATTTTTTTTTTGTTTTTTGTTTTTTGTTTTTCGAGACAGGGTTTCTCTGTGGCTTTGGAGCCTGCGCTGGAACTAGCTCTTGTAGACCAGGCTGGTCTCGAACTCACAGAGATCCGCCTGCCTCTGCCTCCTGAGTGCTGGGATTAAAGGCGTGCGCCACCACCGCCTGGCTCATAGTATATTTTTAAGAGAAGTATTTCTACCATTGAATTATTTTGGTAGTTTCTGTGTTGTATCCTTTTCTGTCGTAGATAATTCTGGAAAAATTATGTGGGACAATGTAGCTCAAAAGAACAATAGATCCACAGACCTCAAAACAGTCACCTTCATGGTCAGCAGGATTCTCCTTTGGGATAGTCGGTCCCGCCTTCAGAGTTCGCTGACTTTTTATTCCGATACTGCGTTCCTCTGTTTACTCTCTTTGCAGTGGGAATATTGTGTTTTCATAAGCCTAAGATTTAATGCAGTGGTACCCACTAAGTAGTTGTTAGTGGGCAGCACAAAGCCCCCGGAGCAGGTGGGACCGCGCTTGGCACACTGTAAGCACTTAAACACAGTCGCTTTGACGGGGCTGCTGACGATGATGGGTACAAGCACAACCATGCTGGTGGTGACAGACACAGCTGGGAAAACAGGATTCAGCTGGAAAAACAGACTCGGGAATGGTCAGCTGCAAACACAGGCACAGTGTCGCCGGTGAGGGACCCCCCTCCCCTTCACAGCCTTTTCTTTCTCATCATTTATTCTGCTCAGGAGCGAGGTTTGGATTGACCTCCCGGCACGGTTCACTTGAGTGCATTGTGCTCTGTCCACAGGCCAGCGAGTGTTGCAGGAGGGAAAGTTGAATTCATTCAAATATAGGCAGAGTGCCGTATAGTATTTTTCTTGGCCCAACCACTCGGGAGTTACCTTTAAATTTACTTTATGTGAAACCAGAGAAACCTGACCCTGAATAACCATTTCAGGTGGAGTTTGGGCTCACACACTCAGGCTTACCTGGTGACAGTCACCAGAAGTACTGGCTGAGCCACTTCTATGCTCTTGATGCCTTGGGTACCCCCACAGTCACAACTCCAGACCATGCAATAGATACAGGATACACCTGCAAAGGCCAGCCTCCATTTCCCCATGGGGAATAGCAAAGGAAATCAGTATTGGTCGGTCAGTGACATGGATGGAAACTAAAGCCTCCAAGCCCACTCACTCACTAACCAGGGATGTGATATTAAAATGAATGCTGGGTGACATAATTCCTTAAACCAGAAGGACCCTACTCTCATATTCACGGTCAATGAGGAATTTGGTTCCGGCTGCCTTCCTCATCATTGATCCATTTTTTCCTTCAGTCCTTACACATGGCTTCCCTGAAAATGGCAGCTCTTGGCTTTCAGATAAAATACTCTTTTTATTGTTTTGTTTTTCAAGGCAGGGTTTCTTTGTGTAGCCTTGGCTGTCCTAGAACTAGCTCCATAGACCAGACTGGCCTTGAACTCCGAGACCTGCCTGCTTCTGCCTCTGGAGTGCTGGAATTAAAGGTGTGCACCACCACCGCCTGGTGGAGATAAGACACTCTTTGAAGCTGGCTCTGACGATGGCAGTAAGGTTTTTGTTCGAGGCCACAGCTCCCGTTTTCATACGTTGGGTTTTTACTTGTGTTTCCATTTTCCTCTCTGCCCTGATGAGGAATATGTGTGGTCTTTGTGACGTCATCACTTCAGCTCCGAAGAAATATATTTAAACAGCTTGGTTGTGTGTCCATATTATTATTATCCTGGTGCTTCCAGGAATAATTCTTGGTTCTGGTTAAATTTCTTTGCCTCTTCTTTTAAAAATAGATTATGTCAAGTGCTTGTTGTAGAGGTCCAAAGTAAACTCGTCCTGACTAATGTGCCTTTCCCAGCAGGACAGCGCTGTTCAGATGAATGAACCGGGACAGTAACACAGTGTTAGAGGTTTGGAAAATACCCCAACACAATCATGCTGAAGTGCTCGGGTTTTATTTTGTTTTAAAAAGAAAAAAATCTCTTTGGAGTGTGTGTGTGTTGGCTAGTTTTACATCAATTTGACACAAGTTGGAGTCATCTGAGAGGAATGAACCTCAATTGAGAAAATACCTCCATAAGATCAGGCTGTAGGCAAGGCTGTGGCACATTTTCTTAATTAGTGATTGATGGGGAAGGACCAAGACCATTGCTACTCCGGGCTGGTGGGCCTGGGTTCTATAAGAAAACAAGCTGAAGCTGGGCGGTGGTGACGCACTCCTTTAATCCCAGCACTAGGGAGTCAGAGGCAGGTGGATCTTTGTGAGTTCGAGACCAGGTCTACAAGAGCTAGTTCCAGGACAGGCTCCCAAGCTACAGAGAAACCCTGTCTCGAAAAACCAAAAAAGAAAGAAAACAAGCTGAACAAGCCATGGGGAGCAAGCCAGTAAGCAGCACCCCTCCATGGCTCTGCATCAGCTCCTGCTCCAGTTGCCTGCTCTATTTGAGGTCCTGTCCTGCTTCTTTCTGTGGTAAACTGTAATACGGAAGTGTGAGTGAAATAAACCCTTTCCTCACTAAGTTGATTTTGGTCCTAATGTTTCATCCCAGCAACAGGAACCCCAACTGTGAATCTCCCCCTGCCGTGTGTGTGTGTGTGTGTGTGTGTGTGTGTGTGTGTGTGTGTTGGTATATATAATCTGAACCAGGAATTTGTTCCACACCAAGAGAGAAAATGCTTCAAGGGTCCTGGTAGGTGAGGAGATGGAGGACATAGCTAAGCAGATGCCAGAATGGAAAGAATGTGGTTTAACCAGGCATTCCCCCTCCTTCTCCAGTAAGAGCTTTGCTTTCTGACCCCCACTTCTCTGTGTATTGAGCTCTTCCTCTTTCTCTCCATGCATCTTCTCCACACAGCAAAACACGCAGACCAAGCTGCAGGTCCTGACTTGACCAAGCTGTGTGCCCTGCCTTTGCAGGCACAGAGGAGAGAAGACAAGGCTGCATAGCCAGTGCCTCAAAGCATCCATCCATCGTCTGACCATCCAGGCTCTTCAGAGCATCCAGTCTTGTGAGTTATTCTAATTGAGCCATCTGAACCCAGGCCCCTCCCACCGCAGGTCAGTGTTCTGCCATTCTTGGTTTTCCTAGAAGGCAGAGGTGGGGTGCCCTGAGGAAAGAGAAGAGATGAGTGTTGGAAGAGAGACACATTGTTGATTAGGAGATCTTTAAACCACAGAAGGTAACTGAGGTATTTTGTATTCTTTTAAATATAATTTAAAATGTGTTTTAAGTAAAATTTTTGGAGGTTACTTTCTGTTTTAATAATTGTTGAGGCATTGAATACACTTTGCCTACTGAGAGTCTGTGTTCTCCTTGTGCTGACTGAAAGCCCAGACTATCATCAGGGCCTGACTTCCGGAAAGTGACAAATTACATCTCA
>JAQHUG010000025.1:7228124-7257186 GCA_028555095.1 Dicrostonyx torquatus | reverse complement strand
CACGACGGCATTTCTGTTCCTACTTTACAGAGCCTGCAGGAGAAAGAAAATGCCATCCTCTCAGGCTCGAGGGGGAGGAGCTAAGCCCCATTAGCGGTTCAGGTAAGAGCAAGCAGAACTTTGCATCTTCCTTGGGTGGCTGTATCTGTGCTTCCCACCAGCATAGCATCCTCTCCCTTTGGTCTCTGCAAAAGATTTTGAACTCCCTCTCGGCTCTCCCTTCCCCTGGTTTTCCAGCTGCAGGCGCTTTTACAGGTTATGAGATTTCCCTGGCAGTAAACTCTCGAACAAACAGTGTGGCACCTAACAGTTCTCCATTGCAGTACTAGAGAATTTTTCAAAGCTTTATTTTTATTTATTTATTTTAGTTCCTTTCCATTAGGTTTTAATTGGCAACATTTTATAAGCAAAATTAACCAGAAGAATCTGATTTTCATTTACAAAAAGTTTCCAATTGGAGAGTCTCAAGCAGCCCAGCACTGACTTTCTTTTCCCTCTGGGTGGTCCGGAGGGAACTGAACTGGCGGAACAGCCTTTGAAGCGTCAACAAAGATGGCGGAGCTGATTCCCTAGAGTGGATACAGTATGTTAGCTCTCCATTGCTGGGACAAAATACCCAAGATAATGGATTTCAAAGGAAGAAATGTATATTTTGGCTCACGCTTTTAGAGGTTCTGGTTATTTGGGCTGGTAGATCATGGTAAGCAGCACACACTGGAGCAGGCTCCTTCATCTCCTTATGGCTGGAGATGGCATAGAAAGGGAGAGACAGAGAAAGGAGCCACATCTTCAACATGCCCCCTAGGGGCAAGAGCCCCCAAGCCAAACTTCCTCCCAGGAACACCAACTCTTAAAGGTCCTACCACCTCTGAGCAGCTCCACGGGGCAGGCACCAGCCTTTCAACCCACCTGTGGGGGACATTCAAGATGCAAACGCCAGGAAGCTCCAGTTTTTGTGTGAGCTCTAAATTCCAGTCATGGCCCACAAGCACAGGGACTCAGGAAGTGACACTGGTGTTCTGCAAAGTCCCAGGAGACTTTAGTCAAGACCGACTAAAATAAAACGTGTTCCAGTAAAGGGATCTGCTGGGTACCTTAAATATCTCAATAGCAGTCAACAACTCCACAGTGTAGGCCATGTTCGCTGCCCAGAACCCACTCCCACCCCGACCTGTGTTCACATAACCAGGGTCTCTGGATGGCAAATTACACCATACTGTACCTTGTTACACCTGCAATCCAGATATGCAGTGGACCAGCTCCCGCTACGTTTACCCCACGATGATACTGACAAGTGATTTGTTGCTGACCCAACAGGCCCACCTAGCTGGGCATCTCTGAAGAGCTGTTTCAGGCTGCTAAGTGCCACAGGTGGTGTTGTCAGCCCCAGATTCATACAAACCGCTGCATTCCGAAAGCTAGCCGCCTGAGTTAGGGCACTTGCCTCTGACTTAACTCACCCCCTCCCCCCACTGCCTTTTAATGATCAGACATAATGCCATGGTCCTGGAAAATGTGATCTCTCCTGAACTCTCAAAGCACAGGTGGTCACCTTGTGCTGTTCTCACGTGGCCTCTTTTCCGGGTGGGTTTTTTTTTTTTCTGTGTCCTTTTCTTTTCTTACATGGACCCCAACCCGAGTCCCACACTTAGGACCTCATTTCCTCTTCCTTGCCTTTCCCACAGGCCCCTCTTGCAGTTGTGTGGGGGGAGGGGGAGGCTTTCAAACATGGATTTTTTTGGTGGGTGTACATAGCTGAATCCATAGAGCCCCCTGTTTTCATTTGATGACTCCTTCCGTAAAGTCAGAAGTCATTTCCTTTGGGCTACCTTCCTGAGCCGTATTTCAGATGACACCAGCACCCGTGTGCGCATCCCCTCGTGTTTCTTACAGTATCTACAGACCTAGAAAGTCCTTTTCCACAGTAGGAACTTCGTACCTGTCTTTGAATGCATCAGTCACTGACGGGTGGAAAGGAGGTTCTACTCTGCAGGCTGATGCAGCCGGCAAGTCTAAGCAGAGAGGTAAATTAGTAAGTGTAGATGATTTTAGAGATGCCCCGCCCCAGGTCACCATGCTGTGAAATGCTGGAGTCATGTTCCAGCACTCATGGGTGGGGACCACTTGCTAATGTAATGAGTTCTTAGATCCCAATCTCAACAGCTGGACAAGGACTGGGCATAAGAAACTTCACATGTAGCAAATGCCTCAGTTCTAACACACTGAAAACTGAGCCTAATGTCAGCTCCAGAGCCATATTGGACTTAGGAGAAGACAACTTGGGGTGTCTTTCTTATCTTCCTTTAACATTAGTTATCTTATTACCTTACTGCCTTGAGACAATGTCTCTCATTGATCTGGAAGGTCAGAATTGTGTCTAGATTGGCTGGCCAACAAGTTCTTGGGATCTACTCTCTCTGTCCCTCAATGCTGAAGTCACAAGCATGCCTGGTTATTATTATTATGTTTTTTTACATGACTGTTGGGGATTCAATCTCAGGTTCTCAGATTTGTAGAGCTTACTCTTATCCACTAAGCCATCTTCCCAGCTCTCCAATAGCCCCCCCTTTTTTGCAGTAGTAAAGATTCGACTTAGAGACTCACACACATGCAGCAGTGAGCTCTGGGCTCTACCTTGACCTCCAGACCCAACCCTTGCTCACCATACTTTTGTCTACAAACTTCAGATCATCTCCGTAGTGTTTTGCTGTCACATGATATACATCCCTACTTGTCATATTGTGTTGTTAATGAATGAGGAGAAGTAGTCAATGTCGGTAGCTGTTCAATAGAGACACAGCCATCTCTGGGCTGGCTACATGGTCACTGAAAGAAGGTGGGGACGGTCTGAACAGCACTTCAACCAGTGTGTGAGAGAGACACACAGTCTGAGAGTAGAGGGAGATAAAGCAGGGCTTGTCTACGTGCACATTCTTATTTGCATGTAGCATGTATTCAGCGCACTGTTCAGCATGCCCCAAATACAAGCTTTACTTCTGGAGGTATCTGGAATTTTCTTTTTTTAGGGAGCATTTTCTTCAATGGTTGGTATCTGCAGATGTGGAACTTATAGGTGTGAAGAGAGGATCGTAATCTAAGACAAAATAAACAAAAGACTCAGCTGCATGCTACATGCCTGCCGTGTTCGAGGGCCGGCAGGACCCGCAAGTTGTCACAGGATCTGAACCCCCATAAAATACTGTGAAAACAAACAAGAGCCACCTCTGCCCCCAGTGGTTCTGCACAGTGCAGCTGTTTGCAAGACTCAGTCGAGCAGCAGGAGGGAAAGCGTAGTAGCTGGAGAAATTGGGGGAGAAAAGAGCAATGGCAAAATTGCCCAGACTCTGGGTTCTGGATACCAGTCAGATTCCCAGGCCGGTTGTGCACAGTCCGAAGCTGAGAACACACAGCTCTGAGGTCTCCCATCAGAGTTTTTGGCACTTGGTGTGCTGTTTGGGAAAGAGTGACAGTAGAGATGTGTCTGACATCCTTTTCTGGTGTCACACAGCATCCTGGAGCCTCACTTTTGATTCCCTCCAGCTCTGTCATGCCCACTGTGGCCCTTCCCTTCTTATTTCCATTTCTGCGCTCTTCTAAATGCTTTAGCGCAGAATGAGGTGCAGCGGCGACCACTGCTCTGTTTGGGAAGGATTCTCACCCATGTGCGGGGAGAGAGCTAAGTGTTGATGGGGTTTCAGGCTCTACTCTTCTGAGTCTCTCTTCCCGTTCCTGCATCTCCAGTGGATTCCTGACACCTGTGAGCCCTAAGCTAGATGCATAAAACCAACAGTCTTTGCTGCAGAAGTTGTTAAGTCTGGGAAAATAAGACCTAGGGTACTTTGACCTCAGCCTCAGCCTCGTCCCAGGCAGCCAGGCCTCTCAATAATCACCCTTGCTGTCATTGTCCTCGGGAGCATCAAATAGCTTCTGCTGTGAGTCTCACAAACTTGGCCCCGCTCAGTCTATGAATCACTTGGCCTTGGAAACAGCATGGAAGCTCTTCAGTCTAAACAGTGGTCCCGACTCCAATTTAAGAGATCCCACTGACTTTGGAAGAGAGCAGCTCACTTTCCAAGTTTTTTGATCTCCTCTGACACACAAAAGACTAACATAGTTAATCAACTCTGAATGTTTTGTTGTGCCTTTTCTTTTCCATGAACTGAGTGGCTTCTCTAGTACAGGTTTCTAGATTTTTCTCTCAAGTGTCCGTTTTCCTACTCTAAGTCCTAGCAGTGAAAGAGAAGAGAAGGGTGAACTCCAAATCTGCAGAAGCCTCTCCTGGGCTCAGAGCCTCCCTTCCAAAGCTTTCCCAGTTTCCATGGGGCTGGCTGCTAGAGCGTTGTTATTTCACCCACCCCCTTCCCCTGGCAAATCACTCCGGCTAGTCCCAAATCCCTACCAGCAAGTGCAGTGTCATCTGAAACACTCACCTTGTTCTAAGAGGTGTCTACACTGCCCTTCCAGGCTCTCCTTTACAGTTCTAATGTGAACAAGCTAAAAGTGAAACACTCTTATTATAAAACACGTTCTTCACAGACAGTCAAAGAAATTGCATTAGAATAAACAAGGCAATCACCATTGCTTTCATGTCTGCAAACATTGCATGTATGTTTAGAAACACACTATCCCGTCATGCTTTCGTTCTGAGTGTGATTTCATTTCTTTGTGCTTGCGGTCTGTTCCTTATTCTCTTAGTCCTTCTCACTCCTGGGAACCAGTGTTAAAGACACACCAAGTGCTATGTGATTTATTCTCTCTGCTTCGACAATCAGAAGGACATTGTTCATGGGCCATCCTGGCAGTATGGTAGGATGGGAATGGTTGGGCCAGTTGTATGGAATAGGTTCTCCAAACATAGCCCATTTTGCTAAACCTGCAGTGTGTTTCCTCTGTATGCCAAGCACTGAATGGCATTTCAACATCTTCCTCAAACTGAAAGTTTGGGTGGGCAAACTGAGAGCCTACTAAGCTCTCATTACATTGACAATAAGTTTGCATAAACATGGTGTCCCACGTGTGAATGAGAACATCTATGTCTTGGAATTTTGCAAGATCCAATTTCAAATTTCTTCTCAGTTGGCTTAGTACTCTTGTAATCAACTCTCCCATTTTCCAGATTTCTGCTGACACGTCTCAGCAAGGGTCTCATTTTCTTCAGTCATAAGCCACCTTGTCTCAAAGTGAGGCATTTACCTCTGCATCTGGCCTGTGCAATGCTCAACTGATCTTTGGGTCTGGAATCAAAGAGTGGTGTTAGATATGGGGAGGAAGACCCATTGTTCCAGTTTGCTTACAGTCAAGGGAAGGCGTCCCTTCATCCCTTCAACATGAGATTTTCAGTGTTGAACCCAGGTGAATCCTGGGCTGGCTGAGACAGATGATCACGTTGAATACGGTCATAAAAGAAAAGTCACCATCTCATGAGGTACTTGCCCTGGTGATGTGTGGTCGGAAGGCCTTTATGGAGATGAGATCTGGTTCCTCGGAAGACGGCCCCATTCTCAGTTCTGTCCATGTCCCATCCTAGGTGTGAGGACCCAGTGGTTCGTATAGGGCCACAGTGGAGATTATGGTAGAGATCTTAGGATTTCCCTTGTATTCTTTATTGTGTGCCCAGAATATTTCCTTTTATCTATGCAGTCTCTAAGCCTTATGAAGAAGCCTGGTGTCTCCTTTATGTATTTTCCTCGCAAGAATCAGGGTCAGAATCTCAGAGACCCCCATCAACCCTCCTTCCTTTTCTCACTGCACCATATTTCTTCTGGTTGGCCACTTGGTTCTTTCATGGTTTGTTTTCCCTCCTTGAATACACAACCAACCCGGTGTCAGACTCTCGCTTTGAAAGCTTTTTTCCTGGAGCCACATCCAGATTGATTCACAACCCATTCCAATAGAAGACACAGACAACTCAGAGAAAAACAAGGTAATTCTAGATAGAAGACAGCTAACAGGTTATTTATGAACTGTGAGTATAGGGCTTCACAAGTGTGGGCCTCTTGAACTAGAAGCTTCCTTTAGCTGGTACTAAAGGGACAAAAGACACACCTGAAATTTAGAGAAGAAAGAACTCAATCACAAATTGTCATGAGAGAGCCAAGGAATTTTCATGAGGGAACACAACCAGACCAAGCTGGCTCCCAATGGAAGGACATCTAGTTCTCCATTTTGTTTTTGCCCTGTCTTTCATTTGCTGCACATTAGAGGAAACCAGGCAACAACAGAGCTTTGTTGATGCAGCTCCTTCAGTCTGGCCACCCAGAGTGACAGCAGTGTGGAATAGGGGGAAGGATGAGCCTGAAGGGGCCATGAGAGCCAAGCAAGCAGTAGGTTTCCCCTAAACTGCCGTGTGTGTGTGTGTGTGTGTGTGTGTGTGTGTGTGTGTGTGTATGCTTGTCTGCATGTGCAAATGTGTATGATGGAACTCTGTCTTTAGCATGATATATCCTCACTATCTTGAATCAAAGCAGCTGTGAGATGCTAATGACATCAGGCCTATTAACATTCTTTAGGGAGGATAATCAGGCCCTTACCCATGATCCCAGCAATCACTACCTCCCCAACCACAGCTGAAGGTAATCCTGCCTAGCTTCACATGGATTTAGGGGGTATCAGAGTAATTAGAATGTGCAGGTTGCTGAGTTCATTAAGGCAGTGTTCCTGAGTTTCCATCCTTGCTGTGGTGGGGTTTCTCAGTGATCCAGCTACCCATGATTAACCTGTACATAACTCCTCACTCAAGCTCTTGAAGTAATCCTAGTAAACCAATTAACTCCCTGGCTGAGCTGTATCTACTCAGGATCATGTCTTTTTCTCTGCTCTGTTGGTGTCTTATCTAGGATGGATATTGATTGTACTTCTTTCTTCATGAAAAGTTGTAGAAAGAATGCGAGAGAGGAGAGAAGAGAAGAGAGGAGTGGAAAGAGAAAGAATCTGTACAAGGGGGTTCACTCCATTGATCTCTGCCTTTTTAATATGGGGATTAACTCTTTTACCATTAGTGTAACAACTGATGCACCTCATCAACTGAGGTACCTACTAACATATCAAATCAGATACCTGTCCACCAGCCCCTTTCATCACTGCCAGTACCTGCTGCAGAGACATCCTGACTGGCATATCCCCCCCAACACCACCTACTCTAAACTTTCCACCCCTCCCCCTCCTTCTCTTCTATATATAACCCAGCCATTTTGGAGATGCTAGTCTCTTGTTCTTTTTTGCCACTTGGTTGCCTCTCTTTGCTTGGCTTTCCCCTCTCCTCTCCCCTACTTTTCTCACATAGACCCATTCAGTCTGTCTGTCATGTTCACCTTGGACTCTTCCAGATGCCTCTGCCTGTGCTCTCCTTTATATGTAAAATAAACCTCAACTCCTCAGGAGCAGTCACATCCTCCTTTTTTCATTCACAACATGCTATCACACCTCATTGCTACATACAAACAAAATATTTGCTCTTGGATGCTCAGTTTTTTCTTTATCTATTTTATCTAAGATATTATAAATATTAGAAGTGTTTTACTTCCTTCTTTTTATGCACAATCTAGCCCTCTACAACTCTGGTGTTTGAAATGCATAATTTGAGCATTTTTCAGTTCTAGACCATGTTTTCCTTCAGAATGTCTGTTTCAAGAACCCTGCTTCATTCAGATTGCAGAGTCCCTGGCATTTGTCACTGCCTGCTTAGGTTTATTTATCATCAGTGGCTTCAGTCTCCTTGGCATCTTCCTCATCTCAAAATCTGTATTTAAATTCTATTTTCTTAGCTATAATAATGCTTTTGATCCTTTGTATGGTTGGGATACCCAGGAGAATAACAAGAATAACATATCTTATTTTGTAATCCTTCCTCTTCCCCCTTTTCCTCTCCCTGACTTCTTCTCTCCTCTCCATTTCCTCCCTCTTCCTCGTCCTCCTCCTCTTCCACCTCTTCCTTTTCCTTCTGTATTTTTTATTTTTGTATCCAGGGCTGGGGTGAGTAATCTGACATGATCCTATTTCAACTCTTTAATCACAGCTACAACCCTTTTGCCCAACATGCTAACATATCTAAGTCCCAGGGGTTTGGAGGACAATACACCTTTCTGACAGTACACCTCTCTTTGGTATCATGCCCAGATCTTCAAGATTAAATCTAATCCCAGATTTTGTTTTCTGAATCTTAACAAGCTCAGTCACATTGCTGTTTCTCACTGTTTACCCTGTGCATATGGGCCAAGCCCCACCCCAAGCTGTGAGCAGACAGACAGTCCTCCCTATGCAGAAGGATTTACCAAACCAACTCTGCCCAACAGCTCAGACTCAGAGGCTGTTGACGATTTGATGGAAACTGGGAAAGACCAACCTCCGCATGTGCTCAGATGAATCAGATACAGATTTCACTCTGTTACAACTATCCATGTTCAAAAGCTGATATTAATATTAGAGAATGATTTGAGGATGCTGAAGGTATGGCTCGGTGACTAAAGTGTGCACTGCTCTTCCAGAAGACCTGGATCTATTCCAGCATCCATGTGGGGTAGCTAATGACAACCTGTAACTCCAGTCCCTGGGGATCTGACCCTTACTTCTGGCCTCCACAGATACCTGCCCTCACTTGCACATGTATCCACAGCCACATAATCAAAAAATATCTTTTAAGCAATTGAGTTTTGAGAAGCTAAGTTGTCAGCCCAGGTCCTCGTTTGTGTTACACAAGCTCTCTACTGCTGAAGTCTATCACAGCCCCTGATTATCTTTTAAATGTCGGCACTATAGAACAATATGTCCCTTGGTATTAATTACTGTTTGTCACTGTGTCACAAAATGTCTGATATGAACAACTTGGAGAAGAGTTTAATTTGGCTCCCGCTTTCTGAGGTTTCAATTGGCTGTGGAGAAAGAGGAAGGGAAGAGCAACTCAGGGTGGGCAGTGGGAGGGGCTGCAGCAACTGGCTGCAGGGCAGTGAATCAGTGTTGTAGAATATGATTTTAAGGTGTGCTACATTTGTTTATGCTCTGGAACATTTGTTTATGATGTTAAGATGTCTTGCTTTTGTTTGTATCGCATTTATTTAACCTTGTGAAGCTGTGATTCTTTGTCTAAAACACCTGATGGTCTAACAAAGAATGGAACAGTCAATAACAAGGCAGGAGAAAGGATGGGTGGGGCTGGCAGGCAGAGACTATAAATAGAAGGAGAAATCCGGAGAAAACAAGGAATGGGAAAACAAGGAGAGGAGGACGCTAGGGGCCAGCCACTCAGATTCACAGCCAGCCACGGGATAAGAAGAAAAGTAAAATATACAGAAGTAAGAAAGATAAAAGTCCAGAGGGAAAAGGTAGACAGGGTAACTTAAGAAAAGCTGGCTAGAAACAAGCCAAACTAAGGCTGGGCATTTATAAGTAAGAATAAGTCTCTCCGTGTGTAATTTATTTGGGATCTGGGTGGGTGGACCTCCAAAGAGCAGAGAGCCCAAAGAGTAAAAAGTGTAGAGAGTGAAACAACCACCACCAACAAATCAGGGAAAGGGCACACAGGCTGGAAGCAGGGATGAGCACAGCCTTCTGCAGGGCTCCACCTCCTACCGGCTCCACCTCCTACCGGCTCCACCTTCCTCCCCACAGAGCCACAAGCTGCCAGTGGGGCATTCAGAATGCTAGCCTGTGAACACATTGGACTTAGGTGGTAAAGCCAATGACCTGCTCGCTGAAACCTGTTGAATAAATGAATATATTATGATGCATATTGTATACCAGCTTTTTCCTGGAGCCTGGAGGATAAACACAACTGACAGCTAATACTGTATCTGTGAGATCTGGTAAATTTTAAACTGTGTGTGAAGTGGGTTTTTGATTATCATCAATCAATTTATTTACTTGAATTTCATTAAAAATCTTAAAATGCTCTTAGAAATTTTATATGCTCAATCATCTAATTGAATCTGTGCTTTGAAAGAAGTGAAACAAACACACTCAGCATAAATATAAAACATTTGACTTTTCTTGAACAGTCTGATATTATATACAAACTTAGCCAACTTATTTTCTGTCTCTGAATATTTTTATGACTTAGTTCTACAGTTTAAACTGTAGTCACACGACTAGTCTCTCAGGTCACCTAACACACCTCTTTTTCTCTTAAGCATTGGAAATAGTTAACTAATCCCACATGCATAGATTCCTACTAAACTCCCGAAGCATGTCCTCTGAACCCCTTTATTCCTTTTCTCTTGAGCCCCAGGCTGCCCCTAGTCACCTGCGGAGGCGACCCTGTGGCAGTGAACTGAGGTTAGTATCTCAGTGAGTGGAGCGGAAGGCAGGGTGCAGAATTTGTCTCCCTCAGTATCCACCACTGAGCCCTAACTGAAAGTGATGGAGGTCTCACAACCCCGGGGCTCCAGATCTATCTCTAGTTACCTCCCCTTCCTCACCTCTGATGTTCTCTAGGTAGCTTTATTACTCGATGGAATGGCTCAGCTAATTTATCTCCTGATTTTATTTTCAATTTTTTCATCTTTTCGTCTGGCTTGATGAAATCTTTGATCTCTTCCACTGCTGGTCTATTGGATTCTACAGCTGTGTTGACTTTGTGGCCCCTTTAGTCCTGTGGACAAAGATATCAGGAGCTGTGCACAGCTCCCAATCTGAATCTCTCACTCCAGCCTCTCTGTTTTCTCTAGTTCTTGCTGGGGGAGCAGCATGGTTCCAGACCTCCCACCCACCACTCTTTTTCCTCCAATTCTAATTTGGCTCCCCATCGTTCAGAGTCAAGCCTAGCTGTTGCTACTAAGCACTCTGTTGGATCCTCTCCTCAAAGTACGTCTCTTAAGGAATGCAAGAGGAATTGTTATGAATGGAAACAGTTTCTTGTAGTTTATTTCAAATGGAAGGCAATAATGATTGGAATGATACATGTCAGAATGTTGACTTTGACTGGTAGCTTGACAAGTGAGCTTTGTTTCCTTGACTTCTTTCTCCAGCAAACAAGTGTCGCCTTTATAACAAAGAATTAGAATGTGGGACAGGATGGATGTTGAGGTGTTCTCTTGCAGAGGATGCAAGTTCAGTTCCCGACACCTCACAACCACCTGTGACTCCAGCTTCAGAGGGCCAGTCTTGATGCACACACATGCACACACACACACACACACACACAAATAAACATATAAATGTAAAAATAAATCTGTGAAAGGAATAAAATATAGATTGAGGTATAGTCCTGTATAATAGACAAAATAGCTTTGCCTATTTAAGTGTTTAGAAATATCTAGAAAAATGCTTAAAACCAAAGGACCACAAAGAAATGCTGTTCCAAGAACAAGGCAGTGATCATCATTTCAAGCTTATTTGAGGCCCGAGACCAGCAGCCTGTGCTGAATGAGGAAAAACGGCTTCCCTGAATGTGGAAGACACACTCACCTGTGCCTGTGTCCTTCCAGCCTGCAGAGACCACACAGCCTGAGGTGTTGAGGGCTGCGGCACAGCATGGACTGTAGCCAGGCTTGTGGGGAGGATGCAGGGTTAGTCCGTGGCAACTGCTGAACTACTAGAAGAGGGCAAGGCAATGCTGGGTGATGGGTGGCAGATCTTTAGCCACATCCTGGTGAAGATACAGGGTCCATGCAGGATTCTATGTGACATTCAGAAGCTCTCAGGAAAACCTAGAAGGTGATGTATCCTAGAGGCTGAAGGTCTTGCTTCTGAAGATGGATCTAAGCGTTAGTTGGCTGGACTCATCAGTTCAACAATCTCGTCTTGTTGGGTTGTTTTACTCCTTTTGGCTTCTTTGGGGGGTCTGCCACCCAGCTCCCAAATAAATCACATACATGGAGTCTTCTTATTACTTATGAATGCCCGCCTTAGCCTGACTTGTTGCTAGCCAGTTTTCTTAACTTAAGTGTTCTGTCTACCTTTAGCCTCTGGGCTTTTTCCTTTTCTTACTCCTATATCCACTTTCACTCTTACTCAGTGTCTGACTGGGTGGCTGGCCCCTATCATCCTCCTCTTCTTGTTCTTGTGCTTCTGCCTTTTTCTACCTAGATTTCTCCTATTTATTCTTTCTGCCTGCCAGCCCTGCCTACCTTTTCTCCTGCCTTACTATTGGCCGTTATGCTCTTTATTAGACCAATCAGGTGTTTTAGACAGGTAAAGTAACACAGCTTCACAGGGTTAAACAAATGCAACACAAAAGAATGCAGCACATCTTTGCATCATTAAAACAAATGTTCCACAGCATAAACAAAAGTAACACACCTTGAAATAATATTCCACAACACATCTTTACTGAAAAAAGTGAAAAGGTTGGTGAAAATTATGTGTAACTGTTTCAGAAAAGCATCTTGTGCCTCCAGCATGTTCCTAGTACTGCAATAAACCTGGTGACACAAAACTCTGTCAGACCAAGTTCAGACTCGGGACTCCAAAACATGTCCATAACCCACAGGCACACTCGACTTCAGAAGCCATTGCTGGGAGAGCATGGCTCTACTCTCGGATAGCTGGGATGAGAACTGGAGTTCCAGAGGCGCCTGGTGCAGTTGCTCAGTAAATGCACATGCATTAATGGGCAGTGGACGAACTGTTGAACGAGCAGCTGCTGGATGAGTATCACATGACAATATTCCAGAGGACAACACAAACACACTGACCGACCTTGAAGCTGTAACTACTGAACAATGAAATGTTCTTTTGCAGCATCTCTAGTTGCAGGGTAGAAGAGTCTCAATCCGACCCGATGTGCTCAAGAATATTTAGTGCAGTGAAACAATGGTAATACGTCCCAAGTGAGTAAGGTAAGCACTTCAGTGGGTTCTAGAAGGGCATGAGTAAATCATGTGTGGGAGCCATGGACAGAAACCCCTGGTGGAGTTGTTGGGTGGGATGGGAGGTGTGGGGACAAATACTGTCAGTGGGGAAGGGTCCCACCCTCCCTATGGTATGGTCTTGTTTCTCCTCTAAAATGGGAGCATGTTCCCACACAGGCACTGGCACGTGAATCTTCAGCCTGGTGCTTTGCAAAGCACAAGCACCTCCAGCCGTGGCCTGCCAGGGATGATTAAAGAGTCTTTATCAGATGCCGTGTTGAGCTCTGTGTTTCTTTCGGGTGAGTTTTTGAAGTCCCGGCAGCTAATTCAATCAAGTGTCATGGTCCACCCCCCTCTCAGCCTTGCCCTCCCTGCCCAGGGCAAAGGTTTGATGGAAAGCAGGGCTCACTGAAAGCCTTTGGAGGATTGCTTTCCCAGTGTCCATTGTTTGAGCCCAAGCGTCTCGGATTTGGGATGTTTTAGGTCAATGCCATTTCAGCTTTTCTGGGGAAGTGATGGGTCCCAGCTGTCCCATAGGTTTCTAGTCTCCGGGACCTTGAAGTATATGCCCTGTAAGTCCCACTCACTTACCCAGAGGAAGGAAGCAGGGGATCTGAGGTGTCCTCATAGTCTTGGCACAGGCTGCCTTCTGTGTCTTACCACCCACTCCAGATCCCCCACAGAGGAGAGAATATTAACGGACACACTTAATAGCATCCACAGATCCTTCTAGAATGGGTGAGAACTGTGCTCACGGATAAGTGGGAGGAAATGGGGGTTGCAGGCTGTAAAGCACTCCTTAGTCACCCGTGCCAACCTGACAGGTATGTATTGGGTGTTTGCTGCACACAGTAAGTCTCCAGAACGAAGCTTCCTGGTGAGACTGGAATAGCTGATGAGGCTGTAAGGATGAAAACTCTGGGCCTCTAACACCAGGGAGCTCATCGAACACACATGTAGTAAAATGTGAAGCTTTTACAGGGCGCTATGTTGCTGAGATGCTGAGAGTGCACAGAAGGCAGTGGCTGACTCTCCTTAGAGGACCCAGGGAAGTTTTGTATACAATAATATTTGACCTGAAGGACAATGAGGCAACAATATATTACACAGGGGAGAGGACCCCACCAAGAAGAAAAAAGACAGGAAAACAACTTGAGTCTTTAAACAGCATGCAGTTTAGTTCAGGGGCTAAAATTCGACCATAAATCGAATGAAATTCTGTCAGTGTGGAGGCGCCTGGAGATGAGTGCATTGAGAGACGATAGTCGGGCACAGAAAGAGAGGCTCTCCCTCTCCGTCAAAGCTGGAAGAACTTACCTTATAGAATAGAGGATGGACAAGTAGAGTGGCTGCCAAAAATCCAGTGATTAACTGGGTCACTGGTGCATCTGGATAGGAGGCTGAGCTTCTAATAGGACAGTGGTGTGATGATGCTTAATAAGGATTATTTTTGTATCTTCAAGCAAATGATGGATTTGATTTAGAATGTTTCCAATACAAACAAATGGTAAGCATTTGAGGCAATGGGTATGTGCCAGCTAGCCTGGATTGCTCATTGCCTGCCACATCTATGGATTAGAGTACTGCACTGTACCCTATGAATATGTTTGACCACCTCTCAATTAAAAATTTTTAACTCTACACCAGTTTTCTTTGGTTTGAGGGCAGGTTTCGTAGGAGGAGGCTTGTTGTAAACTGTTGTAAAAGGGGGCGGCTGTGTCCCGCTGCCGAGAAGTGGGGCTATTTTCCCGGTGCCTGGCTCCCAGCAGCCAGCTAGCTTATGCCCGAAATAACCACACGACAATTATATTCATTTAAACTCTGCCTGGCCCATTATCATTAGCCTCTTCTACATATTAGTCTAACCCATATTTAGAAATCACGAGGTGGTGACTTATCGGAAGATTCTAACCTGTATCCATCTGGGGCCGGAGAATCATGGCGTCAGCTCACTTCCTTTCTTCCCCAGCCTTCTGTTCTCTTTTCCCTGCCTATCTAAGTCCTGCCCTATCAAACGGCCAAGGCAGCCTCTTTATTAACCAATGAAATCAACAGAAATAAAGAAGGACCCTCCTACACCAGAGGCTGAAAATGAAATGCTGGATCATGCTTTTCTGAACCTGAGGGAGGCCAGTGGGGTGTGTCTGGGGGGCGGATGAATAGCACGTAGTAGAGAAGTGTGATCAAACATCTGTTTCATGGTGACCTCGTAATGGCTACATAGAGAGAAGCCCTTGGGAGGCTGTCACTTCTGGCAAGCAAAAGATGAGCAAGGTGTCCATGAACAGCTGCCGGCAGGGATGAGGGGCCTGTGAGCATGGTGCGGTTAGAGTCTGTAGACTCAGTCTCGATTGTTTATGAACCTTTAGAGAGGTCGGCCAACTTCTTTGTGGCATGCGAGTAGCCCAAGCCATACCAGCAGCACAAACTGCTAGGAATGAGGATGAGAGGGTGGGTGTGAGAGGCCTCAGTATCCCCTGTGACGTCATGTCTGGCCTGAGAATGGCTACTGATGCAGGACAGCAAGCCACAGCCATTTCAGAAGACACTTGCTTCCCTCTCTTAAATGAGCACCATGCTTGCCCTTCACATGCTAAGATGTCAGAAACACCAGATTCTGTCGTCCATCATAGAGCTGTTGCTTTTCCCATTTCCAATGCTGTGGGTTCTCCCTAGAACTGCATTGACAGTGGAACACTGAAGACACCTGAAGTACAGACATGACCCACCCATGTGATTGTCAACTTGACAGGGTCTTCAGTCACCTAGGTCCAAGGCTCCGGGAATACCTATGAGGCATGATCTAGATTAGGTTAACTATGGTAGGACCCACACTGACTTTGGGCAGTGCCATTCCATGAGCTGGGTCTGGCTTGAATGAGGAGAAGGCAGGCTGAGCAGGTTCTTTCCTGTTTGCTGCTTGAGTGCGGATGCAGCGTGGCCTGACCCATCCTTGCTCTCCTGCTGCCATGACACCCACACCACGACAGGCAGTATTCTTAGACAGTGAATCCAAGTAAGCTCCTTTTCTCTCAGGTTGCTCCTTTGTGAGTATTTTGTCAAAACAATGAGCAAAGCATTTCTCACACACCCCATAAAGCTGACTTCTCCTACACCTGCAGATTCAGGAATCAGACATGGAAACATGTGCTACGTCTCAAGCTCCTGGTTCCTGGGGGCCTATATAGGAAAGATCAATCTAAGGCACACTGGACCCAAGGCAGGGGCCAGAGAAAAAGGGTTATGTCCCCCTTTCTCCTTCCCTTCCTCCCTCCCTCCCTGACTCCCTCCTTCCATCTCTTCCATCTCCCTCCCTTCCTTTCGAAATTTCATTTCAGAGATGACAAGGTGAAGTTAGTGACTAAGGTCTCTGATATTTGCACTTTGTATGGTCGCTGTCCCTCTTAGAACGGCTTTTGCATGGAGCCACTGCACAAGGGGAGCGCTGTGCTGAATGTCCGGGATCAAAGAAACAAGCCAGGTGACGGAAAAGCCCTCATTGTAGATCTGTAGACACTAAGACTGGGGAGGGGAAGTGGCCAGGCATCAGGTACTTTCTTACACAGCGTGCTGAACCAGTGGCTGCAGTTGTGTCCTTCCAAGGTAGGAAGGGTTTCAGCTGGCCAGGACAGCACAGCCCACGGTAATGCCTGCAGTTACCTACCTTCAGGGCAGGGCTTCTAAAGCTTTTCTTTCTACAATCCTTTCTCATAAGAAACTTTTATGCAATTTCAGGTCCACAGATACCATAAAAAGACTCACAAGCCAAACATTGACTGACAGTAAATCATACTGTCAGTATGATTTAAATGAAATTTAAGAAATGATATAAACATTCTAACCCAGTCCACTCAAAGGAGATATTAATTTGATTCTTACACGCTGAAAAACGGCAGTAGGGATGTATTAAAGTCTTTGTTTTGGTAGTTCAAGAATTATGTTTCTGTAAAGAGCAGAAGATGTTTTGTGTACAGTAGAAACAGCACCGTTCATAGCGTACAGCAAGCAGTTTTGAATCGGAGAGGAGGTGTTTCAGACCTGTGGTTGGCAGCGAGTGGTGCAGTGGCAGGCACAGTGCAAAGTGCGCATGCGTTGTGTACGGACTCATGGTTGCCGCAAAGTCACTCAACGCAGTGTAGTAGCCGGACAGTGCCAGGACATCTTGGGTTTGTGTGTGTTTGCAGTCACAATTCTTTACTGTTGCCCAATTTTTGTGACATCATCATTTAGTTAGATGACCTCAGTTTAAAAAACTGGGACTTTGAGCTTCTGAGGGGGATTTGCACACACGGGGCTGGTCAGGAAAGGACAGTCCCCAGAGAGAGGTGGTGCCGATCACCAGAGTGACACAAATTTTCACTTTTTCTTGTACTTGTACCTATTTACTATGCAATTGTGCAATAGCCACTAAATCTTTTTTATAACGGAGGTGAAATTTATGTACTGTACAGTTAATACTTTAAAGCTTGTAATTCAGAACTGGAAGTGGCGCGATCAGGACTCATGTCAGGTTCTGAGTTTGGCAATCCCTTCTTTGCTGACTCCATCGATCTGCCTCTCAGGATGTTTCATGAAAGTGAACCACGCCGATGAGATGCTGCAACGGTGTTTTCCCGAGCTTCTCTTCTGTAGTCCTGAGCAGTAACGTACACATCTGGATTTCTTTCCTTTTGGTGGATGAATACTGTTTCATGCCTGCTTCTTTATCTATTGGCAGGCTCTTGGCTTTCTCCCTCTGTCTTCTGTGAACAAGTTTGTTATGGGAACTTGTGGGCCAGTGATTATCAAAACACTTTCTCAGTTCTTCTGGATTAATAGCTAGAGATCGGATTGCTGAGTCGTATGGTAAGCAATTATCAATTACTATAGTGACTGCTTATCTTAGTTGGGGTTTCTCTTGCTGTGCAGAGACACCATGACCACAGCAACACTTTCACAGGCAAGCATTTCATTGGGGCTGCCCTACAGTTTAGAGGTTTAGTCCTTTATTGTCGTGGCAGAAAGCATGGCTGTATGCAGACAGACAGGGCACTGTTGGAGAAGAAGCTGAAAGTTTTACACTCTGATCCTTAGGCTGTATGCAGGGAGAGAGAATGAGCCACTGGGTCCGGCTTGAGCATTTGAAACCTCAAAGCCTGCTCCCAGTGACAGAATTTCTCCAAAGAGGCCATACCTACTCCAACAAGGCCACTCCTCCTAATAGTGCCACTTCCTATGAGCCTTCGGGGGACATTTTCATTCCAACCTGCACACTGCACAATTGATAATCTTATGACCAAGACACAAGGTGTTAAGATTTGTTATTCTTGAACTTTTGAAAAATAGATACAATTTTTATTGTTTTTTTTGAGAATCTCATGTAAAGTATCTTGATCATATGCACCTTTTTCCTCCCTCAAACTCCTGCCTGACTCAACCCCTCCTCAACCCCCTAACTTGTGTCCTCTTTGGTTTTTTAAAAAGAAACTATCTCAGAGGAGATGTCCTGGTCCCCTTGGCTCTTACAGCCTTGTATTGAAAATATTTTAATTGGGAGCAACATCCACAGTCAGTTGATCTCTGCTTTTAGACCATTTGTGGCATTATTATTATTATTTCATTTATTTTACATATCAACCACAGTTTCCCCTCCTTCCTCTCCTCCTGTCCCATGCCCTCCAGTCCCTCTGGTCCCCTCCCCATGTGCTCCTCCTCAGTCTCCATTCAGAAAGGGGAAGGTCTTCCATGGGTGTGAACAAAGTGTGGCACATCAGGTTGGGCAGGACCAAGCTGCTCAGCCTGTATCAAGGTGAAGTAATCCAGCATGGGGAACAGGCTCCCAAAAGTCAGTTAAGCAGCAGACAGTTCATGATCTCACTGCCAGGAGCCTCACGGTCAGATTGCATTCGTGGTTTTCCATTCTGATCATTGTCCTTTGATGAGGTGTGAGGGCAGCTACCCTTACCTGTTTAGGAACATGTCATGGCAACAGTAGGCTCTCCCCTAGGATCTACAGCTTCAGCAGCCTGGGCAGGTCTAGATGCACCGTGCCAGGCATGACTTTCCTCTTACATACTGAGCAGGCCTTAAATCCAATTAGGTGGCTGTTGGTTACATCCGGGACATGAGTGCTCCTACTGCAGCTTTCAGAATATCTTGCCATGTTGATCATTATTGTGGTTCATGGGTGTCACACCTGCCTCTTCCTCTGGCAGCTTGAATGACACCTTCTGATCCTGTGAGATCTAGTCCCTAGGGGAAGAGCTTTTAGATAAGACCCAGCTCAATTCTTCCAAGTCTTGTGACCAAAGTGCCTGGCATCTTCATGAATAGAATCTTACCTTCTTTTTCTGAGAGACACCAGGTTCTGTTGGGGTTTTAATCTACCTTCTCCTGTAGATGTTGGGTTGTACAGGTTATTTATAAATTTAATGTGAGATTTACATTCATCTCTCATTATTTTATTATTCTTGGGGGAAGGATTCTTCCCAAGAGGTAGAGAGAGTGCTTCTAAAAATGAAGACTCAGGCAGAAACATGATGAATAGGTAACTGAACAGGAAACACAGTGAGGAGCTGTCAATAATCCAAACTGGAACTTGGGTAGTGAAGTAGCAGTATAGCCTCCTGGGGAGCCTGCTTATCAAAGCAAAAGCCAAGTTCACTGCTACCCTGCTCCAATAGGATGGCTGGCTATGGCTGCCATCACCCTGCACCCCTGCAATGGCACAATGAAGTGGAAAAGCCAAACTTTCCACAAAACCTATGAAGTTGGCTGCATCTTTCAAAATTGATAAACAAAGATCAGGGAAAAGGTTAATTATTCTAAACACTACTTCATAATATTTTTATCAAAGTAATCACATTTAGGAGGAGGTGCCGCGGTGTGTGTGTGTGTGTGTGTGTGTGTGTGTGTGTGTGTGTGTGTGTGTGTAGAAGCCGGATGGCAACATGCGGAGACCCTGCTTTCATTCCATCATGTGAGGTTTCAGGGAAGACTGAGCCAAGTTCTTCAACTCAAAAAGCCTCTTAGAAGAAAGTACTTGAAAATCCCACATCACTGTGGGAAGATAAAGGTTTGGTATTTTAGGAGCAAGAGATAAAAAACATTGATACTACTTTGTGAAACCCATCCCAGTCTTGTCACAATTTAATTATCAAGTTTAACAAACCAGGTGTTTGTCACGCCTGGGCACATTAATAGTGCGATGACACCAGGCATTTAATTAAGGCGGCCCATCCAAAAGCAACCTTAGACTCAGACAGTCCCTCTCCGGAGCGCTCGTCATAAAAACTTTATCCCTGGAGAGCGATGCTATTAAATCAAGCTTATTACTCGTCTTTAAAATGGACCAGACCTTCTACCAGATGCAAATGCAGCAACTTTCGTTACTTTATCTAATTAGGTTGCATCTGAAATAGCTTCAGGATTAAAATCAAATAACATCAAAAGATGCCATCATTAACCACATGCAGAAAAACAGGCTTTAAGCACCAATTAATTGTAGATTTTTATTATACACACACATTTCCAAGCTTATTACATATATTCTTTCCATATAGACAGATTCATGTTGTATAAATAATGTAAAAATCCACACCTGACAGATTCAGTAGTTGGCTTACGATCACACAGGTGGGCTGGAGTATCGATGATGTGAGACTCCAAATCTTCTACCTCAAATCGCTAGCCTTGAAGCTGGACTCTAGCTCTGTGGAACTGTGTTTGCCTACCATGCTAAGGTAGGTCAATCTCCCATTTTTCTTTTGTGGAAAAAAACAAAACAAAACAAGACACTCCTGTATCAGCCAGCTTTCCATGTTTGGGACAAAGGAGTGCAGGTGATAAACTTTGTAAGGCAGGTTTATTTTGGGTCTTGGTATCAGCCCACACAACTGATTTACTGGTTCCGCTGCTTGGGGTCAGTGATGAATTAGAATATCATCATGGTCAGTGTGCAAAGAGATGGGAAGAGGCTGGAATGTCAGTACCTCTTGCAAAACCACTCCCCATTGATCTTTCTTCTACTGGCTCTGCCTCTTAAAGGTTCTACCACCTCCCACAAATTTCAAGCTGGGGACCAAAATTTTAATACATGACTTGCAAGATGCTGAAAAGCTGAACTATAGCAATCTTGGCAACATGTTATAGGCCATCACACGTCAGAGACATGGTTATCCTCAAAAGGAATATAGGTGTTCATGGGGAAGGTGAGGAGGAGGTCACCGGGGCTCCAACTATATAATTTCTTGACCTGGGCTGCAGGCAAATGACATCCACTTTTCCAATGTTGAGTTCTTAGACATTTCAGGCTTTTAAACAGAATGCAGTCTGCCAGGTGGCTTATGAACAACAAATGACTTATTTCCTCACAGTTTTTGAGGATGATAAGTTCAGAGTCAAGGTGCTGAAGGAGTTCCTGGTCCACAAGCAAATCTTTCTGATACACCCTCTAGGGCAGAGGGCAAGGCAGCTCCGTGGACTTTTGTAGAGCGCCGACCACACTTATGGCAGCTGCATCCTCATGATCTAATCTCCTTCCAAGGGTGCCTGCTCCAAATATCCTTCCAATGAACATATGAATTTGGGGGGAGGGGCCTAAACTTTCTATCCTTAGCAGATAACTCACTAAGTTACACATTGATGTTTTCCTCTACATTTTTATGTCTAATTCATTTAGGCAATTGTGTGTGTGTGTGTGTTTGTGTGTGTGTGTATGTGTTTTCAAGATGGGGTTTCTCTGTGTAACAGCCCTGGCTGTCTTGGAACTCACTTTGTAGACCAGGCCGGCCTTGAACTCAGAGATCTGTCTGCCTGTGCCTCCTGAGTGTTTGAATTAAAAGCATGTACCACCACTTCCTGGCTCATTTGGGCAAATTTAAAAAGATACATAGTATATGAATATCCATATGCATACAGATACGTGGATCAAAAACATATAGACACAGCTAAAAACTCCCTTCTTGCAGGCTAGTGCCAGAAGGCGCTGTGCAGGCTGTGGGAAGAGGACTGTCACTTACAGTCCTCCTTAACTGTGGACCCTGTGCATACAATGCTATTGACTGACCAGGCAAGATGGGCCCACTGCAATAGTGGCATGTTTGTTATGAGGCTAACCAGCTACTTCCTGCTTGGCTTGGAGGCCAGCTCTGCAGGGAAGAATTCACATCTGCTAATGTAAGCACAGTCAAAAGCCTGTGGCTATAGAGGTCACGGGCCCTACAGGAGAAGCTATTGTTCTTCTTTTGCATAATTAGCATGGTCCATCCATCAAATTGCCTTCTAAGTCACCATGGTGATGCCTACGGGTTAGTGCTGCTCCAGTTCTGGTCTGAACTTCCTTGCGCAGCAGGCAGTGGCAACCACAGAGACTCATAACTGGTAAAAGTGCCGAGATAAGAAGCTTTAGAGTGTTTAGCCATAAAGGGACATGTGTATCACTCCCTTTAACAGCTCAGGAGCTCTCTCAGGGGGAAGGTGGGAAGAATGTAAGGAGGAGGGAAGTGGTGTGGAAGGCTGAATGTTGGCATGGCATAACTGTTGTTCACTCACGAGCTCCCAGGAGCCATGTGCTTAACTGCACATAATCCGCACAAGATTGGAACCATTAACATTCTGCCATAGAGGAGAGGGGCCTTCCTTGTCCTCACATCTCCCTGTAGATTTATACGCACCCTATGGTCGGTAGGCGTGGTAATTGTCTTTAGTGGTACAGCCACTACGAAGGTTCCCGTGTTCCCGTAAATAACCCTAATGAGACTCACTGAGGAATCAGGACAAAAAGAGAAGACTTATTGGGAAGAGGAAGCGGGTTGGTAGGAGTGGGATGGGGCCAGGAGAGGACATTGTGTGCATGTGTGAAAATGCCACAAGGGAACCTGCTCTCTTACAAACATGATAGGAACATGCAGTAAGGACGAAAATGGGGCTGAGAAGATGGCTCAGTGGTGACAGCGCTTGACACGCGAACATGAGAACTGGCACTGAAGTGCCAGGTGGGGATAGCCGACATATAGCTCCATCCTTGGAAGGTGGTAGGGGATCCCCAGAGAAGGCTAGCTGGTGACTGCAGCCATATTGGCCAATTCTGGCTTGGGCTGGTACTGACTCGGAGCTCAGGGTTTCATGGTGGGGTGGGCGAATGTATGTCTGCTATGAGCTGCACCACAGCCTCCCACGGTTTGTTTTCCTTACTTTTCCACAGTGGTAGAATTTCTGGCAGAGCTAATGGCCGCCCAGAGTCAACTCCTCCACTTTCTTTGCAGTGAGTTTTATTTTGTGACCAAATTCTAGGCAACAGGAGGAAATGTGAAGGTCCAGGCAGTGGCATCTGAGCTTCTCTAGGAGATCACATACTGCTCTGGTCCGTTTTTCTCTCTTACCTATAATAAAGGTCTTTGGAACTATGATCCGGGGCCTCTGTCCAGAACTGGCTCGGGGTGGGAGGGGAAAGCAGCCTGGCCCCCGAGTTCTGTGAAACAACACATCACACCCGTGGCTCTCCCGTGAAAGAGCGCTCGTCCCACCTCACCTTGGTTGCCTTGGGTTTTCATGTCTCTCCCTTCCATCTGTTGGCCTAAGCAGTATGCTTGCTTCACTTGCGTCGGGGAGGGTGTAATGGAAAGCTTTCACCGGGTGTTTGTGGTTGTATGGATTGGAAGTGTCTGTCTTTGATTTGATAGAGGATGGATTTATTGCCAGAGACAATGATAATTAAAGAAGCCATAAAGCCGAAGATAGTGTGTGGTTTAAGTAACGACACTCTAAAGCCTTCAAAGAAAACCAAGTGTCCTTCCCAGATTGCACAGATCTTTAATTTTTTTTTCCATCTATACTGAGGAAGTTAAAGTGTGCAATAACTCACATCTATGCAGTGAGATTAAGAGCAAAAGTTGAATGCTCAAGGCACTGGCAGCGGCTTCGGAGCCTTCTCGGAACCCGGAAGACTTGGATTAGGACAGTCTCTCCTTTGCTACATAACTTTTGATAAGTTCTTCAATCTCTTTAAGCTGTGGGTTCCCCCTATAAAACTGGGATGATAACACTATTTTATGGGATTTTGTGAGCATTATGTGAGCCACAGTGTGCATCTTGGGAGAACAGCCTTCTCTCAGAAGCCCAGCCTCCTGCCGGGTCTCCGTCACTGGATGTCCACATATACTCCTATTCTAGGCCCTGCTCTACTCTGGGTCTTGTGACATTGTGCTACTTGTATATAGAGCTATTCTAGTGCCTGGTCATGATACTGGGGTCAAAGAATCTTCCGGACTGTTTTTTTCTACATGCCAGCTCTAGGCATGTCTTTAGCATGCCTTAAAGTCACAGTTTTCCCCAGTTGTGGTGGCACTTGCATTTAATCCCAGCACGCAGGAAACAGAGGCAAGTAGACCTTAAGTTCGAGGCCAGCCTGGTTTACAGTGTGAGTTCCAAGGCTGGTACATGGAGAAACCCTGTCTTGGAAAAATGAAAAACAAACAAACAAACAAACAAACAAAAATCACTGTTATCTAGGGTTCAGATGGTGCCCTATGATTGGATGCCTTTGTTTTATTTTTCATTATTATAACACTGTGTGTATGTATGTATGTCTTTTTGTATGTGAGAGCATGAACATACCACACCATATTAATAGAGATCAGAGGATGACTTGGGTTCCAAGGATGGGACTCAGGTTGTCGGACTTGGCAGCAAGTGCCTTTAGCTGCTGAACCATCTCACCAAGCTTTGTTCTCCTATCCCACAAGCCCCTCTTGCTGCCTCCTTGAACTTCAGCAACTCGCACTCTTCTTCTCATTTCTTCTCGTGACTAGAGATTTGCATGCCTCACCCACACTCAAGCCAGACCATCATATTTTCACTTCAACGGAAAAAATAGAGATGGTTATAAGATTTCTTTATTAACTATTTTATCTTTCCCCATTCTGATCAGTAACTTTATGGACTTGGGGATCTGGAACCCAGTACTCTGAAGAGACTGCCAGGTGTTGACTTTCTTCCTTCCTCTCCTGTGGGAATCGTAACGCTTTTGCTTGAAAGGGGGAGGGAGTGAAAAATAAGAATATCAAGACAAATATATTAAACCTTTTAGAATATTGTTCTGCTAAAGTTATCAATGCAGCATGTCCAAGAGGTGAGATACCTCGCCCACAGTAACTGTTGAAAATGGCCTTAAAATCATAAACCCATTTTATATTGCTATGGGCATGATATTCTACCATCTAGATCCCACATGGACTCAAATGTTAACGCTGTGTTTCAGATAAAATTTTTATTTTACAATGTGACTACTAATCTAGGAAATAGAGTGACAATTCCCTTTAGAAGACAGATGTCCAGCCACCTAAGCTGTCTGCAGCAAGACTGAGGAGTCCAACACCTTCTGTATGCCTAAAACAGCTACTGTGATGTTCTGGTCTAGAAGTTTATGGTCTTCTCTTGACCCATTTGTTAAACTGAGTGCCACACTCTGTGACTTCATGCACAATTCGCTGACCTTTTGTCTTAGTCACCCCTATTTTCCAGCTCCAAAATGGAGGCCAGACATCAGCAACACATCTCTCCCAGAGTCCTAGATGCTCTCTGTCTTTGACATTCCACCTTCAAGCCTTTCTTGATTCAGAGTGCACTGACATGCACATCTGACAGAAATAAGAAAGGGTAACTTAAACAACCTTCACAGTCCATGGAGGAAAAGAAAGCATTGTAATCTGGAAATTAGAATTAAAAAAATTACGAAGTCTGCAGCATTAACAGAGCAGCCAGCAGGTTTGTCCATTCCAATTCCCCCCCAAGAGCAAACCTGATTTACAACAAAGAACAATTATTGAAATTCATAAGAGTGACACCAATCATCAATAAAAGGTCAAATGAAGTTTAATATGATCTGTCAAAGGAGCTCTAAAAATATGTAATACATTTAAAGCGTTTTATAAAAGAGTAATTTAAAACATGTTTTCTTCAAAGGAACAATGCCAATTACCTGAAAAGCTGACGATGCCTTTTTGCCAAATGTCGCAGAATGAATGAGGCAGCATTCTCCATCAGTGGGTACAAAGGCTTGGGCTTGCTTCACGCCAATACTGCAGCTAGAAGCTGCGAGAAGCACACACCATGATAAACGACTGGGTCCAGGGTCTTATTTCTAACAGTCAGGACTATTATATTTCCTCATTTCATATCCCCAAATTCACCTTTAAGTTGTAAAATGCAGGTAAAATTATGGGAAAACTCACTTCTCATGAAGAATTAAACAAAATCCACAACAGCCCAGTTGGAAATATAGGGGTAATGTTTGCTGCATTCTTGATGACATTACTCAACCCAGAGATGTGTGAATTATGGGAAATGTGCTGGGCCTCTTTCCATGGAATCCTTGAATTGATAATTACTCCACTGAGATAGGAGGAGTTCTTTGGTCTAAAGGTGGTATGAACTAGAAATACTTAAACAAAGAGAAAGAGGTGAAATATTATGTTATAAAAATTAATGTTTACCCACCATATTCAAATATCCATTGTACAATTGGCCCCATGTGTTTGTGTCTCCCACATCCACACAGTCAAATGAAGTACTGCCCATGTACTGAGCATACAAAGACTTGCCTCTTGTCGTTCTCCCCTAATAATATAGTAAAGCGAGTATTTACATAACATTTACATTTATCATGTATTTAAAGACCTTTAGAGGTGGTTTAAAGTATGCAGGAGCACATGCACAGGCTATATGCAAATCAAATACCATGAGCTTTCTAGGGGACACTTTGAACCCTGTATCAGGTACTCCCCGAAGTCACTGTGAGCTCTACTTGAGAGCAGCACTGGGTACATGCAGATGAACTGTGAGCTAAACTATAGAAAAAGCATTATGAGCTCTCTCCAAACCACCATAAACTCTACACAGGGCACCAGGAGCTCTGAATGGGGAACTACATAGTCAATACAGATGAGTTGAGATATGCACAGGACATTTAAATGTCAAGACATCACCATGGTTTATATGCAGGGAACTATGACTTCTGCAAAGTGCTCTGGGAGCAGCACACAGGGCATTATGAAAAATGCACAGCTAAAACAGTGGCTCAGTGCAGGACATGGTGAGGTCTATATAGGCCACTGAAACCTGCACACAAGGGACCATGGTTTTTATAAAGACACTTTGACCTCTAAAAAATTATTCCATAAGATGAATGTAAATGCAGAATGAGATCTCGGCTGGTCACAGTGAGCTGTTTGTGAGAGCATCATATGATATGGGCAGGGCACTACTATATGCACGGAGAGAGAGCTGTGATCTGTATCCTGGTGCACCATGATCTCTGTACATGTGTGCTGTTGTCTCTACATGGGGCACCATGTGCTCTATACAAAGCACTATCGTGTCTGTAGATACAAAGCAAACTCAACAGGGTCCTTAGAGCTCATTCAGGTTATTCTGAGTCTATGCAGAGCGCTGGGAGCTATTTAAAGTTCCAGTACAAGCTGGGACACAGAAGTGCAAATCCTGTACAGGTGCGCTCTGCTCTGTGGCCTCTATGAGGGTGAGTGTGAATCCTATACAGGACACTTTTCAGTGTTTCTTGTGGGTGTAGGGGATGTGGAGAGCTGCCCTGTGAGGTGAATGAACGCTGTTGAGTTCTATGTTGGGTTTGATGCTCCACACAGGGCACTATGGCCTCCATGCTAGACCACTGTGAGCTCTCCATAACTGCTGTGAGCTCTGTATCAGGCACTATGTACTTTACAGAGGCCATCATGAGCTCTATACAGATGTGCTATCTTCTATATGCAGATATACTAGGACTCATGGGTGCTATAAGTTCCATAGAGGTGAACCGTAAACTCTACACAGGTGCCCCATGAGCTCCACACAGGTGCACCATGAGCTCCACACAGGTATACTGTGAGCTCTATAGAGGTGTGCCACGAACTCCACACAGGTGCACCATGAACTCCACACAGGTGCACCATGAGCTCCACACAGGTGCACCATGAGCTCCACACAGGTGCACTGTGAGCTCCACACAGGTATACTGTGAGCTCTATAGAGGTGTGCCACGAACTCCACCCAGGTGCGCCATGAGCTCCATACAGATGCACACGAGTTCATAAGGTATACTTATACAGGTGAGCTCCACATAGGTATATGAGCTTTGTTAATGGTGCCCTATGGGTTCCACGTCGGTGCATGGTGAGGTCTGTAGAGGTGTCTCGTGTACTCCGCACAGGTCACTAAGAACATGATGTAAATGTACTGTGAGCTCCATGGGGGTTTACTGGGAACTCCGTAGAGGTGAACTATGAGTTCCACACAGGTTCACTGTGAAATCAAGACACATACATTCTGAGCTCTATGAAGGTTGAGTGTGAGTGCTATGCAGATACAGTAGATGCTGAATTCAAGGCACCACAGGAGCTATACTGGACATTATCATCTCTGTACAGGGCATAATGAATTAAATCCAGGGCTCTACGATATTAAAATATTGAGTTCTGTTTGTTCTACACAGGATTTTAAGCTCTTTGAAGGTTTCTTTGATCTGTATTGGACACAATGAACTCTGTGTTCTAGACTATGACACTAAGGGCACTACGAAGTCAATACAGGGAATTTTGAGCTCTGTAAGGGTACTATGAACTCTACAGACAATATCTATACTGGGCAATATGCGCTGTGTGCAGAATAATGTGAGGTGTATAACAGGGATGGTGAGCTCTACACAGGACATTCTGATGTCTATAGAACACACTATGAGCTCTATACTGAACACTATGTGATCTGTGCAGGAAACCAGAAGCTCTGTACAGGTCACTATGACCTCTACAATGAGCACTATCATCTCCAAACAGCACAATGAGCACATGGCACTATGTAGTCTATAAAGGGCACATGAGTTGTAGACAGGGAATCATGGACTGTATAGAGGGAACTATGAAATCTGTACAGAGCAACATTAGCTAGGTAATTGTAAGCTCCAGACAGGAAAATATGAGATCCACACTGGTCACTAAGAGTACAATAATGGGAATGATAAGCACTAAAGAGTATGCTGTGATCTTTATATAGGACATATGAGCTCTGTACAGCACACTATGAGCTCTATATAGGGCACTATGAGCTCTATATAGGTTGCCATGTGCTCTATATAGGGTAATATGTGTTCTATACATGTCACTATGAGCTCTATATAGGACACTATGAGCCGTAAACAAGGCATTATAAGCTCTATACAAGACACTGTAAGCTCTATACAGGACACTGAGGTCTATATAAGGCACAATGTACTTTATTCAGGGCACTATGAG
>JAQHUG010000025.1:7172530-7219781 GCA_028555095.1 Dicrostonyx torquatus | reverse complement strand
CTCTAAATGGCATTATGGGCTCTATACAGGGCACGGTGAACACTATACAGAGCGTTATGGGCTCTCTACAGAATACTATGAGCTCTATCCAGGGCACTGTGAACACTATACAGAGCGTTATGGACTCTCTACAGAATACTATGAGCTCTATCCAGGGCACTATGAACACTATACAGAGCGTTATGGGCTCTCTACAGGGTACTATGATCTCTAAATGGCATTATGGGCTCTATACAGGGCACTGCGAACACTATACAGAGCGTTATGGACTCTCTACAGGGTACTATGATCTCTAAATGGCATTATGGGCTCTATACAGGGCACTGCGAACACTATACAGAGCGTTATGGACTCTGTAGAGACGACTGTGAACTCTCAAGGGCATTCAGTGCTCTATACAGGGCATTCTGATCTCTACAAATGTTACAGCGTGCTTTATACATGTCATTATGTGCTCCATGCAGGGCCCTATGAAGTCTACACAGGACGATATGAGCTCTGCACCTGTACTATGAGCTTTATACAGGAAACCATGAGTTCTACACAGTCTTATGAGGTTGATACGGGGCACTGTGAGCTCTAATCAGGGCATTTTGAGCTCGTACAGGAGCGTATGAACTCTATGAAAGGCATTACGAGCTTGACACAGGGCTTTATGAACTCTATGCAGGACCCTATTAGCTCTATACAGGTTCCTATGAGCCCTATGAAGCTCACTATGAGCTATATACAGGGCATTATGATCTCTATACAAGGCACTGTGATCTATATTTAGGGCACTATGAGCTCTATACAGGACCCTCAAAGTCCTATACAAGGCACTGTATACAGGACACTGAACTCTATCCAGAGCACTGTGAGATCTATACATGGCTCTATGATCTCTATACATGGCACTATGAGCTCTACATCAGGCACTATAGCTTGTATGCAGGGCACTTTGAACTCCATACATTATGAGTTATATAAAGGGCACCATCAGCTCAATACAGGGCTGTACTATAACCTCTCTATAGGGCACTTTGAGTTCTGTGCAAGTCTTAATGAACTCTGTAGAGTGCACTATGAGCTTCTCCAGGGTATGAGCTCTCTATGGTGTATTATCAGTGCTATACAGGCACTATGTGCTCAAGCCGGGCACAGAGCTCTAACCTGTGTTCTAGAATATCTATATTCAGCATCATGTTCTTTACCTAGGCTGATTATTACTTTATAATGAGAACCTAATAATGTGAAGTGGTGGAAAATCTGGAAGACTTATAGGATGTTAGTGTAGGGACATCGGTTTAAAATCATTTCATGCATGGGTTGTATACTCAAAGAATACATAAAAATTTAAAAAAAAACAATTTTTAGTTTGAAGGAACAAAAAGTCATTCCTTATCCTTCCGTTTGCTGTTTATTGATGTTAATCAATTTGGTTGCTGTGGAGATATACTTCCTGTCTCATTTTCTCTGGTCTTGTCTGCCTTTGTATCCTCATCGCCTAGAAGAACCACAGAAGGATGTTCCAAATGCTTCACGGAATCAAACGGAGCCTTATATGTTCAAGGCTGAATTATTTTCCTTCCTCGAATAATTGTCACCTCTAGTAACAGTTACATACATATGTTCTTTCTCTGTCTGTCTGTCTCTCTGTCCTGTGTGTGTGTGCATGTGCACGTGCGCACATGTGTGCTTGCACACATGTACCTGTTGTGATTTATTAAACTAGTTCCTTCCAGTCAAATGGATTCCTCCTGCACATCATACCTTCATTTCCAACAAACAAAGGTTTGCAGATGCCTGCTGCCCATCTTACTGTCACTGTGTTCTGGTATCCATCCTCACGGTCTGCATCAGCGGAGAACTAGTCACCGGTGGTGCTGGTGCACACCTTTAATCCCAGAACTTGAGAGGGAGAGGTAGGTGGATCTCTGTGAGTTCAAGGCCAGCCTGGTCTATAGGGTGAGTTCCAGGACAGCCAAGACTGTTTCACAAAGAAACCCTGTCTTGAAAAAAAACCCAAAACCAAAAGGGGGGGAGGAATGATGAAAAGGTGTGATGAGGAGCATGTTACAGAACTGATATCATTAAAATAAAAAGAATCATGACTCTCAAATAAAATACAGTTCCACAAGGTCAGAAACTCCATTTTTTACAAATATCCTACCCCAGTGACTGAAACAAAGTACAAAGCCACAGACGCAGATCCCAGTAAAATCTGACTCTGGCTTTGAGAGATTAGTCAGCAGGTAAAACTGCAGTATGGTCTAAAACACTTGTTGCCGTTTGCAGAGCCAGTTGGAGGCGTTCTTTCCGGCCCATCTGTGCTGTTTTTACAGCACTCCTGCATACTTGCTCAGTGAGAGAATGCTTCTTGTTGCTGCAAACAGCCCTCATAAATGTTGGGGCCAAGTGTGTCTAAACATTACAGCATATTAAACACCTTTAAGCATGATCCATAACCTTGTAATTGGTACCGAAATAACACGACCTGTGTTTTAAATGGGAATTTGACTCTCTGTTTGCTGCTGTCAATCTGCTCAGCTGGACTCTGCCTGGGAAAGTGGGGCCTGAGGAGAGAATGGCTGCAATTGAAGGATGGGACTCGACTCTGGGAGCTTAGAGGTCATTAGGATAACGTTGCCTTTGAACAATGGGACAACTGAGGTCTGGACAACCTCACTGACACACTCCAGATTTCCGGAGTTTTCATTTCATTTTTACATTTTTAACATGATACTTTTCTAAGCATGGGTGCTTTTCCTAACATAAAATTATGTTAGTGATGAAGCTATGTTCAGACTAAAACTTATCTCTGTTGACACCTGAACAAGACCTGAAGGGGTGACTTTTTGTTTCTGAGTTTCAAATAGCTTTTTCCAAACCCCCTCCAGGTCCCCAGATACTCACTAGTGAATCATTCCCACCATTACCTGCATAAACAGTGGCTAAAGATAAGCATATAATTCAGAAAGATGGTTAACTGCCTGCAACACAGACTTAGGAGCATTTACACTCTGGTCTTGGTACATGCTGGTCTGCGACCCAGAAAGGTCCAACTCTCTTACCCATATTAGTTTTTATGCTGCACCTACTTTGACTTGGAACTCCTAGGGATGCATGGAAGTCAGAATAGACAATGCCCTAGTATTAACAAGCAGGATAATGTTATGATTTTCTTACCAGTGTTCTTAAAGTTACAAATCTTAAGGTTTTGTTTTCTTCCTCTTCTAATATGCATTCTGCCTTATAATTGAAAAATTATTCCAGGACTCGTTTTTCCTGGCCAGTGAAAACTTAGCAAGACCATCACCATGTGGAGTACATACAAGGCAAGAGTGAACACGTGTTCTTCAACAACTGTTTGCATTAAGTAAGCGGAAGGGGACTAACTACTCATTAAGGAAGAGCTAAGAGCATTGCACATATTGCCCAATTTAATCTTCAAATCCCAAAGGCAGACTCTTGCTTTGAAAATATTATCAGATCTCTTCTCCTGCCTGCTTTTGATTAAATTGAATTAATGAATTTTAATTTTATACAAATGTGTCTCCGTGTGGGTGTGTGCACAATGAATGCAGTGCCTAAGAAGGCCAGAGAGGGCATCAGAACCCCTGGAGTTAGAGATGGTTATTAGGGTTCTGAAATGGACGTTGGAAACTGAATTCAGCTCCTCTGCAAGAGCAGAGAACGCTCTTAACATCTGGCTTCGGAACAAGGTCATTTTTACTTCCTTCGTAGTAAGAGTTATGTTTTGGGTTGACGGTATGAATATATACAAGGAATTATAGGAGAAAATGAGCAGAATGGATGCCAAGCCATCTCCCCAGCTGCCCTCACCTATTTTTGAATTTAAAGAGATTAGATATTTACGTTAGCATTAAAGTTGAAATAAATATTAATATGGAAAGTCATAAGAGGTAGAAGAATGACTGTTTTCAGTTTCATATAAAATCTGTAACTATTTAACATTATTGGTCTTTTTACTGAAGAATACTATCATTGCATAAAATTATCACCAAAGTCAGGAGAATCAGAGGCACAGAGATGAACAAGTGTGCTGAAGGAAGAACAAAAGCTCAGCCAATGAACTTATTGCCTGCTTTCCGATGGTCCATTGCCCACCTTTGCCATTTTGTGGAGGCAAACACCTGAGACTGTGGTTGGTTGATTTCATTAAACTTCCAGTTGATTTTTCCTTGTAGATCTCATGCTTAGCAAACTCCTGGTTGTAATTTGACATCCTGTGTAGGTTTGCCTACAGGAAAAGACAGCTGTTAATCATACAATGCTAAGGACTCTGGTCTATGTCTTACTTTCTCTGAAAATTAATGACATATTGTTGGTGTTTTATGTGTTGGTCATCTGATTAGGTAGTGAGCATAGGTTCCTGGCATGATGAGGTTTCCAAATCTACCACGGAGAAGCCTCAGTCCTGAACAGTGATGCATCCATGGGTTGTTAGCACCATGTGTCAATAGAGTTGAATGTCTTGCAAGCTCAGTTTGAAAACTACTTTAGAAGTCCACTACCTGACAGTAGTAATTTTGAACTTTTTCCAAGATGTAAACATGTGCTAGAGACATAGCAAAAAAAAAAAAAATCCAAGGGCTGCAGAAACTGGAAAAAAATGTGAAATATGAAAAAGGCAAAGAAAATCAAATGAGTTTATGTGACTCCTTTCCCTGAGGGGGCTTCCAGCTTCTCAAGGACACATGGAGAAACAGAATATAAAGAGGAAGTTGCTGTCTTTCCAAATTGAAACTTAACAAATTAAATAATATAAAGAAACCGCAAAGCAGTTCAGAGCTGCAGTAGTCTCTGGAAATTAACAGGAGAAGTTCGATAAAGGACAAAAATGTAGAGCATGGAGCCTTAAAATTTGCAAAGGACTTCCTCCAAAAGCTCCGAACTTCCAGTTCTCCATGTGTCCTGGACAGGTTCAAGGAGTCTGGTAGAAAGGCACAATTAGAAGCCTATGTAACCCCATAGAGATTTTAGCAGTTGCCCAATGCAATAGAATTAGAAATCCTATAAAACAGAGGCCACGAGTAAAAACTTATCACAAACAAATGAACAAAATCAAAAAGTTGAGTTTGTGTGAAAGATCTTGCAGACTGGTTGACCAACATGCTGTCAAGCACAGGGAGATGGAATGCTGCAGATGTGAATCCAAAATGATCTTCTGCTGTCTTTACTCTTCCAGAGAGTCACTGACTGTCGGTAACTGTATCGGAACAGCGTCTCCTGTGATGATCAGGGAAAACATTTGGAATATTGTTAAACTTAGCACATCCCCACCTTCCACCAACCTTAAGGCTAAGAACTTTACGACATCGGAACAGACAGATTTTCCCACTCACTATAGCCCTGCTATCCAACGCCCACTGTAATGTATGTGGTCCATCCCTTGATTTGTGACTTCCCTACATGTGTGACTATAAAAGCTCCTGTAGCCTTTCCCACAGGCGAACACATCATTTTGAGCAACCTGAATCTGTGTTTCCCAGCCATCGCCACTCACAATTGGCTCTGAGGACAGTAACTCTCACTCTCTTGGAGTAAGAAATGTGTTTTAAAATGCTGGTACAAATATGCAAAAGGAATTATGTACCAAAAGGAGAGAATGAATGAGCAGACAGAATTTCAGAAGAGTGAAAACTGAAACAAAAATTAAATTGGAATCCTAGAACGGAATGTGTGGGAGCCTTCTGACTTCAACTCTGACATACCAGGAGCTTAGAAACCATCACTTCTGCTTTTAGTGTGTGTGTGTGTGTGTGTGTGTGTGTGTGTGTGTGTGTGTGTTTTGGGTACTTGTTATGTAGGTGAGTGCATGCATGTGATACACGTGGGTGTGCATGTGTTGAGAAGCCAGGGTTGACACTGGGTGTCTTTTCTCATTTGCTCTCCACATTTAATTTTGGGGACACATCATGTCAGCTATACTGACTGAGCATTGAACTCCAAGGTCCTGTCTGTCCCCACCTCACTCTGTCCAGGTTCCAGGAGTGCTCTGGCTTTTTAAATGAGTTCTGGGGCTCAGAAGTCAGGTCCTCAGGCTTGCACAGTAAGTACTTTACAGACTAAAATATCTTCGCTTCCCATTACACCCATTCTTGAAGCAGGAAGTGTTACTGGAATCGTTAAAGTCAGAGGCTAGCCTTTGGCAAGCCTGCCAAGCAAGGCCCAGCTAGGACAATTGAAGAGAAGAGTCAGAAACCCGGCATGGTGGTGCACACCTTCAATCCCAGCACTTGGGAGGCAGAGGCAGGTGAATCTCTGTGAGTTGGAGGCTAGCCTGGTCTACAGGGTGAGTTCCAAGACAGCCAAAGACACACAGAGAAACCCTGTCTCAAAAGAACAAAAACAAACCAACAAAAAGAGATGAGTCATTCTTTTGGAGGCTGGTGTGTCGGATGAAGGGGGCAGTTTCAAGACAGGAAGCTGATACGAATTCCCTTCAAATTGAGCTTTGGTAGGAGAAAGCCTAGCAACTATGGGCAGCCATGCTCAGGCCTTGAGCCTTAGGAGAGAGACAGAGACAGAGGCAGCAACAGACAGATAGGCAGACAGATACACACACACACACACACACACACACACAGAGAGAGAGAGAGAGAGAGAGAGAGAGAGAGAGAGAGAGAGAGAGAAACATATCAGAGGCAGCATGAAGGGCCTTGCTGGAAAGAGCCTTCCCTTCAAAATTCTGGGAGGAGCAGTATTAGGAAAAATAAGGGCTGTAGACAGCATGGCAGGGTTCCCGAGGGAGAGAGCCTTCAAATCCCATGAGCACAGGGAGGTTTACGATATTTTTAGGTTGGCAGAAGGTGGCAGGTAGTTCCACCACATGGAACTGGTTTGGTTTAGCCTACATGCCAAGGGGCACAGGGAAAGAGCAAACAGGTCCTGAGCAGGACATCGTGTAGCTGCACCAAACTTGCTTCCCACCCTCCGGAATCTGCATGTGCTGACCTTCACAGCACAGGCTGTAGGTCTCTTTTGAGGACAGACTGCAGGGAACACAGCCTGATTTCTTCCAGGCTGCAGCATCGCATGCATCTGTTCTCCTAGAGAAGATTCTCCTTCAAGTGGCAGGTGTGTGATCCAACAGCAGCCACACTGGGAAGAGAGACGGAAAGGTCCCTCGGATGCTCCCTGTCCCCAGACTCAAGTCAGTCCTCAGGGCCCTGACAGGAGGTCTAGGTTTAAACAGGGGGTAGAGATACGCACAAGCAGACAGTCATGGTCAACATGTCCTGCCCATCACTGACCCATCATCATCCTCTTGGCTCCAGTCTCTCCTGGAAGCAGTCTGGTAAGTTATCAGTCTGTGAAATCTCTTCTTGGGAGACCCGCCCCTCCTCCAGCTGCATCAGCCTTCAGACTTTTCCTCAAAAAAATATAAAAGCACACGATTCCCAGAGAAACTCATTTTCTTGGGAGACCCTGTCTTAATCGTCTGGAAGTTGACTAGAGGGAACACAAGCCTCTCTAGAATCTTCAGTCCTTGGGGTATAAAAGTGGCTCAGTGGCTAAGAGCAGGTTCTGGTCCTGCAGAGGCCTCATGTGTGTTTCTCAGCACCGTGTTAGGCAGCTCACAAGCATCTGTAACTCCAACTCCAGGAATTTGATGTTCTTTTCTGGACTCTGCAGGCACCTGTACCCCCCCCCATACACGATTTAAAAGAAAACAAGTATCTTTATTCCTATAGGAATGGTTACAGAGTCAAGCAAACTATAATTAATGATAATTCTTTGAGGCTCAGATAGTTAAACTCCAAAGATGCCAGCTGGGCATGTGGAGCCATTCAAACTAAAAGAAACCGCAAGTCACTAAAAGCCACCTCCCAGAACCTCACACTCAAGGACTCTCTGATTCTTATTTATTTCTTCAAGCTCAGGGAGGGGCAAAGGGCTCTTCTTTCTCTCTCTCTCTCTCTCTCTCTCTCTCTGTTTTTATTTTATTTTTTTTAATGTTGCCTGATTAATTTCTCCTAAAATAAAGGCAAATGTCTTAGCCTCTCTGCCTGGAATCTCATTAACCAAGGGAGATGGATCACCAGACGACATTAACCAGACCCACCACACCTATCTGGCCAAAGTTTCATCTCTCAGTCTGAAGTCTGTTAACTCAGGGAGTTTATCCATAAAATAAGGCAACTTCTGTTTGCTACGGGGTGTGCCAGTTTGCCTTCCTGGAGCTTGTCCTAGATACTGGTAGAACTGTGTCCAGGCCCTCGTCTGTTATTCAGACAAATTCATCTCTCTTAAAAATTGTTTTTGAGTCTTCTCAAAGGACCAACATCCACCACTCCCCTCTTTACTATCAAAGGGTCATTTAAGCCTCGGCCATCTCTCTTGGCTCTGGAACTCATATTTTTGAGTGGTTCCTTTGCACATGTGTATACTAATCAATTTACACAGCTCCTTTCTTTTTATTCTGTTTATTTTCCATTTATTTCAGAAAATTCTATTATGGATTCTTCAATGGACTGAAAGAACACCCCTTCTGCCTATACAGATGAGTCAGAAAATTGAGGCTGTGGAATAAGGTCCACTCTAAGACTCAGTTAAGGATTTATCTTGAGGGAAATTTCCAGGGCTCAGCTGGAGGCTCAGTGTGGCCAGTTGTGACAGGGAAAAACCCCTGCAGAGCTGGTTTAGGAGAGGCCCTGTGTGCTCACATGTGTCCACGGGCTTTATCTCAAAGTTCCAGTAGGCCCGCCCAGGGCCAAAGCTTTTGTGGTTTGGGCAGGAGGAAAGAATCACCATGTGAGGTGACCCAAGAGCAAGCAGTAAAGACTTTCCCAGGTAGAAGATTTGTCAGGATGCTATTCACATAGGACAGCACATTGTTCTCCATCCAGTTCTTGTCAGGGTGTGCATGTTGGGGAGGAGGGATTGGCAGTCAGTGATGTAATAGTTCATTTGTGTTTTAATAATTAAAGCTTGCCTGAAGGCCAGTGCAAAGCAGACCCACTAGTCAGCCATAGAGGCCAGGGAGTGGTGGCGCACACCTTTAATCCCAGCAGCCACACTAGTTAGCCATAGTGGCTGGGCAGTGGTGGCGCACACCTTTAATCCCAGCCCTAGAGAGGAATATAAGGTGGGAGGAGACAGGAACAACTTGGTCTGAAGATTTCATGGAGTTAACAGCTCTATAGTTGGCTTGGCTGCTTTGCTTCTCTGATCTTCAGGTAGATCCTCAATATCTGTCTCTGGGCTTTTATTATTCGTGCTACACAGTGCTTCAATAGGGATACAGGGACAAGCAGGAAAATTGGTGCCCCTGGAGGAGATACAGCCTCCAGGACAAAGGTCTACTAGACATCACCAGGCCCATTAAGGTATGAGATGTTTCTGATTATAGAACTTCCATAGTCCTTCACAAGCGACCACCATGTTGGCGGGCCTCCTGGACAGTAGCCTCAGATGCCAACTATAGTCTCTTGGAGAAGAGATTCTCTTTTACAAGAATAGTCAGGAAAGTCCACAGTCATGAAGAAGGGCACACAGAATTGGAAAGTTCTTTCACTAGAGCCACAACAAATACTAAAAACACAATCCAATTCCAACCAAATTACAATCAACCCTGACAATAAGTTTATAGAGGCTTCAGTTCCTGTCGCCGATTAACAACAGTAACTTGCAAGGCAGACCAAAAGGGCGGAAAGAAATACAGTCAGACGAGAACATGTGATCATTAAAAGTAGACACGGTAGATGCAATCGGTCTGCCTACAAGGTGAAATAAAATGTTTGCAGCCCATGAACATCATAAGGGTTAAGGACATCAAATCAAATAACCAGAAGCATGAAAAGGGTTGGTCTGTTAGTTCTAAATGTCAACTTGACACAACTTAGAATCACTTGGGAAGAGTCTCAATGAGGTATTATCTAGACAAGGTTGACCAGCGGCTGGTACCTGTGGAATTATGATTGAGGTGAAAAGATTGTCATGATTTAAATAAAAATGTCCTCCATGAGCCCAGAGGGAATGGCATTGTTTGGAGGTGTGGCCTTGTTGGAGTAGGTGTGGTCTTGTTGGAGAAAGCAAGTCACTGGGGGCAGGCTTCGAGGTTTCAGAAGCTCAGGCCAGGCCAATGTGACTGTCTCTTCCTGCTGCCTGCCAATCCAGAAGAAGAACCCTCAACTAACTCTCCAGCATCATGTGTGCCTGCATGCCACAATGCTCCCCAGCCTGATGCTAATGGATTAAACCTCTGAACTGTAAGCCAGCCCCAATTAGATGTTTTCCTTTATGAAAATTGCTGTGGTCATGGTATCTCTTCACAGCAATAGAAACTCTAACTAAAACCAAGATCCACCCCAAATGTAGGTATCATCATTTCATAGGCTGGGACCTATACTTTATGAAATTAAAGGATTTGACTGAGAAGACAGTCTAGCAAGCAAGGCACATTGCATTTATTCCCTCTGTGTTTGTTCTTGACTCTGTGTGTGTGGTACTTTAAGTCTCTGCCTTGACCTCCCCTGCTATAATGAAGAGTGACCTGGAATCATAAGACAAATACACATGATATTTTGAGATGTGTTTGCACTGCGGAAAGGCTAATTGACTAACTGAAGTAGTGAACCTGGTTTCCCTTTTGTGTGCAATGAATAGATCGAACTCTTCTATTTCACCAGTTTCCAGGTATAAATGTGTTTTTAACCATTCTCATGTTATATCACAAATCAAAGTCATTTTTCCTAAATAAGTTTGTAGCCATTAATAAATTCACTCCCAAACCCTGCCTTCCTCAGACCCTGGAACCTAGCAGTCCAGTCCCTGACTCTGCAAGTTTGACATTTTTAAGTTCCACATGTAAGACCAACAGTATGAGAAATATTAAAATGGTTTTGTTCTGTTTCCTTCAAGATAAGTGTATTCTCTCCCCCAAGGTTTAAATCCTGATACTCTTTCGATAGGATTTGCTTTTTTTTTTTCTTTAAATTCACTGTCAGAGAGACAAAGACAAATTTATGTACAACAAAGTAGAATTAACCAAGGATCAGAGAATAGAGCTTAAATAGAGACACCAGAGAAGGAGGAAGAGAAACAGAGATGATCTCTATAGTGAAATAAAGTCACACCTGAAGAAAGAGACCTTCCTATCATAGCAAAAACATCCCAACTACTCCCTGGCTCCTACAGACTCTCATTAGAACATACAACAGTCACTGGGTGTGAGATTTACCTTGTCTTGCTTCTTTGGACTTCCATTACTGAAGACAATAATAATGACTGCTACTTAAAAGATGACTATAAATACAACTTGCAGATTCCCCTCACCAGTCCTGGGGCTCTGCATGAAGCACAGGGAAATGGCCCATGAACGGAGGGTATTCCGTCCATTGGTTTGACTGAATTCCAAGTTTCTGGCATAGTTTACTTGCAGACAATTGTTTTGGGGGATTAAATAAGCAAAAAACAGGAATGTTATATTGTATGTGATTGAAGGACAGATAAAAGAGAGGGACTTTTGTGTATGTGTATGTGAGTGATAGATGATACTGTCTCCATTTTGGACAAATGTAGATTATGTTGCATTTAAGAAAAATATGTTTCTCATTTTACCATTAATATCATGCATTCTATGAAAAAGTTGTTATTTATTGGGAAATGTATAACTGTTTGGCCTTAGAATGAGGAAAGCATGGGAAGAATGGGAAGGCATGTCTGACCATAGTGAGGACTGAAGGGAATCTGAGTGCAATTAGCCTTGAAGGCTTCAACCCTACCATGACCTTGTCTGAAGTACTTTGGAGATGCCCAGCCTGTGATGTCATTTCCAATGTGTAGTTCAGAGTTTGGAGAAATATGTTAACTGTAGGTGAATTTGGCCCCTTTTGTCTTGGAGGACCAAGATGATAAAAGCTGGGCTGAGTCAACCCTTGTGCATCACAGTGTAGCTTTTAAGAAGAGAAGTTGGGATTTGAAGTAAGGAGTGAAAGGCTGCTTCTCCCAGTAGGAAGGAAGGTGGGTGCTAGAGACTGAACAAGAGCGTATGTAAATGAGGCTGCTTCCTACATTGCTGATCATCACGCATGCAGCTATTCACCTACCCATCTTCTGTTTCTTTATTGTCTTCTCTGAGTAACTGGGGACAAATTTTGCATCTGATTTGAGGTTTCTGTTTCTTCTGTCAAACGAAACTCTTTAGTCAACTCCAACTCTTTTGTCATATCTTCTCTAGATACACAGATGAGCGTGTTCAGAAGATTTAGGAAGTTAGGAGCACATTAACGATCACTGTGACAAAATACCCCAGAATCTACTTTATAAAGGAAGGTTTTTTTTTTTCAGCTCACTGTTTCAAGGGCATTGGTCTGTGGCAGTTTGGCTTTCTCACAGTGAACCCACAACAAGGCAGAGAGTGCATAGTAAAGTCAGTTTCCTGCTGGAAGCCAGAAAGGAAGAGGGTGGGGTTCTCTTATTCTTCTTAAGGTCATCCCCAAGTGACTTATCTGTCTTCCATTTTGTCCTCCCTCCTAAAGGATCCACTACCTCCCAATAGCACCATAAGCAGATGACCAGGACTTAAGCATCTAAGCCTTTGAGAGATGTGCTGGATGATTTCATGTCAACTGGACACATCTGAGAGGAGGGACTCTCAACTGACAAATGCTTATAAAAACTGACCAAATAAGATTGGGCTGTCAGGAACTTTCCCAATTAATGATTGATTTTGGAGGGCCCAGCCCATTGTGGGTGGTGCCATCCCTGGACTGGTGGTCTTGGGTGCTGTAAGAGAGCAGGTTAAGCAAGCCACGGAGAGCAAGCCAGTAAGCAGCACCCTTCCATGGTCTCTGAATCAGCTCCTGCCTCCAGGCTCCTGCCCTGTTTGAGTTCTTGCCTTGACTTTTCTCAGTAGACTGTGATTCAGGGTGTGCAAGCTAAATAAACTCTATCCTCCCCAAGTTGCATTTGGTCTTTGTGTTTCAACACAGTAACATTAACTCTAACTAATACCAGGGGCCTTTAAGATCCAAACCATAAGAAAGAGAAAGGTAAGCTCTATACGTCTCCACTTCCTGATGCTTCCCTGGTCGAGGGAGCACTGCTTTTAGCTTGGCTGAGTGCAGTTTACAGTGTTGGCTGATGACAGCAGGGAAAATAGAGTCCAAGAGAAAAAAGACACAAGAGAAAAGGAGGGAGGGATCCAGCATAGGGGTGCAGCTGCCAGGAGTTCGACAAATACTTTAGTATAAACTCCCTCTCCCCAAAGAACAGAGAAAGGAAAGCTGAAACTAATACTTAGGTTGCATATGGATTATGTCAGATAATATATATTCTGTACATAGTGAGTGCTGGATATATGGTAGCCATTAAAATAATACTAATAAATCTAAATGAATCCCACCTGGAACTATTTATTTGTGGAGGAATCTGGAGAGAGAGGTAGGGCAGATCAGGGGGCCTCTGGGAATGAAATAGTATTATTTAAAACATCAACAAATACTAAAACCATGGAAGCCTTGAATGGTAGAGCTGGGAAATCTGTTATTTGAGTTTAACACTCTCATTTTACAAATGTATAGACTGAGTACACAGGGGATGAGGTGCCTGGCTCCAAACGTAGGCTCTGCAGTCCCAGGGCTACACAAACTAACTTATGTGATAAAGTTTCTCCATTTCCTAAGAAGTTCTCCTTATCTGATATCTATAAATAAATTCAAAATAAATTCTGAATAATGTCTATTGCAGACTTTTCTTAATGGAGATATTATAGGCATTCCCCACCCACCACATGTATGGAACCATTTGGGTGGGAAAGAGTATATTAGAGACTCGTTGACCAATGTCATCCCCTAAGGAAATGGAAGTTCCGAGGAAAGTAGCAGATAGAAGATGCTTAAGCTTCCAAGTGCTCTGAAAACTTTTTCTGTTGTTCACATTTACACACAGTGATAACCATGTTCAGATGGTAAAAGGAGTTTCTAAACCATAGTCATGAGGCAAAGTTGGTACCTTTAGGAGCAGGGTCAAGAAAGGGCCAGATGGGGAGAAAGATCCAGTAAGCAGGCTGTGGCCTTCACTCCACGCAGAGGCAGGGCATGAGAGTTCACAGTAAGATGCTGTGTCCCTTGAGGTCTTTCAGTGATGATGGCCTTTTCTTGGGATCCCTTGTGCTTTACAAACTTGGATATGCTGTCCCAGTGAGGACATGATGGCTTCACAGTGCTAAACAAGTACTAGCATCATCTGAGATATTTGTTAATTTAGTCCTTTCTAGGATGTCAAAATGTCATACCCCATCATTAGTTCCAGGTTAATAAAGGTATGTGATGTGATATCTCAGGTAGCTGCTATGTTTGTGATCAAATGGGGCACAGACTTTGCCATTCAGACATGGCTCACAGTGCTGGCTAGTTTTATGTCAACTTGACACAATCTATAATCATCTGAGAGGAAGAAACCTCAATTGGGCAGATGCCTTCATAAGACTGGTCTCTAGGCCAGCCTGTAGAGCATTTTCTTAATTAGTGACCGATGAGGAAGGGCTTGGCCTACTGTGGGTCAGGCCACTCCTGGGCTGGTGGTCCTGGGTTCTATAAAAAATCAGGCTGAGCAAACCACAGGGGGAAAACCAGTAGGCAGCACCCCTCCATGGCCTCTGCATCAGTTCCTGCCACCTGGTTCCTGCCTCATTTGTGTTCCTGCTCTGACTGCCTTTGATGATGAATAGGGATATGGAAGTGTCAACCAAATAAACCCTTTCCTCCCTACATGGCTTTGGTCATCGTGTTTCATCACAGCAATAATAACCCTGACTAAGACACTCGCTAAGAAATCCTTTGCTATAGGAGTAGAGCTGACCTCGTATTTTGACTCATAAATCTGTACTCTGATGGAGTTTCTAATGAAGAAAGGCCGCACACTAGTGGGTCTCTAAAACCTATTTCTCATGCTCATGGTTTCCTTAGAAACCATTTAGTCTTTCCTCTTCCCGGGCTTCCCAGAAACCTAGCACAAGCAAATCTCACTTCCCCATGATCTTCTGGGTTTTTCCCAGTCTCAAAGACAAATGCTGATTCTGAAATGGTCTGAGCAGCTGGCAGAGTGTTTGGGTGGCAGAACATGTGCTTAGCCTGCTCTGGGTTCAAGCCCTATGAACTTTAAAGAATGAAATCATCAGCTATAAAGTAAAAGTAGCAATAAAACATTTTCAAAAATAAAGAAAAAATTTAAATTAAACCTTAATAATAGTAAGGTTGAATGGCAAAGGAAGATAAAACAGAGAAATTCAGTTACTTCCCTTCTTTTCTCTCTGGTACAGAAGAACATGAATTTTAATTTAAATACAAATTCTTATTAATAAGAGTTTATGTTATATAAGAAATATACATTCATGTGTCCATATGTATACCATGTATATATGCCCATATGAATATATAGATGCTCAAATAGAGTATATGAAGTATTTATTTATTTATTCACTTAAAGTTTGAAAGCACAATTCCAATACCTTCCAGAGCCAAAGCTCCGGCTCAACACATGGCCTGCTCTCCCATGGGGGATCAGAAAGGCTGAGACAATGAGGTGTTCTTGGCCACAGTTCGTGCTCTGAAATCAGGCTGTGCCTTATGACTTTAGACCATGTTACCATCTTTGAATGAAATAGTCCCTGAAGCTTTCCACTCACTGTGACAGTCTAAGCTGAATCCTTCTTTCTAGAGTCTGGAGGAAACCAAAGCCCGGCATCTTTCACCAAGGCCTTTATCTTCCTATGGTCCCCAAGAACACTATTCACATCAAAAGGCAGGTACATTCTGAGTGCACACCCGTGTCTTCCGTGACCTCAGGTCCCCCTAGCCAGTTGCTCTGTGCATGAGAGTTTGGATTCTATGAACTTCTTCCTGACATGGCTTCTTTTCCATCCTTATTTCCCCATGGGGAGCTCAGCTTAATTGAGTGTGAATGTTTGTCAGAGTTACCAGCAGCCAGATGGTCCAGAGGCAGGATTTTGATGCAAGGGGTCTCTGTCCTTCAGAAGGAAGAAATTGCTCCTATTCCTGCTGTCTAAAATGCCACAGTTGCTGGCAATCCCAGCTCCCTTATGCAGGGCACAAACCCACCCTGAGGCGATCCCCCTGCAGGCCATCTGACAGCTAGCAGAGCTTTGCCGGGGGGGGGGGGATAGACATGGTATCTGGTTCTAGTTCAAATCCCCCTCATTTGCAGGTGAATGCTGGGGCTCAAATAAGTTCCCACCACCAACCAATGGGGTCAACTTAGTCCCTGGCAGACAAAGAAGTGGAGTTCAGATCATTCAGATCTCAGTGGAGTGGTCAGCTTTGTCTGCGCTCTGGAACTTGGCAACTGATGTATGATGCACTGTTGTTTAGTGTGCATTTACTCTACTCTATAATATGAATGGACATACAAATCAGTGTAAAAAGTAAATGAGACCACAAGTAAATCCGCAGAAAGAGTTTGGTAACATAGGTTGAAGTTGGATGTCTCCAAGGAGTGTAGCTTTACGTGAGAAATCCAGAGTCAATCAATGGCTATGATCTGAGCTGAACGCTGGTGTCACAGCCTTAGAATTCCCACGAGGAATATTACTTGCCTGTGAAGTGCTTTGGCACCCAGACTTGGGGATCTCAGATCCAGTGATAACAGGAAACTCTGGAAGGTATGACTGCTGTCCACACCACCAGGTGCCATGGTTTGGTTTGTCCTTCAAGAGTTTATGAATTGCATGCTTGGTTCTCAGGGTGAAATTGTTGGGTGGACCTCGGGCGTGGGAAGACAGCTCGGTTGCGAAAGTGCTTGCCTTGCAAGCATGAGGGCCGGGGTTTGATTTCCAGAGCCTACATTGAAAAGGGGGGCATTGTGGTATGCTTATCACCCCTGTACTGGGGAGGCAGACACAAGCTAGTGCCAGTGGCTCACTAGAAAGCCAGTCGGCTAAGCTAGTCACAGTTAGTGAGTTACAAGCCAGAGGGAGACTCTGTCTCAAATACAAGACTGTTGGTAGTGTCTGAATACACACAAGTTGCCTTCTGGCCTACACACACACACATACACACACACACACACACACACACACACACACACACACACACACACACCCTGGAACTTAGTGGGAAATGAGAAGATAGTTCTTCGGAAACCCTGAGTTAGTTCTCACTACAGCGAGGAGCCCTGGAAGCCTAAACCCAATGCTGAGGTTGCAGCTCTGGTCTGCCCATGTGATCTTTCCTTCACACACTGCTGCCCACAGTGCGGTGTCATTGAGTCTTCGCAAAGCTCTGACAAGCATCCATCTGAACCGTGAGAACTATGATCTAAACGATCCCCTTGTCTTTAGAAGCTTACCAAGCTCGGGTATTTTATTATAGCAACAGAAAACTGACTAACACCCTAGACTGTTTACCTGGACTCTGAGTGTGGCGGGAAAGCCACCTGAAGCCTCACTTCTCACACCTGTCATTTGTCTAGTAAATGCACATTTGGAGGATTTTTTTTGTATATTTTAGACACAGGAAAGGAAAGTGAACAGTTACTAGACTGACAGAAATCCCCACTCCAATGTGCACAATGATGGCTATAGCTACTAGTGTAATAGATACTGGTAATTTGTTAAGATTCAGGTGCAATTACAAACATACAAAACTATTAATAAGCATTTCTCTATATGTGTAAAATGTTTTAAAACTTAAATACAGGCACTTTTAAAAATGGAGCATAAGAGAATTTGAAGTGGGACATAGACACAGACGTTGGTGAAAAAACAAAGCAATTCTTTATCAGAAAAAAAAAAAACCTGTGATTTTAGTTCATTCTTCTTCCATGCACTCTTGGTACCTGGGGGATGGGAATTATAACTGTAAGCCAAGTCCTTTTCAAAAACTTGTTAGAAGAGGCAACCCTGCTCGGAGACTGGCTGGGTCATACAGCATGAACCCTGGTGGAAAATTTACAATGCGGGAGAAGGGCAAACCACAGACAGTTCAGGTGAGAAAAAGTGTGTACCTTGAAGACTAGAAAGGACCACTATCTGTGTAAATGTAAAACACCATGCATTGATTGCTATGGCATTCATACAGTATACAGTTATCTGCTTTGAAATAATGTATTAAGTTACATATACTGACTTACATGCCCATCACACACACACACGCACACACACACACACACACACTGAAAATTTAAAAGAAAATGAAGCAAGGTTGATTAGACCCTTCAGAATAAGTCATACCATCATCACTGTGCACATAAACACAGAACAGCTCTTCGGTGTCCGACATTAGGGAAGGTGAGCTGCAAAGATTGTCCTGTCTGTCCTGTCCAGATAACAGAATAGCGTGTTGATAGAAAAAAGGGCTGAGTAGGACAGTAAGTAACAGGAGCCATCTCCCGTTATGCTGGAAGTAAACCAAGGTGTAGCGACTCAGTGAACACCTTTGACAGCTTTGGATGTGATTAAACAGCTCTTGTCTTTGAACTAGTCCCCTAAGCAGAATAACATAAATAATAAGTAAATAAATGAATCCACACAAATACTTGTAGAAGGACATCAGTAAGTCTTATTGATAACTGCAAGAACCTATAATGGATCAAATGTACTACCCACAATGCTTTTCACAGAGCTCCAGAGTTTCCGAAATGCACAGCGAGACCTGTGATGAGCAACAGAAGGGCAGTGCAGAGGAGAGTGTGGTCGGGGCTCTGAGCGAGCAGTCTTCAGGCTGCTCTTCCAGAATGCCTTTGTGAATCTACCCAGGTTTCCTGAAGGAACAGCCACCGGCTTCCCACAGACAACACAGTTCAGAAGAACGGAGGGAAGCTGCAAGACCAAGCCACCAGCCTTAGAAGTGACATACTGTGACTGTCGCTCTTTTCCAATGGTAACATGGGACGGGTCTGACCGAGGGCTAGTGGCAACTCTACTGGAGCATAACAGTTAGAAGTGGAGGGGGCCCTTGGAGGTCATGAAGAAGGCTGATAGAGCCTCCCACTCTGCTTCTTTGAGGTTTTCCTTGGAATGTCCTCTATTCTCCGTCTGCTATTCAAGAAATCTTGGAGAAGACCCAGATTTTTTTTTTTACTGTCGCTAGCCACTGGAGCATGTCAACAACAATTTAAGGTTCCCTAAAGATAACTAGTTTCTATTGGCAAATGTTATAATTAACCAAAGAATGTGTGTGCGTGTGCGTGTGTGTGTGCGTGTGTGTGTGTGCGCACAAGTGTTATCGTGTCACTGCACCCATGTGGCAGTCAGAGGACAACCTTCAGGTGCTCATCTGCTCACTTGCAGCGTGTTTGAAACAGAGCCTCGTTGCCACTGGTCAGCTGGGCTTCCTGGTCTATGAGCTTCTGGAAACTTCCTACCTCTGTCTCTCATTCCCAGTAGGCACTCAGGGTCCAAATATTTGTGTAGACTCTGGTATTTTAAACTCTGATGTCAGACTCATGTAGCAATGATTTTATCCACTAAGTTGCTTCCCAGCCCAATACTAAGTTGTGAAAGTGACCCTGGAGATCAGAATGCAGCACTAAGCCACTAGCTAGCCAAAGAGGCTAGGCAATGGTGGCACACACCTTTAATCCCAGCACTCAGGAGGCAGAGTTCAAGGCCACCCTGGGCTACAGGAAATTGATCCATTCTAAAGAGAAACAGAGCCAGGTGGTGATGGCTCACACCTTTGATCCCAGAACTTGGGAGTCACAGTCTACTAAGGAGGCAGAGACAGGAACAGATACAGTTGGGTGGAGATAAGAACATAAGGTGGGAGGAGGCAGGAGCTTGGGGCATTCAGTCTGAGGTTCCATAGAGACAGGAACTCAGCCCTTCGGTCTGAGGATTTGGGATAGGAACTTTAGTGACTAGCTGTTCTGCTTCTTTGATCTCTCAGCTTGCACTCCCTAATATCTCACTCTTGGATTTTATTATTAAGATCAATTAGTACTGTGCTACACTGGCCCTATAAACTGCTGATCAAATCATAATGCAAAATGCATTTTAGTCCAACTTCAAAAGACCCCATAGTCTTTCTGTCTCAACTCTTGTTTAGAAGTCCAATGTTCAATGTCTCTTATAGTAATCTCTTAACTTTAACCCCCTGGAAAATAATCAACTTTGAAGTGATCATACCTTCCATGCACATGGACCAGACTAATAACCCCAGGAGAGTAAATAAGAAGGCAGCTATCTGTAAGCCAGGAATTTTCTCATTTATCCCAACCATGCTGGCATTTCAATTTCTGGTTCTCAAACTCCAGAACTATGAAAAAGTAAATTTCATTTGTTGAGCTACCTAGTCTCTGGCCTGTTTGTTATAGACACTTAACCTGACTAATACAGTCCCTATACTACTAGTTGACTAGTTTTAGCTGCATGCTGGTACCCTTCATCCTGGAATGCTTCTGTTTGATTAGATGTCAATATTACTGGAGTTAGTGGAACTAGACAACATGTCCTCAATAGGCTTTTTCAATAGACAAAGTAGGGATTGAGAAGAAGACTTAGTAAGACTGATTGCTGTGCAAGCCTGAGAATTTGAGTCAGAATCCTTAGCATCCACAGTAAAACCTGAGCATGATGTCATGCAAGCGCATAACCCCAGTGCTACGGATTATGTGTATGGGTGGGGTTGGTGGGAAGAGACAGGAGAATCCCTGGGGACTTCTGGCTGCCAGCCTAGCTCTAGATGCAGTGAAAGACCCTTTCTCAACTGAACAAGGTGGGGAATAGTGGAGCAGGACATTCGCCATTCTCCTCTGATCTCAGGCATGTGCACAGAGTACGCACGTGGGAGAGGGAGAGGCAGGAAGAATGCAGTCGTAATCAAAACTAGAGATGCAGTAATAGTGGACATCAGAAAAGGGAGTTCCCTATAAGGCTGTGAAGAAGAAGATAGAGATGCCATGTCCACCCCAAGTTCATCATTTCAACACAAAGTGTGGGTTTAGACAAAGGGGAAAACTGCACGTAACCACACAACCTGGTCCTGCCCATCACTGATCCATCATTTTCTGGGCTCCAGTATCTTTTGCAAGGTGGCTTGACAAGTTTTTAGAACTTCATCAGAAACAAGATGCTCCAGGCTTCAGCCTTTTCCTCCCCAGAATAAGATTTTTGAAGAGACTCATTTTTTTTTTTTTACTACGTTGAGTGGTGGTTGTTTCAATAATCTGAGGGAGGGCACACATGTCTTTTCAGAATATTGTCTTTCTTGGTTATAGTTGTTAGGATAGAAATACCCCCATTGACTCCTCCCACTACTTACATTGGACATTCAGCATCCTCGGTGGACTTCCTCAAAACAGCTCTTTCTCGACTGGTAATCAGGCATTATGGGCCTCACAAGAGCATCTGTTGGCATTCACACCTTGGCCCTGACTTTCCCTACCAATTTCCAAAGCCACTGGCAAGACTCTTAAAAAGAGCTGCATTCCAGCGCCCCTGCTGCCTCAGTGGTCCCCAGTGATCTGGAGTTGTGGTCTTCACCAGAAAGGGGAGTAAAAGACTCAGAAGAGTAAACTAGTTTTAAGCAAAACAAAGATCAGATTCTCTTTCCAGCCATGATTTTAAATAAGTACTTCTCCCTATAAGATTTTATTTGTAAGGTTCTGGAATTCTGTTATTTGGGGAAAAAATGAGTTTCTTTTTCTTTCTTTTTTTTAAGGGCAGCTGTGGTGACCTAATATTTATGTATGTTCTCACCCGGGGAAACTCTATCACTTGACAGTTTTGACTTTCCTTCTGTCTTTCCAGGGCTGCTGTGAACAAGGTTGGACTTTGTAGCTATATTTCATGAAGTGTCATTATCCTTCTGCCACAGCAAACTAATGGATGGCTGGGTGGAAAGATACAATTTGGAGGCAATTAATTCTGCTTCAAGTCCCAATTCACCAATGCTAAATAGCACTTGAATCCCAACTATAGATTCAGAGCCGCCTATGGAAGCCAGCCTGGGCTCTTCTTCCTGACTCCATTCTGCATAGGTCCTGCCTTTTGTTTCACTTCCTCTTCCCCCCCCCCGTGCCCAGGGGCAATTAGTTGGGTGATGGGGCTGCCCCTTTTTTGGTTTGTAGAGCCCATGGGCTGCTAATGCCTTGATTTACAGCACGAAGTGAACCTCTGGCACACTGGGGCTTGATACTTGTCAATTTGTCCCCACCACAGCGGGGCTCATGCTGCCATCTGCTTGTGATGCAGCAACAGGGACACTAAAGTGGCCCATCTCCCCCCCCCCCACCTCCCTGCAGCTGCTTGCTGTACTCTGGACTGGATATGGGATCAGCCAGCCAAGGATGCTTTGCTTGCTAGCATCCTGCTAAACAAGATGCAGAGCCAGCGGCAGGTCCACAGGCATCACCCTTGGGATTACAGAGGCTTCATCTTCCAGTGATGATTTACAAACACAAGGGGAAATGGTTGTTAGGCAACTGCTGCTAAGAGATCAGCCCCTAAGCCCCCACCTCCTCTTCTTTTCCTCTTATAGGATCACTGTGGCTGCAGGAAGTCCTCTGGGAATGGCTAGACTTGCTGACTAATTCCGGACATCAAGTCTAGGCTTCTGGGCTTCATTCATCTCTATCCCTGACTTCACCAATTCCAGAGACTTCATGTTCAGTAAATTGCTGCATCTTTGCCTCCGTGCTCTCAAGTCAAACTTAGTCACTGATGGGCTACTTTGGGCGTAGCTCCCATCCCAGTGTCCCTGTTTCTTATCTTCTCAGTCGGGTTATTTAAGGGCTATTGAGTAAGGTATAATGATGGTTTAGCCAGTACCTAGCCCAGAGGTAGTCTCAGCAAATGTGAGTGTTACCATGGCCATATTTCACTCACACTTCCTTTAGCAAGCCAATCTAGATGTGGGGGATCAAACAGATATGGACATTAACATGAGTATGAGTTGGTCTGCTCCACAGGGTAAGGGTGGTAGCTCACACTGGGTAGCAGAGGTTCAGGCCACAGTTCCATGTCACTTCCATACATTAACCCCTTACAAATTTCACAATTTCATGAGGTCATTACTACTTTCATTATCACCATCTCTCCAATGAGAGAGTGTGGGGCTTATAGACACGGAATAACTCCATAGTTGCACAGCTGAACACTGGAATCCTGGCACTGGTGTGGATTATTGAACTTTGGATCTGGACTGCTCCCAATAGCCTGCAAGATAATGGCTTTGGCCTCCCTTTCTCACTGTTAGGATGGGGTGGGACTTTCCATAAATGGGGACTAGCAGAGGAATTTTGGCCACTGGAGATAGGACTGGGATGGGGTTGTTGGGATCTTGGTCTTTTCTCTCTCTTTGATTGCCAGACACCATGAAGTAGGTCACCTGGCTTCTTGTCACACTCCTCCACCAGTTTATAACTCACCCCAGACTCCAAAGTCACAAAGGCCACTGACTATGGATTGAAATTTCTCAAACGATATACCAGAATAAACCTTCCCTCTTTATTAGATGATTATCTTGGGTTATTTCGGGTCACTGTGATATTTAGTTAATAGCACAATGTACTCACAATGACAGACTGTGTGTCCCCCAGCATTACATGAAGGGAGGGACAGTCTGATGGCCCTAGAGGTCTGGTTTGACTATACTATATAGAGCTCCCTGCCCGAGCCGAATGAACTATTCCATCTTGCAAAGGAGGAAGCTGAGGGTAAAGCGACTTCAAGGAGTCAGTTTGGTATAGAAGTTGAAAACCAAAAGGTATTTGCTAAGCATTGCCACTGCGTCACACCAGCTAGGGACACCTCACATCCCAGCCTTTCTACGTCACATTTCAGTGTGACCCCACATCCTGAAATCGCACCTGTTATATCTGCTTCACAAGACTATGACGAGAATCACCCAGGGTAAGCTCAGTTGCAGCTTACAGCTGAAGTGGCCCAGCCCATGGTTCCGGTCCCAGTGGCTAACTCCATGACCTTTTCCACAGTCTGTTGCCGGAAGGGCACCAAAGCTTGCACATAGGTCAGAGGTCCATGAAATCCAACACAGATTCCATCCTGCGCACAGGATTCCAACTTCCATTCCATGTCTTCATAGATGTGGGGTGAGTACCAGCAGGAAGAAGGGTGGACAAAGAGAATGGCATTCCCTGGGAGGGCAAAGCCTGAGTCTCTCTCCATCTTCACCATGCATGGGCTTTAAGGTTGAGGAGAAAAGAGGCCGTCTGCAGTGTTCCTGGGCCTGCCTTTCCCAGATGTTCAGCCTTCGTGATGACCTACTGTTTAGAGTCCATTGCCAGATGTCATACTAGAGATACACAAAAGATAGTTTAAGACAGATGATTTGGTAGAGAATAGCACAGGTTCAAATACCATGCTGATGGAAGTCACAGAAGGATGGGGCTAAAGAGGAAGTGAGTGGATATCTGATCAGGTACTGAGAACTTCAAGCATGAAACCCATCCAATTCTTAAACACAATGTCCAAGAGATAAATGTAATTTAAGCCATTTCACACATGGGACTTAAGTCATACACTCAAAAAGGTCACAGCAGGGAAAGGAATTGGGGACTGATTTGAAACAAAACCCCATTTTTTCTATATTACATTGTTTTTCAACATTTATAGAACACCTACTGCACACCAAGTAGTTTGCAATGCACAATTTTGTATATTGCCTTTTTAACCTTCCAAAGGTCCTTTGGAGGTATCAATTACTTGTCCTACTTTTGAGTAAAATAAGTCTTTAGTAATTTAGCAAATTTTAGTAAAGTTTGCAATTATTAAAAGAACAAGATTCTAGTTCAGTTTCTGTACTATTTATAACAAGTCTATGTTCTTTCTACACAGTGTCATCAAATTTCTGTCTTTAAAAAATGTGGTTGGAGAGATGGCTTGGTGCTTAAGAGCACTTGCTGCTCTTTCAGAGGTCCCCAGTTCTATTCCCAGTACTCACCTCAAGTGGCTCACACAGATCTGTTAACTCCAGCTCCTGGGGATCCAACCCTGTCTTCTAGACTTCCCAGGACTTGGCTCAGATGTGCATGCGCCCCCACACCCACACTCATAATTTTAAAATAAATCTTTAAATAAATAATCTTTCTAACTTCTTATATTTTAACAAACATTCTCAAACACATTATATGCTATGCAATTATTAGCATATTCTTCATAATCACTACCAAACCTTCTCTGTTTGTTTTAGCGAAAAGCAAAACAAAACCTGCCTTCTCCCATCCCCTGCACCTAGTGTGGTGAAGAGGCATCACGTTCTGTGGCACAAGATGACAGGGACAAGGCTAGTGGCTCTGCTGAGACAACTGAAGACCTTTCCTATGAACACTACTCCAAACCCATAGTGGGACTAGGCCTTCCCTCATGCGTGTCCTGGGTCCTGTGAACTTATAGATCCTGGGCTTTTATCCTGCCTCATTTAAACCAATTTCTGTATCTGAACCACCAGACCATGTTTAGCTGGGGGCTCTTTCTCTCCTTCTTGGTCTTCCCTAACCTCAGTCCATGGTCCCTGATGGAATAGTAGGGTCCCGACAGGTATGTAAGTAGGTCTACAGATGAGCTCAGGGATATGAGAACTGGCTTTCATTCTCAGCTAATGTGCCCAGCTTGCCCTGCCTATACTGAATATTCTCATGTGAGAACTTAAGCCTAGTACCCTGAGATACCCCTGTGTCTTGAACACATTGGATGATGAGTCACACCATCTTATTTTTTTCTATTTCAATTTTTTAAAATTTTAAGAGAAAACATACTATCTTTTTTCATGATAGATTTCAATCGAAGTTCCCACTCCCTTCCCTCCTCCCATTCCTTCCACATACCCTCCCACCCCATTTCCATCCAATCCTCAGAGAGGGTAAGGCACATTGTTTTGGGGAAGGCCCAAGACTATATTAGGCTAAGCAAGGTGTCATCCTAAGAGAACAGGTTCCCAAAAAGCCAGGACATACAGTAGGGATAAATCCTGGTGCCACTTCCAGGGGCCCCTAGTCTGCCCCAGTCATGAAACTGTCAACCACAGTCAGAGGGACTAGTTTTGTCCTATGCTTGTTCCTTCCCAATTCAGCTGGTGTTGATGAGCTCCCATTAGCTCAGGTAGACTGTTTTAGTGGGTGCACCCATCATGGCCTTGACCTCTTTGCTCATATTCTCACTCCTCCCACTCTTCAACTGGACTTTGGGAGCTCAGTTGCACCTCAACCAAAGATGGATAAAGATAATGTGGCACATTTACACATTAGAGTACAACTCAGCAGTAAAAAACAATGACATCTTGTATTTTGCATGCAAATAGATGGAATTAGAAAATACTATCCTGAGTGAGGTAACCCAGACCCAAAAAAGATGAATATGGTATATATTCACTCATAAGTGGATCCTAGCTATAAACAAAAAATATTGAGCCTATAGTTCATGATCCTAGAGAAGCTAAGTAATAAGGCGAACCCTAAAAAATCATATATATCCACCTGGAAAGTAAAACCAGACAAGATCGCCTTACAAAATTGGGAGCATGGGGGTTGGGGAGAAGAGGAAGAGGAGGGAAGGGGTGAAGAGAACTTGAGGAAATGGTATAGTCAAGAAGGAGGAAGAACAGAGATGAGAGCAAGGAAAGAGACATCTTGATTAAGGAAACTATTATAGTGTTAGCAAGAAACCTGGCTCTAGAGAAATTCCTAGGAATCCACAAGGATGACCCCAGCTAAGACCCTAAGCAATAGAAGAAAGAGGGCCTGATCTTGATTTGCACTGTAGTCAGACTGATGAATATCTTGAATATCACCATAGAACCTTCGTCCAGCAACTGATGGAAACAGGCAGAGACCCACATCAGAGCACTGGTCTGGGGTCACACCATCTTCATGAGATGAAACTAGAAAACAATGCTTGAGGCCGGGATAATGAATCAATAGAACACCAGGCGCTCCCTGCACAGACTTCCCTTACCTTGAAACAAGGAGACTTCCTGTAGCTCAGCACCCTGTGGAAGGTGTGTGAGAAACACAGATGGCAGAACCACCAGGGTTCTGATTCTTCACGTCAGAGCTGCCCAGAGAGGGTGTGCTCCTGAAAGACCTGTGTTGCTTACACAGGTCTACATTCAGAGATGCATGCTGCACCGATGGTGCTTCCTGCACAAAGTGCCACATTCCCCCAACTGTGATGACCCCGGAACCTCCTTGCCACTAAGCCTGACCTTGTACATGCCCATTGAGCTAGTTTATTCTTCTAAAGTCTCGATTGTTCAGAGAAGGAGGGTGAGTGATAGACCAGTAACATGGCCACCATTGATTAATGAGCCCCCTGCTGCCCTTGTGCCTTCAGGACTCACTGGCATGCAGCTTTTGCCCTCCTAGCCCTGCATTTAGAGGAAAGAAATAAGAGGTCTCTTTAGAAAGCCTGGAAGGGCCAAGGCGCGAGGGGCTGGGCAAGGCTACAGATCACTGGGGAAATACCAACCTGACCCTCTCCAGCCCTCAACAAAACCTTTTCTTGAGTGATTAGCCCCAAAGAAAGGTGATTTGTTAAAACCCTGGGTTCATGCCATTGTGTCCAGAGCCTAGGACATCTGGCAGGAGCGGGGAGCTCTCTGATACCAGGCTGGAGCCCCCTTTCTCATCCACTGGACTGTGCATCATTGAAACACTGGTTACTCATTCTCATGCTAATCCGTGAACTCCCAGAGCAGATGTGAAACGTTTGGCTCTGTTCTTGCTCACTTGTAAAGAACTAATGCAACTTTTTTAAAAGGGAAGGGCAAAGTTGGGCTGGGAGAGGGGCGAAGGTGAAGTGGGAGGGCAAAGAGGGGCCAGAGTGAATTCCAGAGAGGAATGGAAGCTCCCTTCTATGACTTTCCTTTTGGTGGGCCTGAGTGCTGCAGGTTATGGGAATTTCAGTAAAACCAATGTGATACAAGGAATATAAGTGAATATTATTGCTAGGGAGATATGCCCAGCTTATGATGCAAACAGCATTTACAAAATACAAAGGCAGAAAAACATAGGTGGCTCTTCCAAGCGGGGTCCTGTGATGTCTTCCTCTCTGCCCTGTGTAAAAGCTTCATGCTTGGAGTCAAGGAATCTGTATTTTGGCCTCCAAAGATTTGCTTGAGAAACATATGTCATGTTTTAATTACTTTATATTTAGAATATTATTAGAATTGAGGCTAGCTTAATTGGAAGCTGGTAATTGTCCAAAGGATCTACCTCTGTTTCAGTCCACAGTTCCTTTCTTATTGATGGCGAGAGAGGAAAACAGATAAATAACTTTAGAAGCTGTCAGGCATCTAACACTGTTGCTCTTCTGAGGCTCGTTTGACCGAAGTGCCTATATTATTGATGAAATGGTAATTCTGTTAATGACAACATTGATTCACTCAAATATCTAGATTTGTTTTCCACACTGTCATCAAGAAAACTCACAGGCAGACAGACTTATGATACATTTGCTGATGGCATCCTATCCCTCTTGCCCAGGATTTGTGGGCTGTTTAATGCATGCCACAGACAGAGGCTGTCATCTGCAAGGTATGCCGGCTCAGGCTTGTTTATGCCTTTCACCCGAATGTCCGCCGCACCCCACTAGCTCACATCACTCACCTTAACAGGTCTGTTGCACCAAAAACCTGTGCATGCTAAGTGGGCAGGTGTCTCTCTGCTACCCCTCAGCTCTCTCCAGTCAGTAGTTTAAATGTCCCTAGTCACAAGAATGGCCTGATGGCTTCTTAAACAGGCATCTTACCATCAGCTTCCTTAGAGAGTTCCGTGCTACAGTAGGATCATTATAACCCCAGGTGAACATGAACAATAGAAACTTCTGGGACACATAGCTGAAAGACAGAGCTGTTCATAGGATGAACCTGAGCTTGTCATGTAAGCCAAACAAAGCACTCTCTGCCTTGTCTGGCCTTTCTCCTTCTGTCACAGTGCTATCTTGGTTCCTTTGCAGGTCAGGTGCTAGGACCATTCCTGACTGTAAACACCTCAGGGTGCTTACTCTGCCTTCGCTAGCATCTGTGGCATTTCTAGCCATTTTTCTGCAGAAACCTCACCCTCACCATTCTGAAAGACTTTCTTTCTCATTGTCTTTCTAAGTCTAAGGGAGGGATGGAGTTCTCCAGGCTTTGCCAAACAGTGGCTTGAGAGCCTGGTCAAACCATCATTTTTAACTTCAGCGCCTACAGAGTCCCACTTAGGAGGGCTGGGGCCTGAAGCACAAGGAGCTTCTTCCCTCAAGATCACCACTCCATGATGGCCTGTGCTGAGATGGGCACATATGAGTCTTTCTTGCATGGTAGTTTCTCTCGGTGATCTTTTCATCTACACTGTAAGCCTGATACACAGGCTCTCTCTCTCTCTCTCTCTCTCTCTCTCTCTCTCTCTCTCTCTCTCTCTCTCTCTCTCAGAGAGTGCGAGGAGAGACAGATGAATATGCATATATGCACATGCACACTCGCTTATACCTTTTCAAATCCTCACCCATGTTTTCAAATGTCTGCCTCTACCTAGGAGCCAGGACCACACGTCTTTTCAGGTGTATACCCACTCTTCTGAATCAAAAGTGGAATGAGCTACTGTTCAGATGACCCTAAGTATCCATGTACAAACTTCTGTCTCCCGAATCTAAGAGAGACCTCACAGAATGGTGTCGACCACCATCACAACCCTTATAGAACTCAGCAGAGGTAGCTCTGTTTACACCCTGTAGAAGGGTTTTCTCTTCCCCTAGTCACATTCAAGCTGTCCCTTTGCCTGCCTGGATATTCCATTCATTACAGCCCTCTTGCGTGGATGATTCTTCCCTTTCCTGCTAAAGAAAGCACCTTCCATGCAACCTTCTGACTCCCCTGGGCCTCCTCCGGGCCCCACGTGCCTGTATTTCTAGTAGTGTCTACTACTTGCAACACAGTTTTGCATTTAGTGCCATTGTCTGTGTCATTAAGCATCATTCAGATGCACCATTAGCTCTCTATTTGGAGTTCCATTGACCAAATTTTATGTCTGTGACGGATCTTTACTTTCTTTCTTTCACAGCTAATATGCTTTTCACTGTCTACTCCATGTTCCTAAATTAGTGGGTCAGCTAGAAAAGGCTGTCTGGATGCCTCCCTTGTGCTGAGGACCGTCCTTAGCAAACCAGACAAGCTGTCACCAACGAGGCTCAGACATCCAGTTGCCTCCAAACAGAAACCATGTGTATTTCTCCAAAGACAATCACAGATGCTAATGTCTTTTATTTCCATTACTGAGACGCCTTCTGGTTGCAGCACAAAGCACCCTTCATGAGTTCGGCTTCACGCTGTTCCCACTACCCTTCTGAAATCAGCCAAATGCAATACTGACAATATTTGCCACTAACTGAGCACTTTTTCTGGCCAGACACGTAGTGGGCCATTCTGCAATATGAACACCGTCCCTGTGCACAACTCAACCCTGATAGTCTCTTGAGGAACCATTACTGCGCCTCTGCTGACCAGGAGACTGGAACAAGGAGAGGTAAATAGCTCACCTAGATGAGGCAGCTTCAAGATGGGAGAGCCAGGCTCCAACCCAGGTAGCTTACCTCCCGGCTTTAGACTCAGCACAGGGACCCTGTTTCTAGAATTGTCATTACACGATGGTGCAAATCTCCTTTGTACTTTTAAGATTTTTTTGAGGGATATTTTGAGACAGGGTCTCTCTACATAGCCCTGGCTGTCCTGAAACTCACCACGATGACCAGGCTGGCCTTGAGCTCACAGAAATCCACTGGCCTCTGCTTCCTAAGCACTAGGATTAAAGGCATGCACCACCATGTAATATTTTTAAATATTACATTTTCAGATTTGATTTTATTACTTAAATTCAATTTCCAAACTACCTATAAAGTGTGCCATCTTTAAAAATATTAATATTATCAGCCTGGCAGTGGTGGTGCATGCCTTTAATCCCAGCACTTGGGAGACAGAGGCAGGCAGATCTCTGTGAGTTCGAGGCCAGTCTGGTCTACAAAAGCTAGTTCCAGGACAGGCTCCAAAGCTACAGAGAAACCCTGACTCAAAAAAAATAATATTATCAGTTTAAATTTTTATTGTTGTTTAGCTTTTCTGAAGTACTAGTAGTTCAAGAAGATTTTCCCCGTAAGTATAAAACCAGACATTACATCCTCTACCTCTCAATATACTCTTTGCTTTTCTGAGCGGTAGTTTCCATAGGTTTATAGTACTTTATTTGTGACAGTTGCTCCTTAAGGCTGCATATACAATGCTCTGCTGTTCTGAGCATTTGAAGTTATAGCCGGGCCGAGACCAGTAGTTCGCTCTGCTTGCGGAGCCTTCATTTCTGAGTTTCCTGGGTGTTCTGTCTTTATTAGCTTCCCCGCACAGGACAAAGACTTTCTGTGCTTGCCTTCCTCGAGACAATTCTCCTGCATTTGAAATCAGCTCCAGCTTTGGCCCCATTTGTTCTGGGCTGTATCTCAGGAACACTAGAGATTTATACACTAATTTTATTTCTTTGTTCTCCATTTCTGTTATCTCCTTTCTCATGTTTACTGTTTCCCTCCATGGTTTCACTTTCCAAGGTTTCATTTTCCTAGAGTCATCCGTGGACTACATATATTAAATGGGAAAGTCTGGAAATGAACAACTTTTCCTCCATCCAAGGAAAATGTCCGCAAGTTATTCCATTTCCCATCTTCTTGAATGCGGATTTTGATTTTACTTCTGATGACTTTTAATGTGTCCTGCTGATTCCATCAATCTTCTCTTCTGTTTTGTCCTGTGCTCTCCAGGTTCCTTCTCGTCTGTCTCGCCTTCTCGTTCTTACTTCTTGCTTCCGTGTGCAGCGCATCCTTTGTTTCATCTCCCTGAGAGCCAAGCAAATGCACTCGAAAGTCTACCTGCGAGTGTTAGCCAGAAACTTCTAGCTTTCCTGAGGTCTGATGTTCTTCCATTTCCCGTTATCCAGCCGTGTGTGAGCGTCTGTCTAGGAACTGCGCTTGATTTGACTTGGTTCTTTTCGCATATCTTTGAACTTGTCTTTGTTTTGTATTGTAACCCCAGTGAACTCACAAACAAGGGCATGGGAAACGTGAAACAGAGTCTGTCGCATAAAGAAAAACAAGGCACATGAATTAATTTCAACCTCCATCTTCTTAAGTAGTTAAAAGGGCTTGCTGACTCTTGGGCTACAAGGGATGTTAGAAGGTCAAATGTGCTGAATTGTGTGAGAATAGTGAGTGTGTATATCCTTACAGAACTGAGTGGGGTCCAGTAGTCTCTGGCTGTTACATGGGTGATATCCAGGCTTTGGGTATCAAAACAAATGTTCGTGTCGGAGTCCCACATCTTACCATGTCTCACCAAGTTGTGGTGAGCCCTTCATTTTTAATTTTCATTTCAAAGCAAGTCTGAACAACTGAACCCCTACTGTCTCCCTTTAAATAACCCCTTAGCTCCTTTTAAGGGCAATGCTTCTGGAAGCTCCCGGAGAAGGTTGGGGATGTGCTGATTCGGACTGTGTTAGGATCTGTGATCCCAAGCAAGTTGTTCTATTCACATGAAGAAAGGAGAGGTCCTCCCCACCTTTGTCTTTGTAAGTCCGTATCACCAGATACTATTGATTGCCCTCATCTGCACCCAGGAATTTGTATAATTGTATTTTATTCCACATTAAGACCATTTTATTTAGAAAAGACGGTAGCAGTCCCCTTTATCCATGATTCCATTTTCCAAGGTTTCAATTACCAATAGTCAACCACAGTCTACAAATACTAAATGGCAAATCTCAGTAATAGGAGACATTCAAAGCAGCGTGTTTGAACCTCATCCAGGCCATGGCGCATGCTTTGCTCAGTGGGCTCACTCTCTGCATGTAGGAGTCACTTCGGAGCCATCTTGGTTATCAGCTGACTGTCACGTTTTTATGTTTGTGTTCAAGTAACCCTTACTTTCACTAATAGGAGTTTTGGGTTAGTTACTTTTTTGTTACCAACTTCCCAAAGGAATTATTTGGGCTTAACTTTCCAGAGGAGAGAGTCCATCATGATGGGGAAGCCGTGGCATGGTGGCAGGAGCAGGAAGCAGATGATCACATTTTAATCCATGCTTGGGAAGCAGAGAAAGAAAACAAGAAATGGGATAAGTCTATAAATCCTTAAATGCTCACCCTATGATGCACTTCTTCCAGCAAAGCTGCACCTCCTAAAAGTTCCATAACCTCTCTTGCAAATGGTATCACCTCCTGGAGACCACGTGTTAAAGTGTGTGAGCCTATAGGGGATAGTTTTCATTCAAACCGCCACAGACTCCAAGCATGAGAGCAGTGGTTTGAGAAATTCCAACCTCCAAAGAGGAGCCTCGGGATACTTGTCTCACATCATCTTAATGTGGCCGAACTCAGTATGTAAGACACTTTGAGAAAAAGAAGCATATTCATGCAATTTATATAACAGGATGTTGCTCTCATGCCTCCGTGTGAAGAGCAGTTTTAAACATCACTTACTGGCACTAAACTATAAATTAGCGTTTAACACAGGCTTGAAGGTTTAAAATCTCAGGTTTCATAAACATGCGGAAGTTTCTTTTTCATATTTTTCTCATTGTAAAAATCTGCTCCTACCTTTTTTAAATGCCCAGGGTATTGATTTGGAAGTGACATTTTCTTCCAGGAAATCTGAAGAATTGATGGCAGAAGGCAGAGAGATGCTTACATTTCAAAGGTATTTTTCTTTATTTTTGTGTATTTATTTATTTGTGTGTATATATGTGCACGGGGGCATGTCCACACACATTAATAGCACCTACGCGGATATCATAGGGCAGTTTGTATGAGTAGGTATTCTTCCTCCTTGTGGGTCCCAGGGATCGAACTTGTGTCCTTAAGCTTGGCAGCAAGCACTCTTCACCTGCTTAGCCACATCAACTCCTCTCAAAGGCATTTTTCTTAGAGAGTACCCTTCTACCTCAGTAACAATGTAATTTTTCCTACATTTTTACATTCCCTGTTTGAAGAGAGGCATGTGGAAGGAAGTCTGGCATGAGCAGCAAAGGAGAATGTGGTGGAATGGAGAGAAAGGCTTGCCAAGGCAGGCGACTCTGGCATTGATGCTTATCCCCAGCCATGGGCTTCCATGCGGCATCATTGGATGCTGTGAAGGGTGGGAACCCTACTGCACAGTTCAAATTCTCTCATTGAATTCTATCTTCTTGCCTCAGTTTCCCAGTCTTCAAGTGGGGATGAGAATTACTTTGTAGGGCTGTTAATCAGAGGCAAAAAATAAAAGTGTAAAAAATGTGTCAAGACACACGTATGTGTCACTCTCTCGACCACCAGTTCCTTGTGCATAAAATGGCATCACATATTAGGTATCATGCTATATCCATTCTCCAAGTCTGCAGGCTTGTTTTATGTTGCATTTTACAACAGCACATAGTTGATACACTCTACTCAGGAATCTGAATTTTGACCTTTTCTTAGACTAGTGGTGCAGGAGACTTGCCTGTTTCTGTCAATCATGTTTTAAATAAATACTGATTGGCCAGGTAGGAAATATAGGCTGGTCAACCAGACAGGAAGTAGAGGCAGGGCAATGAGAACCTCTGGGAAGCAGGAAGCTTCCCGGGCATTCCTGCACAGACCACCAAGGAGGCAACAATGTAAGCTGCCCAGCTGAGAAAAGGTACCGAGCCATGTGGCTAACATAGATGGGTTAATATAAGTTATAATAGCTTTTAAGAAGCCTGAGATAATGGACCAATCAGTTAATAACCTAATGTAGACTCTCTGTGTGATTTTCTTTGGGGCTTGCTGGCTGTGCGGTACTGGGCGGGACAGAAACCCCAACAAGCCAGCCCTCATGTTACAGACTGGGGACAGGTCTTGGAAACAGACAGTGATGGGCATCAGGCGTGGCGGTTCTCAACAGGTCATTTGGGGAACAGCCCATGCAAGGTGCGCTGTGTTGCTGAGCTCCGGTGTCCTGTGGGTAGGTTTATCACATCAATCTCAACCCAGAATATGTTCAGCTTACGATGGGCTTATGGGGATGCTAACTCAGTGCAGCTGCATTTCTGTTCAGAATTTTATCTGCACCTAAGTTTCCAAACAAGTATTAAATAATAACTTTACTGAATTGAGAGAGAGTCATCACTTAGTGATTAAATATTAGATTATGACTCAGCCATGATTCAAGTGCACTTGAAATTATAATTTATGCCTATTTTCCTTCTGCTGGTAATCTTTCATTATGTCAGTTTCATGATATAAATTTAATGCCATTAAACTTCAGCGGTTCAAAATTCCATGAGTAATGGCATTGTACTTCAGCTGTGATTGATACTGGCCTAAGCGTTCTGATGGGGCACCTGGCAAAGTGAGTTACTCAGTGGAAACTATGGGCTACCAAGAAATGCTTATTGCCCTGTGAAGTCATTCATATTGGCCAAGTTGTCAAAGGCCATTTACTAGAGTCCTTTTGGTTTGCTTATTTTGTTGTGGTTGTATTTTTCAGATGAGGTCTCACTATACGGTCATACTGGCCTTGGACTCTCAATACTGTAGTCCCTGTCTTCTGAGAGCTAGAGCGATGGGCACATACCTCCACACTTCAGTCTTCTTAAGTGTACATACCTTTGGGCATTAAGCAACCTCAAGTACAGAAGAATGGAAAAAGACAGTCAGACAGGTCCATGTCCACATAACTTATATCTTTTTAAGTATTCTGTGCCTGGTCCCTTATTCCAGGATACCATTTGTACTGTGTAAGATTTAGAATTAATATAAAGAAAGCATTCAGTGTACAATGCCAACGACACCGATCACCTATCTAGAAGACCTGGGTTTGATTCCCGGAACCCACATGGTGCTTCACAACCACCTGCAACTCTAGTCTCAAGGGATCCAGTGTCCTTTGCTGGCCTCCATGGGCACCAGACACACACATGGTGCTCAGACATACATGAAGCAAAGCACCTATATGCATCAAAGAAAAATAAATAAATCTTAAAAAAAAATAAGATGCTGATTAGAGTAGCGAGGCCATGGTTCCACAGCTGCTGAATAATTAGACTGTGATTTGAACTCAGATGAGCCCATAGGTGTATCTGCTCTCACAGGGGGCCTTGAACTGGCCCTCAAGCAACAACACTAGTAAACTCTAGTCTGAAATGCAAACCGCTACACCTTAGTCTCAGTCAGTTAGAAATCCTTTGGGCAGGGCTGGTGGTTCCTAGTTTATGAGCTCCAAAGGCAGAGTGTCTGTGCTAGCTAGTTTTCTGTCAACACAGCACAGCTAGGATCATTTGAGAAGAAGGATCTCAGTTGAGAAAACACCTCCATCACACTGGCCTATAAGAAGGTCTGTGGGACACTTTCTTGATTAATGGTTCATGATGGAACCATGCCTGGTCCACTTGGGCAGTTCCAGCCATGGGCATGTGGCCCTCGGCTGTATAAGAAAGCTGATCAAGAAGGCCACAGGGAGCAAGTCAGTAAGCAGTATTCCTCCACAACCTTACATGATTCCTCTACGACCTTACATGATTCCTCCAGGATTCAGCTCCCTCCTCCAGGCTCCTGCCCCCAGGCTCCTGCCTTGACTTCCCTCCCTGAAGGACTAGACCTATAAGAAAAATAACAAACTAGGGCAGTGACATGACCTCCTGCTATATTGTCCTCTGCTGCAGGTGACTTTCATTAAAGTGTAATTTTGCTAATGATTGATTCATATGTGAATTTTTATGCTATCCTCTCAGATAAATGCCTGTGCCCGGATCAGCCTTACTCATCACTGGGCTGATCTCTTTGTCACACTAAGAGCTAGAGCATCATAGGAAAGAGAGTAGCTGCCACCATCATGACAGGCAATTGGGATTTTAAGTAGAATTCCTGTAATTTGGGGATGAGAATTGACAGGATTTAAACTGTAGATCTTTGGCAAATATTTGTCAACACTACTAGAAAGTGGGAACATTAAAATTTTTTATTTATGGATAGAAACAGCAAAAAATGTGTGATTACAAAGTCTCCACAGTTGGCTTACACAGTCCAGGCTTATCTGTACCTTGATTCTTCCTTGAAGGGCAGGGCATGTCAATTTCTCTTCAAATTAAAAAAAATATATTGCCAGGCGGTGGTGGTGCGCACCTTTAATCCCAGCACTCGGGAGGCGGGGCAGGCAGATCTCTGTGAGTTCGAGACCAGCCTGGTCTACAAGAGCTAGTTCCGGGACAGGCTCCAAAGCTACAGAGAAACCCTGTCTTGAAAAACCAAAAATAATAAATAAATAAATAAGTAAAAATATGAGCTAAGCAGAATTCATAGCAAACACTCTTAATGGACATGCAAGCACATGTCTATAGGCGTGAATATGCATAGCAACTTACACAGACAGCTCCAAACTGGAAAAAACACCTTTATGTCCATAACATGTAAACATAAGCAAACTGTAATATAGCCATATAACAAGATGCTACTGTATGACTGGAGGCAGTCATAAGAACCCAGATGAACCATCAAGAGAGCAGACTTAAAGAAGTCACACTGCAGGGGTCACATATGCCACTGTCCTAGTTATGTGGAATGCTAGACAATGCAAAAACAGCAGAGAGCCAGGAAAAGGGCAATGGCAGACAGAGATGGAGCAGGAAGATACAGAAAGGGGTCATAGAGAGTTCTTATCTTGAGCGTGATTCTGGGCGTATTATGTGTCAAAACCTACAAACAGGTACATTTTAAATGTGTGTATGCCAAGTAGAGTTCAATATGACTCAGCAGTTAAGAGCAATTGCTTTTCTTGCAGAGGACCCGAGTTTGGTTTCCAGTTTCTATGACAGGTGGCTCCACCTCTAGGTGATCTGACACCCTCTTCTGGCCTCTCGGGGTGCCAACATACATGTAGCTACGTATGTAAATGGGTATATGTGCACACATATATGCATAATAAAAAATAAAAACAGTAATTTTTAAAGTTTTCTCTTTGTTTTACACAGATGTGACTGCCGTCTAGAAAAAAACAAAAACAAAAACCAGGCTGATTCACCAGGCATCGTGGTGACTTTAGAACCCACAGTTACGATGCATTCTGACTTTTACTCTCTGAATTGTTTAACAGCCTTGTCCTCATTTCCAGCTTTCCCCTTCATCCCTTCTCTGCTACCCACTGCTGCAGTCATACCCAGCCCAAATGCTTTACAAACCACGCCATGATTTATTAACATACTGTGAGTTGCATAGAGAAGACCACAGTCCACAGTTCGTGACACAACCAGTCAGAAAGGACAGAGTATTCCTGGTATCATCTGAGCGCATCTGAGTCTTAAGGACCAACATTATTATTCAGCCTGTGAAGTTTGGCAACTACGTATGTGAGTATGTATACTAGACTTTAACAAGCTTTTAACTGTAGGCTAAGATCAATCACTCTTAAAGATGTCACCTTAGATTTTCTTATGGCCATAACTATGTCATTTCCAGAGTCCTATAATCATCACATCTGGTCACTATCTCATTCTTGTTGAAATCTTTTCTTTCTTCTCCCAGCTTACTTTCCATGGCAGCCTCTAAAATTCTCTCTTCCTCCTTCATCATGTTTGTATTAAGAATCCCTCCTGTGACCTGTGTCACTCTGGACCTCTAGGCAGGACACAAGGAAATGTCCCAATGTTGATTTAAAAGTTGTTGGTTTTTGTTTTGTTTTAATCTGAGTGAGCTGGCTACACCCTATCACCTGACAAATCCACCCTCCCAGTATTAGAGATGAAGATTTTATACCTTTGCTCCTCATCTGGAGCCGCCTCCACCAAGGCCTTCCCTGTGGCTTGAGAAAGCAGGAGGAAGGGCTAAGTGAGGAAGAGCCTGGATGTTAGAGCAGCAGTGGGGGAGGTTCGCAGGCCAGAAGAGCCTAGGGGACCTTGACATGTGTGTCAGGTTATGTGTTAATAGGGAACTAATGAGCCCTTTGCCAGAGGTGATCAGTTGTAGCGGGAGATAGGGGAAGTCGTGGCCCTTCCTGACAGACAGAAACCTGATTGGGGGCTTCTTTTTACCCCGTCAGAAGAGCCCAGCCTGAACTGAGCCCAGATGGAATTTATGATGTTACCAGTGGCATTGTCATTTTGGGAATCAACTTGGACCTAACAGAAAATTCAAGATGGAAGCATCATGGGTCCCAAGGTGGCTGACTGGCTCTCTGCTTCTGAGCTGTCGTCTTGCATGCTGCATGCTTTAGGGGGGCAATAGCACTGTCTCCTCATCTGACAGTGGGGAGGGAGGGGAGAGACGCTGGATAAAGTCTCTTTTAAGGACCTTAATCCCACTCGAGAGGAAGGAGCCCTAATAGATCGCACTGGCTTTGAAGTGGGACATTGGAACAATGGAAAGGGGCTGGAAAAGAAAGAATACAAGAAACAGTCAGTTGGCAGATGGAAAGTGAGCCAAGGACAATGAGGTAGTGAAAGAACCTGTTTCCAGAAGAACCAAGTCCCCTTGTGTTTTTCTTCAATCTCAGACAACGTCCAGCCGTCACTGAGTGTGGGTCACTTGCTTGGTCTTGCACTGAGCCCTGTGGCTAATCTGTGACTGCTCCAAGCTTATCTGGTTACTCGTTCCTCTAGTTACTTTGGACCCACAGCTTCCAAGGACTGAACACAGGGGCGCCCCTGAAGCACTCAGGATTGGTAGGAAGGCTCATATGCACAGGGCCACAGCTCGGTCCCGGCACAAGCAAGTCACCTGTTAGTGTTAACCCGGTAAACACAAACAGCATGAAACTAAATGCTTGGAGATGGGCGATGTTCTATTCAGATAAAACTGCTTACCCTAAACACATCTATTGATGAGTAAGAAAAAAAAATGAAAGTAAACAAGACACATTATCTGTTCTTGCTCAAGATTCTAGAGTTGTGCAACAGACGCAATTGAAGGAAGAGCAAAGGTAATAATGTTACAAGCAAAAAAGAAAAACAATGAATTGGAAAATGAGGATGTTAGTTCTATTTCTGAGTTTTAAAGGAACAGCACAACTCTGACAGGCTCTGCACTCCACACTTGAGACTTGATGGCTGCAGTGGTTTCGCATGCCTGTAATGTTATTGCACTTGACTAAGCGTATTAGCCTAGAAGGATGTCAAAGAGCTAATGTACACATGAAAATTATTCCCATTTGTATATCCCTCCCATGTGCCTGCCAAGAGTTGGGTGTTTGAATGGGGACATAGGTCAATGGTAAAATACTAGCCTTGTAAGCACAAAGTCCTTGGTTCAATTCCAGTCACGACAAAGAAAGAGGGGTGTCTATTCCTTTGTTTCCTGTTGGTGCATGCGGTAGTTTGAATAGCAATGGCCCCTATGGACTCATATGTTTAAATGTTTGCCACATAGGGAGTGACACTATTCGTAGGTGGGGCCTTGATGGAGGAAGTGTGGCATTGTGGATGCAGGCCTTGAGATCTTATATATCCTCAAGCTGTGCCAAGAGTCACAGTCTCTTCCTGCTGCACGTGGATCAAGATGTAGAACTCTCAGCTCCTTCTCCAGCACCGTGGCTGCCTGTATTCTTCCTAGTTTGCACCATGATGATAGACTAAACCTCTGAACTGTAAACCAGCTCCAATGAATTGTTATCCTTATAAGAGTCACCTTGGTAGCCAGATGGTGGTTGCGTAGGCCTTTAATCCCAGCACATGGGACACAGAGGCAGGTGGATCTTTGAGAGTTCAAGACCAGCCTGGTCTACAAAGGAAGTTCCAGGGCAGTCAGGGCTATTGCATAGAGAAACCATGTCTTAAAAATAAAACAAACAAACAAACAAGTTTCAGTGGTCATAGTATGTAGCAGGCTTTTTCTTTTGGGCCACCAACCAGCTTCTGAATCATGAAACAGAGACTTTTTAGACTTGAATGCTCAGCCTAGCTTAGGTACATTTCTGCCTAGTTCCTTTTAATGTAAATTAACCTGCTTCTCTTCATCTTCCTTTTGCCTTGGGTTTATTACATTTCTTACTTCTGTACGTGTATCTTACTTTCACTGCTCCTCCATAAATGGCTGGCATCTGCCTGGCCTCTTGCCCTGGGCATGTCCTTCATTCTCTCCTTCTCTCATTCTTCTCAGGCCTAGGTTTCTCCTCCTATTTATTCCCTCTGCCTGCCTGCCTCACCTATCTCCTTCCTCTGCCTGGCTCTGGTCCATTCAGCTCTTTATTAGACCCATCAGGAGCCTTAGGCAGGCAAGGTGAAACAAAGGCAGCACATCTTTTCATAATTAAACACACAGCCTTACATTGTTAAGCAAATGCGCATACACAAAAGTAACGCACCTTTGCACGGTTCAAGTTGTATTCCACAGCAGAAACAAAGGTACTGCATCTTTGCCTGGTTAAACAAATATCCCACCTCAATAGCCTAAAGTCCTGACTAGACCAGTGCATTTACAGGGCTACATACCTGTATCTTCTCACCATGTGGGAACGTATCATGTCCACATTGCTTTGAACCTTGCTTTATCACGCGCCAAAGGAGTTGCTGATAAGCCTGGTAGTGACCTTGGTGTCCGTCTCACCCAATTTTAGCATCCCAGTGCATTCCCCAAGAATGCTGTCTTTTAACTCTGTTGCTACTTTACCCACAGACGTCGCCAATGCAGCATGTCAGTCAATCCGGTCTCAGACACCCCTGCGAGCATTCCTGCTGCCTTCTGCTCCCCAGAGGAGCTATCATTTCTCTATTGATTGGGGGTGGGGCTTTGCCTTCCTGCAAGTCAATATTTTCCCCGTAACTCCTAGATTTTCCATTGTCTCCTTGTTCTTGGAAACATTTTCTGCCTCCAGTGTTTTTAGGCTGCAGTTTGGGGGGACACCTGGGAACTGACTCGCACATTTCAAGGCTCCCCAGCAGGAAATTCTACGACTCATTGGCCACAAGAGCAGAAATAAAGACACCTCCTCAGTTTTCTTCCCTCCAGATGCAGAGATATTAATACAATTTGTATAAATTCACAGAACAGCTTTTGGTGAGTAAATGAAGGTATTGACCCAGAATTCAGTCTTATTCCTCTCCTCTGCCTTGAATTATATTTCATTTATTGTAATAGACTGGTAGTTTTCACAATGGGAATGAAATAAATTGTTTTGTAATTTTCTCCATTTTGTCATACTGGGAAAGATATTTTCTACAAAGAAATTGCAGTCGTACGACAGAAAGGTACTTACATTTTTTTTCTTTAAATCTTTTAAATTACCTTTACTGTGTGTGCACACGAACATGTGTCTCTCTGTGGAGGTCAGAGAACAACTTGCAGAAGTTTACCTTCTATAATGAGGGTCCTGGGATGAAGCCTGGAAGTTCAGCCTTGGTGGAGTCTACCACCTTTGTTTGCTGAGGGGGCCCATCAGCTGGATTTAATTTTTCTTATGAGAATGAAATCCCCTTGATGCGCACTGATTCTAATTTTGCTTATGGAGAGTGGCTCTGCTGTTGTTTCTGTGACAGCCATCTTGCCCCCCAGCATTTGTTCAGCTCTTGGTCCACTTAGTTTCTATCCTTTCTCAGTGCTTCAAACCTGGTGTAACCGAATGCCACAGCCGATGTTTGTTTAAATGACAAAACAGTAGCTCCATCTTAGAATTTCATCTTAGACTTCGCCCACTGTTTGGCTAGGCTGTCAAGGGTCCTTACACTCTTTCCTTGGCTTTTCCATAGGGTTTGGTCACTGTGGTGAAGGCAGGAACTGTGTCTGGTAGAGCTATGTGGACAGTGACCTCTGAGAACTTTCCACCGCTGTGCCATGAAACAGTGAGGTGGGAGGGGAGGAAAGAGCCAGGTCACCACAGCCCACCTGCTACCTCTGGCCTTGGAATCACCCAGGGCCACTCTCTTGTCTCCCAAATGCTTTTCTCCAGCATCCTCAAGGCCGAAGGAAAACTTGCACTTGTGCCAAAACCGTATGCTCAGCTACATCTGATTTCCATGTCCCTGTAATAGCAAAACTAGTGCGTTCCTAAATATCCATCAACAGAGACGTGTTAAGTAGTGAAACAGACAGCCTTCCTGGGCAGCGCTCCAAGGCAGTGAAACTGAACGCATTCGGATGTCTGTCAGCTCTAGGTTGATTCCATCTCCCTAGCCACCGCCCCATTTCGCATCCATGCATTATGCAACATGCCTTGTTTAAGCGGTCCTATTTCCCTTTCTACCCATAATTTCATTGATTAATCTTGAGTGGATCAGAATCTGTGTGAATATGTTCACTTTACCACATTGTTCGTGTTTCTTGTGAGTGGTTGGATGAATACGTAGAACCAAAATATTTAAACAATCTGAATATAATGAAAATGGAAACCATTTTAATGACTTGACATTGTAAAATATGAACCATAATGAAAACAGCAAAAAAGGGAAACTTTACTTCATATCATTGTCAAAACCTAAACTTGAATTTGACAAAGGCTGGAAACAATGTGATATTTTATAATATATATTATAATCTTTTTTTTTAAAAAAAAAAGCCAGGTGGTGGTGGTGCACACCTTTAATTCCAGCACTCAGGAAGCCAGAGACAGGTGGATTTCTGTGAGTTTGAGGCCAGCCTGGTCTACAGAGTAAGTTGTAGGACAGCCAGAGAAACACAGAGAAACCCTGTCTCCAAAAACCAAAAACCAAACAAACAAAAAATAAAAAAGAAAGAAAAGAATATTTTAATATAGCATGGCCTTTCCAAAAGAACAAGCTCCCAGATAAAACCTTAGTAAAACTAATATAAAAAGCAAAATAAATAATAATAATACCACATAATCAGACAGATGAATGAGGACACTTAAAAATTCAAACAAATTTATGGGATATGAAATGTCATTAGATCTCAGAAGGGGACAATGACAGGAAGTATTTTACTCTTTGTAAAATGTGTTGAAGTCCGGCGGCCACTTCTATTAAGTGTGTATTTTTAATAATAGTAAGAAATGTATATGATTCCTTGCTAAGGTTTGCTTTGCTAAATGATGAGACTTCAGAGGCATCCTTATCAGTGACACTCGGAGAACACCCACTGTTGCTGTTCCTGGACCAAGCATGATCCTTAGCAGTCTATCCAAGGAAACACAGCAAAGGCAGTGAGTGATGTGTCTTTGGGAAAGAGGATTTTCCATTTAATTATCTGCAGACCAGGTGACTCTTTACTGAAAAGCAGTGTAACAAACAGAGGGACTTACACAGATGGCAGTTCTTGAGGACAGGTGTGGGAAGGTTAGTACTGTATATGCATCAGTGGGCAATCATGAAAACTATCACGGGGTGGAGAGTCACTCACTAAACAAACTTCTAAACCATTTGGGCATATATACAATAAGCGATACTGGGCTTTTTATAAAGATAAAAATGTTTCCTGTGTGATAAAATGGGTTGACTGGAGGAGGAAATAGGGACATAACATATTCTTAGACAAGGTTACATTATAAGCACATGAATCCTGCTCCATGCCATCAGTAAATGAAGTGAATACTAAATATTTGGGGAGAAATAAATACACAGAATTGGTTTATTCAACAGTGAACATTTGTTCGTTATGCTTGTAGAGTCAGGAGTCTAAGGTCAGCTCACAGCCTGGGAGGGAGGGGGCGGTGAGGACACTCATCGTCCTTTACCCTCAGGAGCCTTCACACTGTGGAGCGATGATGATCCCCATACTGTCCTTTTCTGACAAAGACATTAATCCTGGCCGTGGAGAATCCACTCTTATGATCTCTAAAGAATCTACCTCCTTGCCTGGAGATTAATTCTTCAACATAGAACCTGAGTGAGACACTGACATTTTGTCCATAGTAGTTGGTTTTGTGTGTGTGTGGGGGGTCATATAAGATGGGTTCATAATTCTATGAAAATAATGTGTGGTTCTTTTCAATAAAAGAAAAATAAAATGTCTCAAGATGAATTCAAGTGTTATCATATTAGGTATGACATACAGTTTAGAGGGTTGTTATAAGAAAAGGTAGTGGGAACCAGCTCATCACCATGGGCGGGGATGGTGTTAGACTGCTCCCATACCACAGAGAAACTGATGAGGTAAGTACTGCAGCTTAAACAAGGTTTATCTCACCAAAACTCACAGTGGGATTTACTTGTAATATAATGGCTTTGAGATTGGTGGGACCATTGAGAGGTATGGCATCCTGGGGACTTGTCCTGATGAGGGGTTAAAGCAGCTTCTACAAAGTGGCCTTCTGTGAAAGCGTGCTCTAAGGAACCTGGGCCTCTTCCACTCTCGGCTTGTGCCTGCTTGCCCTTCTGTTTTCTGCCAGGAGTTGGTGCAGCATGAAGTCATGAAGCCATCATCTGTAGGTGGAGGCTGCTCGTTTGGGTCACCCAGACCTGAAATAATCACACAGAAACTATATTAATTAAAATATTGCTTGGCCTATCAGCACAGACTTCTTATTAACTAACTCTTACATCTTAAATTAATCAATTTCTATTATTTTGTGTATCAGCACAAGGCTGCAGCTTACCAGGTAAAGTTCTGGTATCTGTCTCCTTTGGCATCTACATGGTGTCTCTCTAACTCTGCCTTCTTTTCTCCTCTATCTCTTTGGAATTTCTGCCTTGCTCTATTCTGGCCTGCCAGAGGCCCAAAGCAGCTTCTTTATTAGCCAATGATAACAAAGCACATTCAAAGTATACAGAAGGAAATCCCACATAACCTCTCTCTTTCTGTCTAAATAAAAAGGAAGGTTTTAACTTTAACATAGTAAAATTACATATAACAAAACAGGTATCAAGTAAGAATTGCAGTTACAATATTTACATCATTTTATCTTTTACCATAACTAAGAAAAATTTAAATTATAACTATTTATTCTTCAATTCCATTAAAGACCCCAGAGGATATAATGTTACTTATGTTAACAGGAAGTACATTGTAAGCAACTTCCAAAACTCTGGAATTGACAGAGACATCTTGGACAGTCACCGAAGAAGTTCTTCTGTAATATTGGGACATCCATCTTCAGCCTATAGGCCCAGAGTATCTGGCAGACTTTTCTGTGGAGCAGTAAATCTGAAAGACTGTTTCACCTCTATTGGCAGTTTGTCAGTCACTTTATTCTGTGTCCTGCAGAAAGTCTGGCAGACTCTTTTATGAATCAGGAACCTTGAAGGATTGTCTTACCTTCTTTAGGCAATTTTAGCAGTCATCTTTTGTGGGTCCTGAATGCCCAGTTTATGCAGCATACCATCACGCACTCCAGGCAAGAGCAGTTTCTTGCCCAAATGGCTAGCCTTGTCATATTGAAGATAAATTCCATAACGAGTTTTTTTTAATGTCCATTAACCTCGTTTCAATAATATGTGTTGCCAGAAGCAGACATGTCTCACTGTCATGAAAAGTCCTAAGTTCTTAAAACATTTTAATGCCATATTCTGTTAGTCTTTGATAGGTTTGAAGAATACCAATTTATCTGAAATATATCTCTATATATCAAGAAAACCTAACTAACAAGACTACAAGCTTGACTATTATAGATGACTATATATTAACCTGTATTTGTTAATTGTACATTGCATATTTAAATGAGCTTCACAAATACAATACTTTCAACAAGAACAGAAGTGCATATAACAAAACTGGTCTCAAATTTGTATCAATAGACCGAGATCCATACCAATGTAAGTATTCATATCAATGTCAATCATCAGGAGCTGTGTGGTTGGGGTACTCTGGTCTTGGACTTTGAGGACAGTGGTCCAAAAGCAATCTCTTTCCTTTACGTGTTACCCAGTCTCTGGTGTTCTGTGATAGCAACAAAAAGCAGACTAGGAGACATGGGAGGTCCTACTAGGAATCTTACCTTCTTTAGGCAATTTTAGCAGTCATATTTTGTGGGTCCTGAATGCCCAGTTTATGCAGCATACCATCACGCACTCCAGGCAAGAGCAGTTTCTTGCCCAAATGGCTAGCCTTGTCATATTGAAGATAAATTCCATAACAAGTTCACCTTCTGCTCTTTCCTAGGCTGTTCATCCCAGAGGCTTCTGTTTGCCTCCATCTGAGGATCAAGACCCAATCATGTGCATTCAACAGATCTCATGGAATCACGGAATCACAGTGGAGTACTGTTCTAAAAGTGCTATGCCTTCAGTGACATGGCTCTCTAAAAACCACATGTTCACATGGTTGACATGGTAGAAGGTTTGGATTGTTCTCAGTCCTTAAAAAGAAGGATCCCTGTGTTAGAGGTCACCCTATGAAAAGCTCACAGTGAAAGTTGAACTTTCAGTGTTTAATTAGCAAAGTTATGTATTATCTTTGCAGGCTCAGCTAATATTATTCCAACAGTTAAAAAGACGGAGGC
>JAQHUG010000025.1:7156059-7171680 GCA_028555095.1 Dicrostonyx torquatus | reverse complement strand
CCTCCAGATGCAGATGTGCAACTGCTGGCTAGCCCCTAGTGCCTCCAGATGCAGATGTGCAACTGCTGGCTAGCCCCTAGTGCCTCCAGATGCAGTCTTCTTTGGCAAAGTTGTATCTCAGTTATTTTTGGTTTTGCTTTAATAAAATGCCGGACAGCAACAACCTGAGGTAGGTAAGATGTTCTTTGGTTCAGTTTCAGAGGAACTCAGTGTCTCATGCCTGGGAAGATAGGGCAGAGTTCATGACAGCAGGAGCCTGTGGTGGCAGACCAGGCAGCAAAGACGTTTGGAAAATACACCATTAATGACCAACCCACTTCTATCAAATAGATATCACCTCCTGAAGGCCCCACTGCCTTCAAAACAGTGCCACAGCTGGGGACCATGTGCCCAAAACCTGAGACTGTGTAGTACATTCTAGACTCAGACACCACCATGGTGTCTTTGCAAATTGAGATGTAACTGAAAACGAGGTCCTATTGGATGGGATAAACACTAAGTTCAATTCCTGGTACCCTTACATAGAAAGACATAGATGCAGACGAAAAGAGGAAAGATGGCCATGAGGCCACGGAGGGGCATCAGGGAATATCAGCAACCATTAGAAGATTGGTGAAGACAGGACATATCCTTTGTAGAGCCTTCCAGGAAAGTGGACTCCTATTGCATGTTGGATTTGAACTTCAGGCCTTGAGAACTATGAGAATATAAATGAATGCTGCTTGAAGTCACCTAGTTTGTGGTGATCCATCATGGCAGTCCTGGGGGGATGAACACAGTGTGTACTTTAATTGGTTCATAACACGCCTTCAAAGCTTTATTGTGCCGTAAGGATCAATACTTAGGACTAAACGTGTGCATTTACCACACTATTACACTCTATGTCCTTATTTTAAAATACTTAGGACTAAACGTGTGCATTTACCACACTATTACACTCTATGTACTTATTTTATAATACTTAGGGACTAAACGTGTGCATTTACCACACTATTACACTCTATGTCCTTATTTTAAAATACTTAAGGACTAAACGTGTGCATTTACCACACTATTACACTCTATATCCTTATTTTTAAAAAATAAATAAATCGATGAGAACATTTGTCCCACAAGGTACTGCATAACTCACCCACAAATTGACAAGGGAAAATCTTGTGGACCCATGCAGTGTGGGGGAAGGGGAGGAGGAGGGAGTGTGGTGCACAGCCCTGGCCCTGGCGGGATCAGCAACACCAGAGGGAGGGAAGCTGGAACCATCCTTCTCTGGTCAGCACTTGCTTCCTCTTTAGCTGCCTGAGTATACAGAAAGGGTTTTTACGATTCCGCGGGCTCTGTGAAAACTGCCCTCATTGACATTTGTTGGACCTGCTTTGAAAACTTGCTGAAGATATGTTACAATTTATATATTTTTAAAAAAATCAACTGATGTCTCATGACTTAAAAATATTTCACATTAGGTTAAGGAGCCTGAAAGCAGTACTCCATCCACACGGAAAGTTCCGGTATATTTTGGGGATAAAGTAAATAACTCACAGAGAGTTCTCCAATTCATAGAGCAGGAATACCTGTAAATCACATCTGGTAGGAGGTCAATGTTCAGAATTCACAAAGAATAGGGAACTGAATAGCAACAGACAACCTAATCAAAGTGGATTTGAATACACCTTCCTCAAAGGAATGTACAAACATCCAATATCTACATAAAATTACACACGGTCATTTCCTTTTTCTAATTAGAAAAAAATTAGTTTTCTGTCTCCTTTCATGACTCATGTATCCTGTTGCCTATATATTGTCCTTTCTCATCACCTCACGCTAACCTTGCTCAGTTTCCTTTTGAAATTTTAGATTGTCCCTGTATTTACACCTCTTTGTATAGATACATGTACATATCATAGGTTATACAGTCTATGTCTTGAATGTCCCATACAGACTCATGTTTTCAAGGCATGGCTACTAGACTTCAGACGCTGTTGGGAGGCAATTGAAGCTCTGAGAAGTGTAGCCTAATAGGCAGAGGTTCAGTCATTGAGGGCACGCCCTGGAAGGGGATATTGTACCCCAGTTCCTCTCCTAGCTGCATCCTTGTGTCATGAGGTGAACAGGAGTCTTCCACCACAGGTTCCTGCCACTACAGGCCCAAAGCAGTAGGCAAAGTGGCTATGGACTGGAACCATACACCGAAATAAACCTTGTCCCTCTTAAGTTAGTCCCTCTCGAGTATGTCACAGTAATGGAAAGTTGACGCACGCAAGCGAAACTCACTTAAGTGAGTTACTGGATAACTGAGGGGCATAGGCATCGAGTCCTCTACTTCCAGTTACTTTTCTTACTCAGCTACATTCACTTTTTAAAAATCAGTTACAAGGAGGAAAAATAAGACGAGTCCTAAGGGGACAATCAATGAAAACCTCTTGCAGCAAACGTGAGACAGTTTGTTTCTGTGTGTCTGGGTCCTGACTGCAACGCAGCCCTTCCCTCCAGAAAGCAAGAAAGAGAGGCTTTTGGTCAAAGCAGTAGAGACAACATCTCATTTGAAAGTAGCTCAGGTTTTTAAAAATTTGTCCTCGATTTTAAAATCATGCACATGTGCTGTTCACACGAGTTTAGGTGCCCACGGAGGCTAAAAGAGGTGTCAGATAGCCCTGGAGCAGCGTGTGGTCTTGGAGCCACCCTTGAGCTCTCTACAGGGTCCACACTAGCTCTTAATCTCAGAGCCATCTCTCCAGCCCCAGTCCCTCAGTTCCTAAAAGCTCGCGGCCATCTAAGACTGTAATCAAATAAGCGCCATTTAGATCAAAGGAGATTCAACCATCCTAACTTTAAAACTGTACTTCATTGTATCCAAGGCAGTGTGTGCAAACATCCTGCCCTCAAGACTTCTTTACTTTTCATGATCTATATTGCCATGTGCGCGCGCACACACACACACACACACACACACACACACACAATATATTTAAAACTGAAATGACTTTAAACCTTCTGTTAAGGAGTGAGGTAGCCAGGTGTTTTCCATGCACTAACATCCTTCGGCAAGGGCTGCAAACAAAAGCTCAGGCTGCAGCCAGTGTGCCAAGAGCATCCCTTGGACTTACCTACAGATGGATCCATGTCTCTGCTCCAGCTCCTGCTAAGCTTGTGACTCCCCAGAACTGCCATCTCCTATCCCTCACTTGCAGGACAGGACTTGTTTCCAGCCCTCCTGCAGAGGTGGGGAAACCATGACACTTGCCCACAGACCCTCTTACTACCCAGATCTGCTATTCCTGTCTCATATCCTTTACATATTCATCAAAAAGATGAGTTTCATTTTTAAATAAAATATTTTTAAAAACTAATTTAATAGAAAAATTCATTTAAAATTTAATTTTACTATAAAAGTATATGATGTCTTTAAAAATAAAAGCTCAAATATTAATACTAAAATAAAGTCAATCGTTGCCTGTGTTGCTTGTTTTTGGAAAGTAAACGGAGAGTGCATAAAATCACATCACCGAACTGCCTTGCAGCACTCTGTGGCACATTTAAACGTCTGCTTTTCAACTGAGAATTCGGTTTCTCTTGATTCTTAATTTTTATTTCACCAACTTAGAAAGCCTAGAGGTGTCTACTCCAGAAATCTCTCTGATGCTCTAGCAGCCTACCGTGTGCTTGATAAGGTGTCTTTCAAAACCTGCACCCATTTCTTTCATGTGTCACAGCGCAAGAAAGAATAGAGTGGGAACAAAAGCAAGGAGTGTGCGCTCTCTGGGTAATTATCAACCTTTCCAATTATTTTTGGCCAAATCAATAATTCATGAAAATTACCATTTGTCAAGACCTTAGTTAAAACCCATCCCTTGAGGAATGTGGTCCCCAGGAGAAATGATGGAACAAAGAGAATCCCAGATACTTGGTGAAATATCCTCCACCTGGTCTCAAGCTAAACCAAGCCCTGACTCCATGCAGCTGAGGCCCCGGTATGTTCAGAAAGCATCCATCCTTCCGGGTTCCCGATGGCAGCTAGTCCTGTAAAGCATTGGCTTAGATTTCTTGATGCATGTTCTTAGAACAATGGGTATTACTGGGTAAGGGATGGGTAAGGGGAAGTCTGTGGCCCGAAAGACTTGGAATACAGTGGTAGTAAATAACATCTAGTGGGGTCCTTTCTGCAAAGTCATCTCAGAGATGACGATATGCTAATGCATATCACGAATATTCCAGAAGGGATGCCATTTCCCATATGGACTTCTATCAAAGATTGATGTATTGTCTTACGGAGGGATTCCCAGGACCATGGTCACATTTGGGACACACTGGCCTCTTCTAATATTGCAAAGAGCAGGAAAAGAGGCACTTGCTAGGAGCAAGCTCCGGTGCTCAGCATGGTGGCCAGCCCTCCCTGAGCACCAACCCTCTGTCTCTCACACATTCCTTCCTTCCACTGTGTCACAGGAATAAGAACACTTCTGACAGCTGTACTCTAAGTAAACTTTTTATCTGTTATTTCACTGTGGAGCAGCTACCCTCTCACCTCCACTGCAGACGTCTACAAAGTCCTTCTTCCTAACTTCCCGAGTCACATTTCACTGGGGCCTCCTTTCCATATCTCAAAGCTTAACATCCAATCTATCATTAGTCATCAGCTCATTTTGAGACTGAAACAATATTGCCTTCTACATGAGATTGGGAAGAACTGTGTGTGATTTAGACAGCGGGGGAGACAGTGAAATGTCATTTTAGGTTCCTGTGCCCTGAGTAGGAATTAGCTTGTAATCCCAGGCGTGGGCTAGAGTCTGAAAGTGATTTGACCCAGACGCTTCCTTGGCCATTGTCTGCTTCCCGTTTATTCCATCTGCCTGTCCTCTTAGCATGTCCCCAATTCAGGGGACATTCAGGCCCAGCTGCCAATACAGTTGCGAAAACAGACTAGCAAATATGCCAGTGGGAAAAGCTAACTGGGAAAAGCTCAATTCAAATGCAGTGCATGGGTGAGCCTTGGACTTCTTTGTCCTCCCCAGTGTGTCTCCTCTATCACAAAACTGTACTTATTCCTCTTTGTAAACCAGGTTAGACTTTTCTCCTTCTGTTTTACCCTTTGCTAATGCTTTCATTGCATGGCTTCATAGCTGGCCCCAAAGGAAAGCTTCATAATGGGCAGCTGACTTTTAACTTGTCCAATTTCCCTGGCATCTACCTCTCAGAGTAATTGCTTTTATGATTTTTCTTTGTTAGCTCTGAGTCTGAGAAGAGGAAATCAGGCAATTGAATTTGAGATCTGAAGATCATGAACCTGAACTTTCTGTCTCCTTTTCAGGTTTTTAGCCATACATATATCTGATGTTTTGAGAGCAAGTAACTTTAGGTTCAGAGAAGCACTGGACTGGACTTCCAATCTTCTAATAATGTTGAGACTGAAATAAGTTCAGAGCGAAAGAATTTCTATCTACAAATAATAGACTTTTCGGGAACCTGTACTGGGACGATGTGTATATAGCCAAAGCAAGTGGATTTACCGCGTGAGAATAATCAACTGAATTTCAAAAGCAAAGGCTCTGTTTTGGGGCAAAAGCAACCAAACAAAAACTAGTTTGTTCAACCCCTCACAGAATAAGTAACCTGGTAGCTTAGTGGTGACTTTTCTCTTTTTGTGTGTCCTAGGGTCTCTAGAGTTAGGTGACATGGCATGGCTACTCTGTGAGTTAGGGAGCCAGCCTAGGGGTAGGAGAGCAGGTCCAGACAGACAGACAGGTGAGAGTAGGTGTGTCCTGATTGGCCTCGACAGGTAAACATAAGCAGCTCCAGCTGGAGTCATTGATCAAACCACCGCAGGGATATCTGGGGCAATTAAGGGAGACACGATGCTCTACCAGCCCTGTGGCTGTTGAAAACAAAACTGTCATCTGCTACAAAGTACATCAGCCTGTGCAGTTGTGTGTTCCCAGGCACGGAGGAAACCAGTGCCTCAGACCAAGTTCTCCGGTCTCTTGATCACCCCTGCTTTTTATCATGAAGGAAAGTTCAGGCTGTATCCTCCTAACCTGCGAAGATTTGAGAATTAGCAGGTCTTTTTTTCCCAGAAATTTCAGGAAACCCTTTCTTGATATACTTGTATCATTTACACCAGCCCCTCACCCTCACCCTGGACAGGAGAATGGACTAACGTGCCTACAGCCCAGGTTGGGGCCAGCTTCATCCAGGGTTTGGAAGAAGGATTTTCCCAGGAGAAAGTCTAGGAGCTGCTGTAAGAAGGGAAGGCAGATGCTTGCCAGAAGCCTCGGAGTAGTCAATCCATGTAAACAGAGGGAAACACCTTCCCATGGGGCTCACATGGGCCAAGGAGAATCAGATCTGGGAAATTACTAGAACCGGTGCGAGCTGGCTAGAACTCGCTACACCGACTAGAACAGGGCCTTTGCTACTCAGAGCATGTTTCTTCATCTGACAGACTATTCTCAGGAAATTCACAAATTTTCAGGGAGTTCTACTGTGGTTTGAAATTTTATCAACCCTAGAATTTGTGGATTAGAAGAACAGCCGCCCCAAGTCATATACAAATAACACTTCAAGGTAGAACCTCTGGTAGGGGACTAAGTCATAAGGACACTGACGAGTGGGTAGGTTATCACAAGAGCGAGGATTCTATCAAAGACACTGTGGCCTTTTTTTCATAAACTCTTCACCACACTTGGTGAGTCCAGCCTTGTCCAGCCTAGCCCAGGGATTCACCAGTAAATAAGGCTTTCATTAGAGGGTCCCTCCCTTGGGCCTCCCAGCCTCTGGGACTTTAGGGGGGAAAACTTCCCTTACAGACTACCCAGACTCAGGTATTCAGTTATAGCAACAGAATAGAGCACCCACGTGAATGAATAAATGTGTATTTGTTCCCAATCATACAGCCCAACAATGCCTAAAGTTGGGGTTTCCCTTGCTGCTCATACCACAGGGGAGAAGGGAAATCTTGTAAGGTCTTTAGTAATTTCTGGCTCATAATCTTTGTTTGCGTTAAAAGATGGCTTCTGGAAATCAAGTACTAATGCAGGTCTCTAAAGGCAGAAACAACAGAGGCAAAACTATTGGATGAAAGTACTCAGGAACAGCAACAAAAAAAAAAAAGAATGCAGCTCCATCACTCTGAGCTTAGGACTGAGGTATAAACTGGAGGGAGAGAAAGAAGATGGTAGGACAAAGCAGGAGGATAAAAAAGTGAAATTTCTGCTTCTGGGGAACTTTCTAAAGTTAATAGGTAATAGAAATGCTTTCTTAAAGCAAAAAGAAAAAAAATACGCAAACAAAACACAAAATATTTTGGTTATGGAGAGTCAGCCAGCAGATATTTATTGACTGTCTCTGGGTCACTATGCTTACTGCTGTCACGCCAAATACAGTGTCCCCCACCCAAATTCCTCCAACATTTGTTTTGAAATCTATGGCCTCCTCCATCCTCTTTCCATTTCCAGTAAATAACGGGATGTCACATTTGCTGTCGTGATAAAGATGCTCACTCCTCTGGCATACTTCACCATCTTGACTTGGTAAAAGAAAGAGCCCACTACAAAGGCAAAAGCAGCCATGAACATGTTCACAGACATTCTATCATGATGGAGCTCTTGTAAAAACCACACAAGGTATTCAAAATCTGCTGTCTGCTTTCTATTCTCCCCTCACTCTCATCAACACCTTCCCCAGGCCAATTACAGAGTTTATTTCAACGGAAACATGGACTCTCTACCACACAGTACTGCCCTTCTGGTCCCTCGGGTACTTTTTTCTCTCACTGAAACTCCCCCAGCCCCATCTTCCAGCTCTTCTCTTGATTCATTGGGTCATTCAGCACATCTGTCCAGGGAACATCCTTGTGCCGGAAATATGTTGATCTTCTAGATGTACCAGTGAGCAGCAATAGGGATTTACTAGAGGTATTTATAGTAGGAACCCGGAAAGTGTAGGTGGTCAGACCTCTGTGTAACTATGGTCCATTCTGAGGTTCTTGTACCATGAATTCTAGTTGGTCTTAGTAATAAAACCCAGAGTTAAATATAGGGGTTAATGCTGAAGACCAGAGAAGCAGAGAGCCAGCAACTAGAGAGTTCTTTTACCTCTACCATCTCAGACCAATGGGACAATCCTGTTCTCAGACTGCATATCCAGACTCCATTGTCTCCATCAAACCTCAGACTGCCCTGAGCTCCTGTTTCCTTCTTCCTTATACTCTTCTCTCCAACCAGTCATATTACTCCTGTCTCCACCTCCCCAGTGCTGGGGTTAAAGGCATGGGATCCTAAGTGTTGGAATCACCTTTATGTGAGCTCTGTTTCTCTTTTAGACAGATTCAATCTTGTCCATCCCAGGGTGGCCTTGAACTAACAGAGATCCCTCTGCCTCTGTCTCCCGAGTCCTGGGATGAAAGGTGTGTGTCACCCACTTCCTGACCTCTGCTGTCTTAGCTCTGTACTCTGATCTTCAGGCAAGTTTTATTTGTTAAACCATAAACAAAATATCACTGCAGGTTCTGAACCAGCAGCTTTCATCAAACCAAAGAAGCAGTCTTAAAGATGACTTTCGAACTGGAATCTGCAGGATACTAGAAGTGAACACCGCATGCCTTGAGGGAATAAGAAGGGCCATCTGGGACTGAATGTGGAACATATAATCTGGTATTTGTTGAGAGTAATGTTATATTCTGATGAGCATGGGCAAAGATTTTGTTTCATTAAGTGTGTAGGCTATGGCTGGAGAGATGGCTCAGTGGTTAAGAGACTGCTCTTCCAGAGGTCCTGAGTTCAATTCCCAGCAACCACATGGTGGCTCACAACCATCTGTAATGAGATCTGGTGCCCTCTTCTGGCCTGCGGGCATACATGCAGGCAGAACCCTGTGTACATAATAAATAAATCTTTTTTTTTTTTTAAGGACTATAAGCTCATTAAACCCATGTTTCCCCCCCAGGTAGGACACAGTCTTTTTGCATTATCTCTTGTTCCCGCTTCAGGGCCTGACCTGGATACATGATACCAGCCAGCTCCTGAGCTCTCTGACTTCTGCGTTGGCTAGTCTGGTAGGGTGTGCTGATTCCAGATGGTCCAGATGAAGTCAGGGATACATATGGGGACAAGCAAGAGGCAGGTTAAAAAAAAAGTCTCCAGCAATGCTTTCTGTATTATCTATCATCTGTTTATTTCTACACACACACACACACACACCACCACCACCACCACCACCTCCACCACCACCACCACCACCACCTCCACCACCACACACTTCTTTCTCTTATTCCTTCCCTAGAAGGTCAACTTGGGCCAGCTTTGCCAAAACACCAAGGTGTAGTGCTTTTCTATGTAGCTATTCCTGCCAGCTACGATCCCCTCTCTACACTGATCTGTCTCGCTTCTGTAGATGTAAACTTAGTCGCTATGAGGCCGCTAACCCAGGAGTCCTGTGATATACGTGGGTTCTGTCGCTGCTGCTTCTCTATAAGCAAAGCTTCTAGGAGTTGTCTGTAATGGACTGTGGTGTCTGGCTGCTGCTGAGACCCTATAGGGGCCTTCCTCCTCTGAAACAGCACTGGCATCTAAGCTGCCACTTCAGTAGTCACAAGCTACACGTGGGTACCAAGCATCTGAAATGTAGCTTCAGTAAAGGTGTGAAAGAAGAGAGCACACACTACCTCCAAAGACTTGGATTAAGAACAGAAGAAGAAGAAGGAAGGGCTGGTAGTCCCTTTCCACTGTTCAAACAGTACCACAGACTGGGCCAATATGCACAACAGACATTTGTTCAGTTTATGTTTTTGGATGCTGGGAAGTCTGGGGGCTTGAGGCCACACCATTAATGCTCACAGAGGGATATACAGGTAGACTATCACGTCATGATGAGCTACAGGTGAACTCGGAGCCCAGCGCATCCCAGCTGAGAAGACAGATGTTCTGATGCCTGAGAAAGTACTTGCTTTCAGAACACCTTTTCAATGGCCACTGGTTTTGTTGCCTTCCTTCTACAAGCCAGACTGAAACACACTGAGGAAAGTTTGGAAATAAATGAAACCTTAAGTCAGTATTAAACTTCAAAGTGGTTTGTCAATATCCAATTTTCAGACATAATAGGACATGGAAACTTGGCAGGGTATGCTGCTCATCCTGGGCAAAGGCCGGCATTTCCCGGCCCTAAAATCTACCCAGCTCTTCATTGGCTGTAGAATCCACTGTGTTTGGTAGTTTATGAACACAAGACTATACCCACCTGTGAGTTTTTAGCCAGCAGGCCACACAAGATCCACTTCCAACCAAGCAAACTTAGAATCAGTAGCACCCCTGTGGAGGCTGAAAGGCAACCCCCTAACTCCCACTTCAAATGGGGTACAGGCAGGAAGAGGAAAGAAAATCTAAGTGTCAAGGCTGGGCAGCCAGAATTCCTAGTGAGGTATCTTCTGGGCCTTGTTACCATGGCAGCTGGGGGATAGGGTTGGGGCACAAAAATGTCTACAAACACAGAGATAGGAATAAAGTGACCAGGGCCTTTGAGGATAAGGAGACATTAAGATTGGAACAAAAGTGAAATATCTGGGGACCGAAGAGATGGCTCAGCAGTTAAGAGCCCTGGCTGCTCTACTAGAGGACCTGGGTGAGATTCCCAGCACCCACATTTAGTCTCACAACCGTCTGTAACTCCAGTTCAAAGAGATGGGGCACCCTCCAGTTGGCACCAGACACCCAAGTGGTACACAGACACACATGCAGGCTGAACAGGCATACACATAAAATCAAAATAAAATGAATAAAATTGAAAAACAAAATCCCCACAGAGAGACCCCCAAAGAAAACAATGAAGGCCCCAACATCTGCAGATTCTACTGGCCACCTCCCCAGGAGTCAGCAAGGGGCAGATTTTTACCCCTGTGTGACCTGCTCTGCGGCCACAGGAAGGGTATCCAGAGTCAGGGGAAATAACAGGAAGAGGAAATCACTGTTTACGAAAGGACTCTTAACCCTCGAAGAGTGCAAACCCAGCCTCGCATAGCACAATGGTGCACACACGCAAAGTAGTAAGCTTTACCAATAACTGGGCATATGGATTTGGAATCAGACCCACATTTTTTTAAAAAAAAAATCTTAATTTCTACTTCTGATTTCTTTATTGATCTATTTCCTAAGGGGTTCCTTTTTAGGGGCGTGTCACGGACTCTCGGTGGACAGTGAGGTAGAAAATCAAATCTACCCTCAAGAATTCTCTTTGCCCAGACAAATCGGGGGCGGGGCCTGCCGGAGCCGCCAAAAACTGAAAACAAAACTTCTCAAGTCTCTGGGACTAGAAGGAGGGGATGGGAATGGGTGAGCTGGAAAGGGGTAGGGACGCCTAAGCTGGGACAAGAGGAAACAGGAACTGGGATCTGGGGAGTTCAAGGCCGCTAAGGGCTAAAAAGAGCCAGAAAGGCTTGGGAACCCCTTATCCGGCAAGAGGCTGACAGGGTGGGCATCAGATCCAAGCAATCGCACAGGCCCTGTCAGTTGACAGCGGCCCAGAGACCTGGAGGTGGGGGGTAGGAGTCGGGAGAGGGAGAAGGAGGGGGGACTGTGGGGAAGGGGCGTCGCCTCTGTCGCCCCCGCCCTCCCCAGTGTACTGGGCGGTGCCTCGCCACCGCTTTTTTTCATTTTTTAATTCTGTCCCACCCCTCTGGCCTCTCTAGCGGGGCAGTGAGCCTCTGCTCGGCACCCTGGCGCGGATCCCTGGGTTGGTCTGGCCTGGGCCACTGACGTCACTACCAAGTTTGCTGCCCTTCGCGTCCCACGTGTGGCGGTAGCGGCCAAGGAGGCTGCGGGGAGCGTGTAGGAGCACAGTGGCAGCGAGCACTGACAGGTCCCGAGCTGAGGGTCCACTCCAGGAGGCTCCCAGCTGGAGCCCCAGAGGAGTGGGTAGACTTCCGGAGAGTCCCAAGAGGCCAGAAGGCTCGAGTTCCACTCAGACAGAGGGGCTAAGGGGGACCTGGCTCCGTGCAGAGACGATCTGAGCCGGGACTCTGAGCGCGCTCCTGGGAGGGCCAGGAAAGCAGAGCAGCCAGCGGCTGGGAAAAGGGTCACACGCTTTGTCCGGAGCGCACACAGCTCTGCGGACCAGGAGCCCCGCGTCCCCTCCACAGGGACGGAGCCAAGGATGCACGGTCGCTGAGCCGAGATCCGCACCGAGTAGCCGCTCAGGAACCCTGCTGAGCCCAGCGCCTTAGCCACCGCCGCCGCAGAGACTGCCTTGCCGGCGACTCTCGGGGACTCGGGGCGCCGAGCTCTGCCCAGCTAGGCTCAGGATACGAGCACGTTTCAGACCCGAGACGATGGTTTCTTAAGCACGGCCCCGAACCCCTTCCTGATCCTTCGTCCGGAGCCCGGGACCCCGAGAAGGGCTCGCGGGCGGCTTCTGGTCCCCGCTCCAGCTCTGGCCGCCGCTCCGCGGGGCACCTCTCCCGCAGGCAGGGGCGCTCGGGCGATGTGGCCTCAAGGCAGCGAGCGGGATGGCAGGGCTCCTGGTGCAGTCCTGGCCTAGCATGGCCCGCCCGTCGTCAGTTGCCTGCGGCTAGGATGGCCCCCTCGGGCCCCGCCGGTGCCCAGTCAGGCCCGGCTGAGCCACTATCGCGCAGCATCTTCAGGAAGTTCTTGCTGATGCTCTGCTCGCTACTCACTTCCCTCTACGTCTTCTACTGCCTGGCCGAGCGCTGCCAGCCCGGGTCAGGCCCCGTCGCGGGGGTCCCGGGGCGCGGCGTCTCTGCAGGACCGAGGGAGCTGGCGGCGTGGCCGGCGGGGGCGCAAAGGAAGCGCCTCCTGCAGCTGCGGCAACGGCGGAGACGCGGGCGGCCCGGGCCAGGCGACAGCGGCGACCAGGATGAGCAGAGCCCTGGGCTGACCGCGGCTCCAGGAGGCTCCGGGGCGGGAAGCAGCGTGGCGGAGGCCCAGTCCGGGACCCTGGCCCTACTCCTGGACGAGGGTAGCAAGCAGCTGCCGCAGGCCATCATCATCGGCGTGAAGAAGGGCGGCACTAGGGCGCTGCTGGAGTTCCTGCGCGTGCACCCCGACGTGCGCGCTGTGGGTGCGGAGCCTCACTTCTTCGACCGCAGCTACCACAAGGGCCTCGCCTGGTACCGGTGAGCGCGGGGGACCCCCCATGTATATTTTTGAGCGCAGGCTGAGCAGAGAGGGAGACTTGGGAGGGGCGGCAAAGGGGAAGTAGTAGCTGTCCCCCATTCATTCTGAACTCTCATTCCCCCCTTCTCCTTTGAGAGGGGCGGATTGAGAGAGGAAAGGGGGTTGTCTTCATTTTAATCCTCAGGACTCCCCCACCCCCGGCAAAAAAAACCAGCTTGCTCCTTGAAGTCGCCCTTGTATTCAGACGAAGGAAAAGAAAAAGAAAGACTAGAGAGAGTTTTCTTTAAAGTCAGAAACATGTTCATCATTACTGGGTTATCCCACTAAAGGAAGCCTCTTTCTGTTTCTTTATCTTTGAAGGTAATTCCCTGTTGTTAAAACGGTGTTTGCCCCAGTATTTATTTGCCTTGACCCTTTGCCAGATAGTTGTCCAAAGTGGTAAGTCATATAGACACTTAGTGAAAGTGTCAAGTGCCGGGAGTCCATGTAGTTTCAATAATCTATGTCCCAGCAAGTGCCAGCAACCAGTCGCTGCGTCTTTAAAGAACATTTCCTTGGTAATACCATTGGCCTGACAAAAACTTTTCTAAAGAGCTCTGAACAATTATCTTTACAAATAAGATAGCTAATTTAAAAAGGAAAAGAAGTTTATAAAAAAAATAAAGAATCGTGGCAAAAGCAAGGTAAGCTTATTTGGTAGTGTCAAATGCAGATCACCTATAAGAGTTAGCCAAGCTCTAATAAACTCTAGTGTGGCCTGGATTGAGTTTGCGGTTAAAAAAAAAAAAATACTCATCATCCCCACCCCCGCCCTCCAAGTTCAAGGAAAAATCATATGGTTAGAATTTTCCCATTTTATAAAGTTCAGCCTGTTCATAAAACATTCATTCTCATTATAACTGAAACAATATTAGAGAAGTTATGACACAATTGAGCTACAGCGAAGGAACCATTCATAAAACAGAGACGGGCATGATGTGACGAGTGTATTTGCGTGTAGGGTCAAGAACATGTTCAGATCGATTTCAGGAGCTGAATTTATAGTTTAGTCCTAAAAAAAATCAGATTCAAACATTAAACACTTCTAAAAACAGCAGCTTTCCATTCATTGGAAAGAAAAACAATCAGCCTTCCCCGATACAGAATATATATCATTTAAAATCATCAGCCACTTAAAAAACTGCCCCCCTCCCCACACTTCCGTCATTTACCTTGTACCCTGTGGAAGTTTTTAAAAACTGACCTGTTGAATCTGGACAACAGGTCCTTCTTCTGAACACAAAGGCAGTTCTGTGCCTCAAGGACACAAGAAAGGAATGGCTAAACACCCTAATGCTCTTATCTATAGCCACTCGAATTGAATTGGGCCCCGTACAGTGCTGGGAGGGAAGGTTTCAAGCCGTCAGTCTGAAATTTCTAGGCCAGCCGCAGGCTCTGAGGTACTATTAAATACGGCGGGCGAAATATTTAGTACTGACCTCCTTTATTTTCGTTTTGCTCTATAAACTTTATTTCCACAAGGTAGGATTGTTTCTTCTTATTCCAGCACCGTATATTTGAGGGCACGGTATATCCACAGACCTGGATCTGATTTTCTGTGGGACTTTCTGAAATCGTGTAAAAGCAGGAAGGTTTCAAGGTAACGAAAAACACAACTACTTTAAAAAAAAAAAAAGGCAGGGAAAGAATGAAAAGCAAAAGTCAGAAACTTTGAGGCTGCTGCCCTTTGGAAACTGGCGGTAAGCGATGAAGGAGCTCTCCTCCGCTTGTTTACCCCTGGCAGAGGGGGTCTAAAAAGCAATTTATGGCAGTTACAAAAATAACTGCACAGTAGACTTCATGGTTTGGTGAATTTAATTTTCCAAGTGTTGGAACAATGTCTTTGTTTTAACATTCACAGTGAGTGTTTTTTTTTTTATTGAATGCATAAATTTAAGCTCACGGAGTAATATGAAAAACTTTTTTTTTTTTTTAAAAAAAGCAACAACCTGTGGAGCCTGGATTATGGGATTATGTAATGAAAATTTCCCCACAGTTCTTTTTCTTCTTGACTCTGAACTTGGAGTTTGATGTTCATGAGAAAGACTGAAGACTTAACTCTCTATATGAGAAAACCCCACATGGAATAACTTGAAGTTACTGTGCATGTTGGCTACTTATACCTACCTAATATATAGAACAAGGATCTGAGTAAACCTTTCTAAATTGCCCCAAATCTGCAATAGAGAATTTCTACCACATATTTAAGACCACACACACACACATGCACACACACACACAGGTACACAGGCACATTACACAAACAGACACATATACACATGCAGGGGAAAAAACAAAACAAAACAAAAACAAACTTCCTGCTGAAAAAATTGAAGAGAAGAAAATTAGGGAAGAGAAAAAATATGGGTAATATACATTTATTTTTAGATGCTTATTGTCATGGGGAAAATAAAAAAGATGTCTAGTCTCTGCTTCTACTCTTCCCTCGCTTCTTTCTTTCTTTCTTTCT
>JAQHUG010000025.1:7091088-7156009 GCA_028555095.1 Dicrostonyx torquatus | reverse complement strand
CTCTCTCTCTCTCTCTCTCTCTCTCTCTCTCTCTCTCTCTCTCTCTCTCTCTCTCTCTCTCTCTCTCTCATTTGTTGACAATTTGCTGTGGCAGTGCCCCCTACTGTCCTCATGAAGGGAGAAAACTTGCTTTTAGGAAGTTTGAAGAAATCTCTCGGAGAAGCTTGAGAGTTAGAAACTCCTGTTGATGAGATGTTTCTATGTATTTTCTCACGAGAAGAAAATAAAGCATGAGCTGTGTTTCCAGCATAGAGTATAAGTTCATCTTTGAAACAAATTATAGTAAAATGCAAATGAATTTTTTACTCAACATCTTAACAGGAGGTTCTTCTTATTGATTTAAAGCCTTTGATGTCTCAACAAGTCTCCTGGCGATGGTTTTTGTGTGTGGAGGCTTGTTCCTAACAACTCAAGACACTGCAGTGGAGGATTCTGGGTATGAAACTCCACCCTGTTGGGTTTGAAAAGCATTCCTTCCGCACGACTTAATTTAGCAGACATGGTATCAGTGCAACAAATGTCTGCGGCTTGCACGTCATGTGACAGCAGTAGTTCAAAGTGAACTGTATCTGTTTCCATTGCACGAGGGGTACGATCATAAAGGCGAGTGGAAATAACTTCACTCTCTCCAAAATGTGGAGATCTTTACTGGGAGTCAAGACCAGTGGCCTCTATTGCAGTTCAAGGGCATATGAACTTTGAACTGAATGAGAAGGGCCCTGTCCCTGCTTGTTTATTACACCTGCAGAGAAAGTGTATTCTGTTTTCCTTACAGAGACAAAGGACATATATCTGTAAATTATTTAAATAAACTATACATGTACATATTCATACATATATACACTCTTCCTTTGGTATCTGTGGGGCATTGGTCCCATCCCTGGTAAGCGTCAAACTTTTCAGACTTTCAAGTTCTTCCTATGAATGGTACAGTCCTTGCACATAACTTAAAAATCCTCCTCTGCACTTTAAATCATGTGTACATTATTTATAATGCGTGATACAATGCAAGTTTTATGTAAAGAGCCGCTATAGTAATGTCTAGGGAACAGTAACAGAAAAGAAGTCAGGACATGTTCAACACAGATGTCATGTTTTCATACACAGTTGGCTGAGTCTCTGGATGCACAACCTGTAGATACAGAGGGCCTGCTATGCATCTGTCTCTTCTGTATCTATTTATCTGTCTACACCTCCACAAAAACACATACGCTTACATGTGGCTCATTTAACACCCTATATCTTTATTTGGGCCATAATAGAAAGCATTCTTTATGCTGTCTTTGGTGCTAGCATGTCCCACGTTTTAATTCCCTTCATTAGCAAATCTAGACCATTTAAGCAGAGAAGACTATCACATTATAGCATACAGTAAAGATAGACGATTACTCAGCTTGGAGTTTTGGAGTTAGTGTTCTCCTGACTTCATCAAAATGTGCAAGTTTTAACCTTTCATGGCTTTATTTTTCAAGGCCACTAGAGAGTCAACTTAGGAGAGGAACTTCCGGCTTCCAGGAGAACTCTGCATTTTGTGGCAGCTGGGAACAGCTGCAGAGGACCTCCAGGAACCATTCCCATCCCCTGCACCACCATCCCCTTCTGCACAAAGAGTCTGAAATTTAAGCCAAAGGAGGTACAGATCCTGGCCACCCATGCAAGGTCATAGGGACTGAAGTCCAGAGACTGTGTCCTTGAGTAAGCAAAGAACACTGGCTGGGGAGGACTCTGAGTCCAGGGGGTTCATATCTATGGGGAGAAACGGAGCTATTTCTTCCATGAATATACTTCCCACCTACTATCATTGTCTGGATTCTGGGTTCTTTCCTTGGAGATGTCACTGATAATTTAATCAGCCATGTGTGTGTGTGTGTGTGTATGTGTGTGTGCATGTGTGTGTGTGTGGTGTGCATGTATATGGGCATAGTAGTATATATGTAATAGATGGGGAAGGGATAGAATCTGTATGATTAATTAAATTATTCAATAAATGCTTAGGGAATGACTCAGATGTTCCAGGTACAGAAGAGGCTCTGATTATCCTGGAACTGAAATACCTTGCGTCTGCACTTCCTCCTGTATGCCTCCTTTTGTAATCTGAGGGGTACCGTGTGCTGCTTCACTCCATGTGAGAAAGCAAAGATAATCTCTGGGTGGAAGTCCCCCCCAGTGTTATGATCTCCTGCTCCACCTTCCCTTAAAAGAAAACACTCTGGCCCAAATATTTGTCTCATATAAATAAACCGGTTGATTGGCTAGGGATGAATAAGTGCCAAGTCTGTGTTTCAGACGGGTCATGGGAATAAAGTGGGCCTGTGCAATTAATGACAGCAGGGGCTACCCTTACATAGACCAGATGTTCACATCGTGAGGAATGCTGGTCACAGAGCAAACAAACCTCCTTGATGTAAACAACCATAAGAACTGGTCATCTCTCCAAGGGACACATTGAACAACTGCAAACTGTAGTCACCGTCAACGCTATTGCTGGGTCTAGGCAGGAACCCCCACCTAATAGAGGTATAGTTGATACAAAGAACTGGTTTTGCCAGGCACAGTGCTCCGCCTTGTAACTCCAGAACTCTGGAGGCTGACTTGGGAAGACCACAAGTCTGAAGCTCACCTGGCTCCCTATGAGGCACCATATCCAAAAACCAGATTACAAAACTCAATAATCTAGGGTAGTCTCTTGGTCTGTTTTTCCCAACAGAATTAAACCCTGAAGTCTGGGAATTTGTTATCCTTAAGTAATGAGTTAAAATCGTGGAAGTAAAGTTTCTCACCAGATACGTGGCTTTCTTATATGCACAAAGGGAGGAAATGGCACGGAAACAACACTTGCCCTCTGCCCTTCACCTTGATCAGATGCTCAACACTTCAGGATGTGTGCTAATTTGATACACTTTAAAAATCTCTGTGGGGTATATGACTACAACTAGTAAGAAAACATATGTGAAGCCAAGCTTTAGGAACGGAGCCAGGGCTCAGTTCTCTCCTAATTCCTGCTTCCAGTGATACAATCCTTGACTAGTTGGCATTCCTCGGGTACCTGAACGCAAGTTCTTGGGTCTCTTGAGTTCTGTACCACAGAGTACAGTTTTAACCAGTCTCAGGAGTCGTCAGATGATGGCAGATGTGTGGCAGGAATGGGGGAGTGTTTATTAATAATGCAGCTAAGTACTTGCCATTAGGAATGCAAGAGAGATTCTTTGAAAGGATATAAACAAAATTCCTTCTCGCTTGAGAACAGCCTAGTTTGATTGTGTTGTGTAGCGCCACCTAGTGGTAAAATGAGCAGCCAGTAAACCTCTTTGCCAGAGCTCTGAGTGCTTGCTCAGGTTGTGTTTGTGGCCTTGTAGAAGAGCAGTGGAGGGAGAGGGAGAGTGGGAGAGGAAAAAAGTGGGAGAAGGGAAGAGTGGGAAAGGGGGAGGAAGGAGAGAGGGAGGGAGGAGGGAGAGAGACAGAGAGGGGAAGAGAGGGAGGGAGAGGAGAGAGAGAAAGGGACTGGGAGAGAGGGAGAAAGGGACAGAGAATAAGGAACTATGTAACACATAACAGGTACCATCCACCTAGCCCAGCTGCTGCATTTTGCCTCTTTTAGGTAGGGGCAGTTCCCTCCTTTGAGGCAGGCACTTTATTCTTTGGAGAGAAATAAAAGAGACTTGACTTGACAATAAACCCGAAAAGCAAGATACAAATGATTAGAGGATTTATATTAGAAATGTGTAGGGGAAGGAATGCCATATGCCCCAGATTACTTTTGTTAGTGCGTTTTGCCTCTGTTTCTGAAAGCTGGCTTCAGATGGAAATGTTTCCAGATGAGTTTATAGCAGGCCTAGTCCTTCCCCTGTGTGCTGCAGGCTCTGGAGGAGGGTTCTGCGGTTCTTAAGGAAATAAGAGACACACAGAAGCCGGCTTAACCCTTGGAGTTCCTGCTGTGTGCACTCCAGATGCAGGATAACTCCTGGGACAGAAGTCAGAGATGCATTTCCCTGCTCAAGGACAGATGGAGGCAGGTTAAAACAGTGGGAAGGGAAGGGATAGGGACATTATAACTGGGCGACTGGAAGAATGACCTTAATCGAGTAGCACAGTGGCTGAGGGCAGCACTCCCTTCTGCTGAGGTCTCGTTTATTGTCCTGATGTTATCCATTAAACATAACTTTCATCTGTGGGATATTTTCTGCTGGGTCCAGAACCCATGTAAATATGAGTCACCAAAATTGAGCAACCCTCTACAAGACATTGGTTCAGGCTAGAAGAGAAAAATAAGTGAATTGAGAATAAACTAGGAGAGTGTGCATGATGTGGTTCATTGAGCAAATGGCATTAGGTGGTCGCTTGGGGTTTCTCTTACCAGTGGTCAATCACAGGCTGAACATCTTAGTGGAGAATTCCAGAAATGAAGAACTCACGCGTCTTCAATTTGGTGCCTTTCTGGCTGGCGGGATGAGATCTCATGCTCTCCCACATGTGTGAGTCACCCCTGCGTCCCGTGTATTCGCATTGTATAGAGCACCTACCTGTTACCACTTGGCAGCCATCTCACCCCCACGCTCCAGGAACCCCTATGCTTCCAATGCAACTAAGCCTTATTTTACTTAACAGTGAGACAAGCACAGGAGTAGAGATGCTGGCAGCTTGAACTTGAGGAAGAAAAGGCACGAAGTGCTTCCCTTAAGTGGAAAGTCCAAATCCCAGTCAAGAAAGAGAAAGAAGTTCTCTTGAATGCTGACTCGCTGAGGGCTGTGACAAAAGTGAGTCTTCTGTCTGCAGGATTTTGAAGGAAAGAGAAGGCTGTACAAGTTTTACTGGCATGCCCCAAACTGCAGAAGCTGTGGCCATAGCACATAAGTGCTTAGCAGAGAGGTAAAGGCCATTACCTTTGTGTGCGCGCACATATAAATCGCTTGCATTTAGGGCTGTGGTTTTCCGGCACTCTGGGGTTCTTGGAAGAATTCTAGAGCGAATAGAAAAAGGGGTACTTTCTGATGTTTGTGCGCTTTGTTTGGGGATGACACCTCTGCTTGTAGCCCAAGCTGACTGCCTCAGCCTCCCACATGCTGGGATTATAGGCATGCGCTGCCACACCCAGTCTAGTTGACCGAGATGACCGTCTTGTTTTTTAACAGTGTGTTTTACTTGGCCTGTATCTGTATAATGATACCCACCTCCCAGAGGGCAAAGTTTATCTTTGTGCTATTTTGTGTGATTCAGATATCTAAAATTATCCCCAAGCCCCACACGAAGCCAACAGAGAACTGAAGAAGAGCTTAGGGGACAGCGAAGGCAGCTTGTGCTCAGGCAGGCTACAGACATTCTGTGTGTCCCGTGCTTCTTACTTTGGAGCGCCTGTGTGGGCTGCCTGCTTCCCCTCCTTGCAGCACCTGTTGCTCCCAGACAGGATGACAGCCCACCCCCTAGCCTTGTTTTGGAGCAACACTCCCTCTTGGCTCATCCACAGAGACAGTGTTCTTCCCGTCTTCTGCTTCTAGATGGCAAAAGCGAAGCGAAGCAGGGAGGAAAGGCCCCCGCCCCGAAACTCCCTCTACAGACAGAGAACTTTGCACAAGTGCCTGGGCTTGAGAAACAGAAAAAGCCAAAGAGGGAGTCAGACAATGAAACACAGGGCTTTTTCAAAACTATTTTTTTTAAAAAGGTTTATGTGTGTGTATGGTGTTTTGTATGTGTATTAAGTGTATGGTGTATGGGGGTTTTGCCTGTACATACGTCTGTACACCATGTGTATGCCTGGTGCCTGCAGATCCAGTTCCTGGATCGCCTGGAACTGGCGTTACAAATAGTTGTTAATCACCACATGGATGCTGGGAACCAAACCCAATTTCTCTGCAAGGGCAACAAGTGCTCTTCACTGCTGAGCCATCTCTATAGATCCCTAAGGTTTAACTACAAACATAGGAAGAGAAGGCCTTAGAGCTGGGGATGCTGGTTATGGGGTACGGATGTGGGTTGTGATGACAACATGGCTTGGACTGTCCGGGACAGTTTACATGGATCACATGCTAACTGGCTCATTGTCTCTGCTATGGTGTAGAGGCTCCCAGAACACCTAAAGCCATTGCTACATTCCAGGTTGGAAGAGGTGGAGAGAAGGCCCCACTGCAGAGTGCAGGAGAGCCAATATAGGATATATAATATAATATAATATAATATGATATAATATGATATAATATGATATAATATGATATAATATGATATGATATAATATAGGAGCGTCCTATAGCTGAGTGGCTTACTTTGCTGGTGCTTCTCTCTCCATCAGCATCATCAGACTTGAAGTCCCTTCTAGGTGGGAGGTTGTCATTTTGGTGCTGTTTTTAACCACACAGTTGCAGAGCTGAGCCTCTCATTTAACAGAGTGATGAAAATCTCCCTGCAAACATTTCCCCTGTGATATTTATAACAAGTGTAAAAATAACATATATATACATATTTAATAACTCTAAAACTATTTATAATGGACTATAAAAAATCCACATCACTTTTTTTTCTTAATAAAAACAAAGCTACACCTGCTCCTTTCAGAGCCCCCAGGAAGTCAGCAGGGTTTCCTTTGATTGGGTTGATGGCACTGTCTTTAGTGGATCTGCATTAGGCATCTCTTGTGAAGGAGATGGACATGGATGCTTGTGCAAATAAAATTAATTTTGGTGATTTAATGCATTCTCTACTTTTGGCGTTCTCTCCATTGTAGTGGCAGGAAAATGTGTTCTTTAAAACTATAGTTTTTACAAAACAACAAACAAAACATGGGGACCTTGTAACACGTATTTAACAAAACCCACCACTCCAGGTGTAAAGTGTGTTGAGCCCTCACTGTGTGCTGAATGAGGTGAACGGAGGTCCATTTGATCTTAGGAGGACCAACATTTAAAGTCTGTCTTACCTGGTCTACAAGAGCTAGTTCCAGGACAGGCTCCAAAGCCACAGAGAAACCCTGTCTCGAAAAACCAAAAAAAAAAAAAGTCTACATTTAAAAACACCCAGGTTTGGAAATGGGAAGTAACTTACCCCAAAATGATAGACTGATGTGACCCCAGATTGTCCCACATCTAGGCCTTCAGTGTGCTCCACCTTCTGGGCATTCTGGGATGCTCTCTGACAGGAACAGCCATATGTAGCTCCTGACTAACTCTTCAACCATCAGGGTCCCAGAGATCCTGGCTACAGAAAGCAGCCCATGTAGTTTTGGTTCGATCGGATTCAAGAACCTACTAGTTATAAAACTGGTCTGCACTATTTGATTCTGATCAGGGACCATTAGTTATAAAATTGGACAACTGATCCTATTAAGTATATTAATAATATTGAACCAGCTATGGGCTCTTTCCATACATTAAAATATAACAATCATCACTAAAGAACCTCTTGAGTGAGCCGAGCGCAGTGCGTCTGGGTTGCTGCACACAGAAGCCAGAGCGCTGCCAGGAATACGATGGGGAAGATTCTCGCATTCCTACACTAGGGCCCAGGAGGGGTGGTTACTGTGCCCAGTATCTGGAGTCACCCGGTGTTCCTGAGGTCTCCTTTGCAGTGTGAGGAGAGGCCTTCTCCCTGTATGCTGTCAAGTCTCACTCTAGTAAAGTGTTTGTCTCACTTACCTTTGGATTGACATTTTTTCCTCTTTAGTCTTAAGATGCGTTAGTTAGTACCACAAGTCAGAACATAGTCCGCCATTAACCTAGCATTCTTCTGTCATCATAATTGTAGCCTCCTGGCCATCGTGAGCAGGGAGCCTGTCCACAGTGCCCCGACCATAGCCACATATGCCCTAGCTTTTGACCATTATACCCCCTCTAGGTTACCTATATTTAACTTGGGCATGCATGGAACAGGACAGAAATCCTACTGGTCTGGGACCAGTTGAAGTATAACCTTCTGTTGTCCCAGAGCTGATTCATTAAAGCCTGAACTCGGATTGAATCTGCTCGCTCTTCTCCTACCTGCTTTTAGATGCTTTCCTCGGTAGTTTTTTGACAAAAGCTGATTTGGGGCCCCTCTGGGCCTCCTGGCTCTTGGATCCTTGTCACTAATTTGTGTTTGCTGGTGTTGCCTGCTTGTGAAAGATTAGCTGGAGAAACCCAAGTCCAGCCAGGGAAGGCTTCATTTTGTTTTGTTTTTTAACCTCTTGAGTATTCAGAATAGGAAGCAATCAATCAAATTGTGGGAATAAAATTCCTTTGCCGTTTTTAGCATTCTTCCTTGGGTTAGATTTCTTTTCTCACTAGGAAGTATCAAAGCGACCAGAGTGAGTTGAATGACAAACTCAAAAATGATGTGCCTTATTGTCATAAGTCCTTGAAGAGTCTCAGTATGTTCAAGAATTTAATGAAGAGATTGGGATTAAACCTAATTTACACACACACACACACACACACACACGAGAGAGAGAGAGAGAGAGAGAGAGAGAGAGAGAGAGAGAGAGAGAGAGAGAGAGGTCCTAGCATTTCCTTGCTTAACTGAAGCCATGTTTGCCCTACTTCAGGTTTTGAAAAGTTCTGGGAAAGGGAGGGAAATAGGGAAATAGTCCCAAAGTGCTGTGATTTCATGTCACAAACTCTGATCCTAAGTAAACAAAATCTCGTGATTATTTTTTCTTTCTTTTCAAAAAATTTTCTGATGAACTCTCACTATTCTTGTAGTTACTTTCATCATCAAATGTGGGTTTGCTTCTTTTTTCTTTAAGAAATAAAGTTGGCTTGTTTTTCTTCCTAATGGAACCTTGCTCTTTCTTCTTGGTGTAGGAAGCCTTGGGATTGCAACAGTATCTGTTTAAAAGGCTTTTCCTGAAGCCAGAGGTTCCCTTAGAATGCCCTGGGAGGGTTTAACGATGGAAAGAAAACAAATTGGATCTGTTTTATATTTGTATGGAGGGAGGTCATAGGGACCTAATGCTTGCGATGAAAATTCTTGGGATTTCCAGGTATGTTTGCCCCGTGGCCATGAGTGGCAGAAAGAAAGCAAGTGTTGAAGAAATTATTTCTCTGCTCCTGCTGATCTTGGCATGAAGAAAAGCAGGCTCATTATTTCCATGTCTTTTGACACGTCAGAAGAACACAGGGATACTCATGCCTGCGTGTGCTGGGAGGGAGCATACCTGCTGGAAATCCATGGGCGAACGGAAGCAAATCAGCATGAGTGTAGCCCCTGGACCTGAGGAGGCTGAGGTTGCCCCACAGACTGATGGGTACTGAGGACCAGAGTGAGATAAAAAGGAAAGGTGGTGGGTGACATGGCATGGAACTGTCACGAGTGTGTGATATAACTCTAATGGAGTGTAACGGAGGAAGTTAGAGTGGATTCCACATTCCAGGAAGAACCCTATCACTTGGACAAATTTCATCTTTGTCCTTTGCTATTTAAGGCAGTGCATGCAAAAACTGTGGGTGTAAAATACGTCTGTTAGAGTGCGTGGTGATTTCAGAGAAATCTGGAAAACAACCAGCTAGTAAAATGGGAAATACAGCTGACATGTCTAGGGCCTGGGAATCTGCACTCTACTTCATAAATAAAAAAAAAAAACCACTCCTGCCGCCTCCCCTAAGGCCCCCCCCCCCCAGCTAGGTCAAGACTCAGAAGTTTTTGTTTTGTTTTACTGGGAAGGGCCAGACGACTCACACTTCAGGCCTTACTGACCTTGCAGTGTGGCTCCGGATGCCCAGCCCGGCTGTTAGCACCTTAGCCGTCCCTGACAATCTGGCATTACCTATAGCTTACAGACTTCGGGGTTAAGGTGAAGCCTTCCCTTACCTCTCGCTCCTCTCAGCAGATCACCGACAAGGGACATTTGGGAGACACGGGTTGGGTGCACAGTGCAGGTTGTTCAGCTCCTTCTCAGTCCCTATTCCAAAGCCGCAGCCCCCTGCTGTGGTGCCGGTTGCTCTATCATCCTGCCTTGGAACAGCATGGCTGTAGCCCATTGGAACTTGAAACGTGCGGAGTGGCTCCAGATGAGGCCTTTTTGTGGAAATGCCATTATTGGCCCCGCTACAAACATTCTGTTTTGGACACAAACACCAAAGTAGGCGTCACTCACTTCTTTATTTTTTAAAGCTTGAGCATCCATTTTGATGTTTCCTAGACTTTGAACTTGAGTGTGTTTGGTTTACAGTGCTTCTCTGGTCACACCCCCTTATTCCTTTTGCATGTTGGGTATTTGTGTACCAGTAAATGGGGACACAGTGAAGGAAGTCTGGCTCATTACCACCAGACCTTCAATCTGAGCAACAACTTCCCAGTGTGGATGAGTTTGCCATCCTGCCTGTGTGGGTGAAGAGGTGCCAAATTGGGAATGAAGGCTAGGCAAAGAGTTTTCAAGGATCAGCAGGTGACATTATTTAAAGAGTTTGGGCTTTAATTTAGGCCTGCTCTAACTAACAGGAAAGCAGACATGTAATCCAAACATCCTTAACACAAAGGAATGGGAGCCCTTAGGGAGATGGAAATGCTAATTATACTATTTGGTTAGTACAAGTTGTATAATGTATTGGATTATCACATTATATTTTATAAATAGGCACAATTGCTGCATCATTAAAATTATTTTTAAAGCAATGTAATGGAAACTATCCCTGCACGTCAAACATTCTATCCAGCACACACGTTTAAATGGCATGGATAAGGAGGTGAGAAGAATTTTAACAATACCATAATTAAAAACAATACGTGTACAATATAACACAGTGTGCAATCACAACGAAACTGACTAATAAGCTAGTCTGCATGCACTTCACACTGACACACAGCTCCATTCTTCTTGGCTGCTCTTTAAAAGGTCCATAATTCCAGGAAACAGGCTGCCATTGTGGTTCCACACAGCTCTCAGGACAGGATCCTGTGGGAAGGAACTGATAGGCCGGTGGAAGTCCGGCTTTGTACATCGTCTCTGCTTTGACTTTGGAAATCCAGTCCTCATTGGTGGCATGTGGATTCGTAGCCACCTAGGTGGCTGTTGAGGAATCCTGAGGATGGTGAAGGACTGAGGATGGGTAAGGCTGGTGGGGCGGGATTTGCTCAATGCTTTGTCTGTAGAGATTATAAACCCATGAGGAATGCTACCAGTAATGAAGGAATGGACAGCAACTGCAGAACATTTGAGCATTTGATCGTGAGTATAATGTATTGATGGTAACCACAGTGTTAGCAGTGAATGCAGATGGAGAAAGGACACCTCTTCAAAAAGAACAAATTGTGTTTAGACATAAGAAACGGAACCGCTGTCACCTGCCGGAGTGCATGAGTATGTCGGAGACCAGCAAGCGTCCATGGCCCTTGGACAATGGGTCTCAACTTTCCTAATGCTACAACTCTTTAATACAGTTCCTCATGTTTTGGTGGTCCCAAACTATGAAATTATTTTGTTGCTATTTCTTTTGCTACTGTATGAATCATTAATATAAATATTTGATATGCACGATGTCTGATATGTGACCCATTTAATAAGGTCGGTTGGGCACAAGGGGTCACAACCCACAGACTGAGAAACTGCTGCCTTAATAGGGCGTGGCATGCCAATTATGAGTCTGTTGAGTGTGGAGCAGAACTAAGCAAGGGATGGGAAGGGCTCACTCCTGGGAATAGATTCTGCAATTCATGTTGAACATGAAAACACATTTAGGAGAAACTGCACAGGTGTCTATGATTTAATTTTGAGTAACATTTAAAAAGTTGAGTCAATAGAAGGATCTCTTTAGAATTGAATAGAAGAATAGTTAGGAATAGCCAATAAAATTTTAGAATGTATATTTAGACTTGAGCCCATGAGCAGATGGGTGTTTATTGTAAAATTCTCTCGAAACAGCTGTCTTTAAAAAATTCATAAAATGCTGGTGTCGGGTGAAGGGTGGTCCCAAGCTCAATGCCATGGAAAGTTTTTCTAGAAGGTTGAGACTGTTTGCATTGTCAGTTAGGAAGTCTTGAGTGACTTTGAGACCCTATGGGCTCCATGGGTCTAACCATGAGGGTAGCAAAGAGATGCTGGGTGAAGGAGAACCATCAGAGAAGGGGAGATTCCAGGGATGGTACCATGTATGCATCCAGCCTTCTCTACCTCCCCTTCTGTCCTGGATGTGAGTTGACCAGTGAGTCTTCATGACTGCTCTGTGATCACTCTGGTTTGTCATTCACAGAAACAAATCTTCTTGAGCTGACAAGGAGCTTCGTGTGTGTGTGTGTGTGTGTGTGTGTGTGCTTTCTTTTTATCCTGGTTTTCACTCTGATGTTATTATTATTACTTGTCATGGTGATTTCATTAATAATTTCTTTGTTGTCCAGGCCATTCCAATTCAAGTTTCAAGCCTTTGTATGTGTGTGTGTGTGCGCGCGCGTGTGTGTACATGTGTGTACATGTGCATGTGTGCCTGTGGAGGCCAGAAGAAGGTGTTGAATCTCCTAGAGCTAGAGTTACAGACCATCTGGCAATGAGTACTAGGAACCGAACTTAGGTCTCTGGACCAGCAATAAATAAATGCTCTGAACTTCTGAATCATCAGGTAGTGTGTCTTTGCATGGATGCGAATGGATTGCACTGTTAATTCAATATTCTTGTTCTATTTTCTTGAACATTTTGGCCACAAAGTGGTGGCTGATCCTGAAAGTGGCAACTCATCAGCCTGTTCTAAATTCAACACATGAGAAGCAAAACTGATTTTGAACACCTGCCTGAAAGTCCCATGAACCAATGAAGAAATTTAACGTTACTCACCCCCTCTCCGCCAACATTGGACTGGTTATATGTATTCCTATGGGTTCTCAGTTCCTCACTGTAAACATCATATCACAGTCAACATTCACACACTTTCACACTCTCCAACATGATCCTGAATCTTTCTTCTCATCTCTGGACATTTGGTGTCAATGAGAAAGCTCTAAAAATGAAATAAAATAAAAAAATTCCAACATGAGAAAACCTAGACAGCTCATTCGTGGTCATCTGAATCACAAATTTGCTGCTTCTGGCTCTAAAATACATAGTTACGGTGTTTGATTGCCCATTTAACTGAGAGTGGTTTTATTTCTTCAACTCATAGACTTTCACAGAGAAGAAATCTGGAAATTTCCAGATGAGCTTGAATTAGAGCAAGTGGAGTTGTAGGTAGTTCAGCAATTATTTCTGGGATGTCTATTTAAGTTTAAACTTAGACTATTGCAAATAACTTATTTTGCCATGACTGTCCTTCTGGTCTATTCACAGATCCATTGGGGCAGTGTACCGAGTGATTCATGAATGAGTATTTTCAGAGAGAGGGAGGGAGGTGGGCTAAAGGGCAGGTTGGAAGAGGAAGCCAAAGGAAGAAGGCTCAAACTGGAAGGGGTTCCTAAGTCTTCACTTCTCTAACACCCTGACAGAAATAAAGTCAGCCTTTTGGTGGCCCTCTGCAGAGGATTGAGGGTATTGCAATTGGTTCACTGTGGGAGCAGAAACTCCACAGCATAGGAGAAGACAGACAGCAGATGGGAGTGGGCATCACAGGCAAGGGCCAGCATTGCATCTGCTCTGGCAGAACAAAGTGACCCGCAGGAAGGAAAGTAAGGTTTAAAAACAGTGCCTGGGGCTAGAGGCACAACTTAGACCTTAAGGTGCTTGCTGTGGGAAGACAGAACTGAATTCTGGGAGGAAGAAAGCAGAGTGAGAGAGCCACCATGGAACCACCAGGTCAGACATGCTGAATCTTTCCTGGTCAGCCACGACCTCGTGGTCATATATAGATTATTAGAAATGGGTTAAATCAAGATGTGAGAGTTAACCAATAAGAAGCTAGAGATAATCGGCCAGGCAGTATTTAAATCAATACAGTTTCTGTGCGATTATTTTGGGTGTAAGATAGCTGGGCAGCCGGGACAGAACAAAAGGCCTGCTCTCCTGTTACATACTTGTTCTCCACAGTTCTCCCTAGCCTTGTTTCTGTAACTGAGAGTTTTAGTGATTCCTCATACCCTCTACTGACCACCTTTCCAGCTTGTAGATACTCTTGTTCCCTTGACCTTCCTTCATGAAGAAACATCTTGGTGGATGGATAACAGTGTGGTCTTCCCAGAAATTTGAGCCATCTACCACAGCAAGCAACTGGCTGGACCTCCTGTCCTGTGTAACTCCTTACATACTATGTACAGCAAATCACAATCTCAAGTGTGTGCACATTGAGTATCCACTATAGTCAATCTCAGTGTCAAGTGTGTGCACATTGAGCATCCTCTACAGTCAATCTCAATCTCTAGTGTGTGCACATTGATTATCCACTACTGTCAATCACAATCTCTAGTGTGTGCACATTGATTATCCACTACAGTCAATCTCAGTGTCAAGTGTGTGCACATTGAGCATCCTCTACAGTCAATCTCAATTTCAAGTGTGTGCACATTGAGCATCTTCTACAGTCAATCTCAATCTCTAGTGTGTACACATTGATTATCCACTACTGTCAATTGCAATCTCTAGTGTGTGCACATTGAGCAACCTCTACAGTTAATCTCAATCTGTAGTGTGTGAACATTGAGTATTCACTACCATCAATTGAGTATTGACGGTATCAATACTCAATTGATATCCACTACAATCAGTTGCAATCTTGAGTGTGTGCACGCTGAGGACCCTTCTCTCTGATGGAGTTGGAAAATGCGACAGTACCACAGATGCACTTTCTCTATTACTGATTCATTCAATACCATGGGACTCATTAATAAAATGCTGTGATGAAGGAGAAAATAGTGCCCTGCAGCCATGCAGAGGCAGCACATAGACATGCTTAGACACCCCTGGATGAGAAATGCTTTTTCTATGTATATGTGTACGTTTAGCTGTTTATCACACTGCATCGGTGGACAGGTTGTGTTTTGGCTCTGGTTTTGTAAGCACAGTTCCTCTGTGTTTTATAAAACAGCAAAGGAGGTTGGTGGGATATGAAAGCCCTCACTGCCAAGCCTCTGGTCCGAGATAGTATAAGGGGAGGACTGAGTACCAGAAATTGTTGTCTGACTCCTTTATGTGTGCCATGGTGTACACACAGAGACACACAGACAGACACACACACACACAAACACACAGACACATACACAGACTCAAACGTTAAATGCAATTTACACCTTTCTAAACAGCAGAGAAACAGGAGCCCATGGAAGCACTGTTGCAAGCTTGCTGACTTAGACTCCTACCGCTCTGTGCTTATTAACATCATGATACACAAGCCGGGTTTCAAAGCCGTGCACAAATCAAATTTCCTACTTTCCATTCAAAGTAGGAAATTCAAAAACATAAATTAGCAGCTGGATATTTAAGCAACTTGAGTGTAGTGGTGATGTAAACATCTGGCCCTTACATAGAACTACTCTCAGAATTCAGGGGACAGACTGACTCTGCTCTGGAAGCTCAGGTACAGTCATTTTCCCAGTCCACGGGAAGCCCCATGTTCTTCTCCCTAAGGCCTCCAGGAGTCTGAACTGTTGAACTTGTATTTGAGTGATGATGTCCCATGCTTTTCCAGGGTAGTTTCTCTTCTCTACTATCCATCAGGGAGAAAAGGAAGTGATTTGCTGGATAAACCCTTTCCTGGGGAAGCTCCTTTATGTTTGTTTGTTTAAGTCAAAGGAGTTTTCAAATGAGAGGAAGGTAACACTCAGAGAAAATGGATGAGTCTGTGGGCTGTATTTTATTGGCAGAGAAATGCCAAGATGGCAGTTCAAGAAAATGGGTGTCTCCGTAACCAGAAGCAAATAATTTAAACATTTACACATACAGTTGCAAAAAGAATGGCAGAAAGGAGAGGCATTTCATGCCCTTGCAGATTTTGAGATATAACTATGACTAAATATAAAGTGCATTAAAATTTTAATATAAATTAGAAACATATCCACTCAGAATGTGTGACTGAATGTATTTTTGTAATACTTGATTCCTATTGAAAAATGATGGAGTTTGCCCTAAAGCTCAGCCCTCTGGGAATGGAGCTTGTTAATTCATACCTTAAAAAAATTAAGAAACAAAGTAGTCTATTATTAAATTCCATTATTAGGATTAGAAATGACCTCAGGGTCATTTAACCCAGTTCTTATCTGATCAACATTTTAAAAAAACATTTCTGGAGTGATTGCAGTCATCAGACAACATGCTTTAAATTGGTATTTATTTCATGTGTGTGAGTGTTTTGACTGCGTATATATGTGTGCACCACATTGTGCAGGGTTCACAGAGGCCAGAAGATGGCATTGGATCCCCTGGGACTGGACTTGCGAGCTGCCATGTGGGGGCTGGGAACTGAAGCCAGGAGCTCTGAAGAAGATTAAGCACTCTTAGCTGCAGATTCCTCCAGATAATATGCTAAGATAACCCTCACATATTGGCATGGCAGGACTTGTTTGGGAAGGAAACTCCTTCATTACAGCATTGTTGTCCCTGGGACTGGTGGTTTTTGATACAAGTTAGCATGGACAACTTCAGGAGTGTTTTAGTTTTGTTGATAGCTCATATTCAAGTTTGTTTATTTATTAGGAAAACAGTGTCATTCATAACCTTTGATCTTTTTTTCCTCAGTGAGATTAATATTTTTGAAACCATTGGAGCATAATGTGAATTTTATATTTTCTTATGCATGAATTCATATATACATACACATACACACACACACACACACACACACACACACACACACACACACACACACACACACACACACTGGAAGAATGATGCAGAAAACTGTATTCCACTGAACACAGCCAGATAGGGGCAACAGTGACTGTGTTGCAAACACTGCTGTGTAGGCGGAGACTGCTCTTTCGCTTCCTGGCAGCCCAGACTGAATAAACTATATTAATTACAACACTGCTTGGTCAATCAATGACTCAGGCTTATTTCTAGCTAGCTCTTATATCTTGAATTAACCCATTTCTATTGATATTGTATCACCACAAGTCTGTGGCCTAACTGGTAATGGCACTGGGTGTCTTTCTCCTTTACCAGCTACACAGTGTCTCCTTGACTCTGCCTACTCTCTCTCTATTTCTGTTCTGATTTTCCACCTGGCTTTACTTTGCTAAGCCATTGATCCAAACAACTTTATTCATCAACCAATAAAATAACACATATACATAAGGATATCCCTCATCATCTCCTCTTTTCTGTCTAAATAAAAAGAAAGGTTTTTAACTTTAAAATAGTAAAATTACATACACAGTTATCAAGCAGGAATTATAGTTACAATATTTAGTCCATTTACTATTTGGCAAATTAAGGAAAATATTTATCCTATCTTTGTGAGTCTTTAAGTTTTATATCTAATTTATCTTTTATCATAACTAAGAAGAACTATAACTATAACTGTCTTCAACTCCATCAAAGACCCCAGAAGAACATAATGTTACCTAAGTAAACAGGAAGTGCATTGCAAGCAACTTCCAAAGTTTTAGAAATTACAGAGACATCTCAGTGCCTGGACAGTCACCCAAAGTTATTCTGTAACATTGGGGCATTCATCTTCAGGCATATAGTATCTGGCAGACTTTTCCATGAAGCAGAAAAGTTGAAGATCTGTTCTGTCAAAGTTCATCAATTGCTCTCGTCTGTGTCCTGCAGGATGTCTGGCAGTTTTTTCTATGAAGCAGGAACCCTGAAGGACTGCCTCACCTTCTTTAGGCAAGCATAGCAGTCATTTTCCTGTGGGTCCTGCATGTTCAGTTCATGAAGTATACAATTAAGCAGTCCAGGCAAGAGCAATTTCTTGCCCAAATTTGTGACATTCAAAGAAAATTCCATAATGAGTTTTTGCAATGCCCATCAATCTCTCTGAAGTAGTTGGTGCTGCCAGAAGCAGACATGTCTCACTGACTGACAAGAAAAGTCTAAGTTCTTAAAACCTTTAAAATTTTGTATTCTGTAGGTCTTTTGAAGTGTTGGAGATTATCTAACTAGCTGAAATATATCTCTGTATATCTAGAAAACCTAGTGTAATTAAAAGTTTGATTATTATAGATGACTATTCATTGATCTGTATTTCTTAACTGTACATTATCTTTTGAAATGTACTGCATGAGCACAATACCTTAAACAAGAGTAGAAATAGACATATAACAAAATTGACCTTAATTTTGTACCAATAAACCAAGATCCATACCAATGCAAAGTAATCATTTTGGAAATTTGAGGGCTGTTTTATCTAAACTGAATCCTGCTGTTTGTTGGGCAATGTATTTTTAGGGTTCATGGAGACCTTTCAGGGGCCTTGTTCCATCAAACCACATTAGACTGGAAGGAATCCATAGGTTCTCAGTTTCTGTGGAAACAAAAGCAGAACCTCTTTTCCAAAGTAACATATCCTTAGACCCAAAATTGAAGTCAAGATACTTTTATGTTTGTTTAACTTACAGCTCCCAGAATCAAATGTCTCTCTATAGTCATCTCATTAACAGTCAAAAAATTTAAAGAAAACACAATAATACATATAATCCAAGCTCTCTGTGTATTTTTATCTTTACATGGCTTATTTTTTTACTCTATTACTTTCTAATATTTATTATCTTTACTCCTTTAATCTATGTCTTTCTGTACTCTTATCTATACTCCTTTTCTTCTCTCTCCCAAGCCTACATACAATTTTTAAAACACACTGTGTCTTGTTTAGAGGTCTTTTATGTCTGAATCTATCCTAACGTGTATCTGAAATCCTTTTCTGAGAAGGAGCATTCTAAAATGGTAAGCAGTGTTGTCTCAAGCAGCCCTGGATGCTGGATCTGCCTCTCTTGGCGTTTCGATATGGCTGAGGTATGTTTACCACCAGCTCTGGAACTGCTGGGTGGGAGCTTCACATGTCAACTCTGAGAAGCACTGTGCAGCACATAAACCCTTTTTGTCTGAGTAAAAGTTAACTATACCATGCAGCATGCTGTGTGGACTAGAAATGTCTCCCTATATGGATGCGAGACTCCACCATGCTTTCCTGCCTGTGTAAGCCTAGCAGACCCCATCCAGCTGCTTTCCCAGATGTGGGTCCTGAGCAGCAGGCATGCTCTCAGCTATTTTCCTCCTAACCCTGAGCAGGCATACAAGCACCCAGACCTGAAGTGTGTGACTGGCCACACGGGTTAGCCTCAAATGTATGGGTGACACTTTGTAAGTCACTTTGTGAGATGAGACTGCTCTTTCATTCCTGGCTACCCAGACCCTAATAATCACACAGAAACTATATTCATTACAACACTATTTGACCTTTTAGCTCAGACTTCCTTTAACCAACTATTACATCTTTAATAAATCCATTTATTTTCATCTGTGTATTGCCACGAGGGTGTTGCCTACAGGTAAGGTTCCAACATTTGTTTCCTTTGGAAGCTACATGGCATCTCCTTGACTCTGCCTACTCTTTCTCTCTATCTCTGTTCTGATTTCCTGCCTGGCTTTACTCTGCTAAGCTATTGGCCCCAAAAGTTTTATTTATCAACCAATAAAAGCAACACATATACAGAAGGCCATCCCACATTACAGCTGTCCAAATCTGCTGCTTGGCTGAGCCCCCTTTAGAGCACTCCCATGCAACACTTCACAGAAACACACAGGCTGCACACCTTCCAAAGCCTGCTTCCTGGAGAAAACCGTGGAGTGGTGGTTCTCAACCTGTGTGTTGCGACACCTTTGGGGGTTGACTGACCCTTTCACTGAGGTCGTCTAAGACCATCAGAAAACACAGATTTCTTCATGATGATTCACAACGGTAGCAAAATTACAGTCATAAAGTACAATGAAATAATTTTTGGTTGGGGGGGTTCATTACATCATGAGGAGCTGTATTAAAGGGCTGCAGCATTAGGAAGGTTGCGAACCACTGTCTTAGAGACTTTCCAGCAATGAAGTACTGTGGTGGTTGTAGTATTACGGAAGGATTGACAATTTATCATTTGTAAAACATTGCTACCACCATTGCCCGTTTTCTTACTTGGCACAGTTTTATGTGACACGGACTGACATTCTCATCTGACTGCACAGTTCATTGCCTCTGCTCGTCCATTACAGAAAGCCAGGAAACAAACAAGCAAACAAAATTCCAAAGGACAGCCCTAGTCACCAGTTTGATACATAACTTACCAGGCATTCCCTATGTGTCACTTGTGTGCACGTGAGAATTTCCTACGCTGCCGTTATCATTTGGGAGCATAGCTACACATCCTCTAGCTATAAGGTTAAGTATTTCATAAACGTTGCAGTGACATTGAAGTCTACCATGATTTACTGGCATCGTTTATAAGCTTGAGGCTCTTATAAACAGTTCACTCGATGGGATTTGCCAGCTGTCTGTGATGGCCAGTAGGAGCTGGTGAGGATGTATTTTCCAGGAAGAGAACCATGAGGCCAAAGGCTGAACACATTCAAAACATAGGACCAAATAGATTTCCAGTGGGCTGTGAGAATTCACACTCTGAACAGGCTCTTGCAGGTGGAAAGGTGGTGGAGCAAGAAAGATACAGAATGTCATATTCATGGAATGATTGATTTCTTTGTAAAAATGATGCAGTGCTAGACATCTGGATAGCTGAGAATGCAGAAAGTGTGTGATAGGCTCAAAAGTATCCAGATTGTCCAACAGTGTGATACTTCCCTTGGTGTGTAGACGATGAGTTCTCACAGGTTGCATGGTTACCGCTGATAGAGGACAATCAACATCTAGCTCTGATTGAGGGGGAAAAATCAAATTCAAGCAACTACTATCCTTGTTTCTATTCTGTGGCCTTTTGCTTTTACTCTTACTTAGATAAGCGGGTCCATCCAGGCCTGGAGAGATGATAGTTAAGAGCATTGGCTAGTCTTCTAGAGGATCCAGGTTCAATTCCCAGCACCTACACGGAACCTAATAACTGTATGTAACTCCAGTTCCAGGGAATGTTGACTTTCTCTAGTACTACATGCTTGTGGCACACAGGCATACATGCAGGCAAAACAGCTGCACACATGAAATAAAAATATCAAAAGTGAGGGTCCATCCAGAGTCACACTAGGAGTGTGAGTAACTTTCACTTCCGCTCATCAGCTATGACTGAGTCCCAACATGCCCTGTGTTACATACAGATGGGAACAGAGACCAAGGGGCCCAGCCAGGCTCCAGAAAGCTTTAAAGAAATAAATAAGAGTCCACTGCAGAAGGTCTGGCTTGTAAACGGACTTTAAAGACTTATTAAAATGAATTTAAAAGTTTCATAGGTTCTGCTCTCTGGGTTACGGTAAGTCACCTGAGCCAGACACCCTGTTGTTCGATGTTTAACGTAATTCCAGTATCTCACTTCCACATATGTTCCTGTATTGGACTGTCTGGACCAATCACTGCTGCTCACTTCAGTGACATTTGCAGGATAACGTCTCAGGAGAAACAAGAGTTAAAGTAAAATGGGGTGAAGCCGTTTTCAAGCCTTTTGCAGAGACTGCAAAGCTGTCCTTTGTAAAAGCTGCGGCCAAATCTTACTGGTCCTGTGAGAGGATGAATAAGGTTAGGGCTCTAGATTAACACCTTTCTCTGTGTAGTCACATGTACGCCTGAAGTGAGGTGTCTCAGAATGCCTGTGTGTACAGGCGATCCCAGACATCTGGTCTGACAGTACCATAGTACAGAAGCAGTGCCCACTCGGGAGAAGTAACATCTTGAATTGTGCATTTGCATCAGTTCTCAAACTGGGGGCACAAATCATTTTTTTTTGTTATTGTCATTGTTGTTGTTGGTTTGTTTGTTTGTTTTAACCAGTGCTGGTTATTGGTAACAAGCCACACATCCCATTTCCTGCTATCGTGTGGAGCAGCAAGCAAGACTCTGTAGTGGTTTGGGTGTTTGTTTTGTGTTTCATAACTTGTCCTGAGGACAAAATGCCCCTCAAAGTGTCTGTTAGTTATTTATCAGTCTTATTACAAAATGGCCTTGGTGTTAGATGATTGGCTCCGCTAAGGCTGGCATGGGTGTTTTGTTTTTAGGCCAAGATGGGAATGTTTTTAAGCTAGTGGGTGAGCTGCATTAAAACCACTTTTGGTTTCTATCTTCATCTTATGAATGGCCTCTCAGAACACCTGCATGTTATTTTTTAAACATACATGTAACCGTGCTTTCTGATATGCCAAAAATCTGTTTTCAGTGTCTGGCTTCCTTGGACTGAGACATAAAAGGAGCATGCCTGAGCACTGCACAAGCATCAATCAAACCCACTGTGATAGTAAAGGCCTTTCCAGTAAGATCTAGGCCTGGGTTCGTCATAAGTTAGTGAGATTGCATAGAGTAGTCTTTAAAATTTTTCATAAGAATTCCCTCCAAGTCTGGGGCTATCCTGTTCTGTAAGTGTGTTCTGTGCCGAGTGACTATGACTTAGAAAATATGTGGCATCAGCATAGATCTGAGTAAACTCTGCCTCTCACTCTTGCTCTTCCCAGAAGAACTGTCCTGGTTAAGTCTGTCAGCTTGAAACAAGCCAGGGTCATCTCAATGGAGAAAATGCCTCCATTTATCTATATATATATATCTATATATATCTGGGTCTATAGGCAAGTCTTTAGGACATTTCATTGATTGTTTTATGAGGGAGGAGACAGGCCAGTGTGGAAGGTGCCAACCCTGGCAAGGAGGTCCTGGGTTGTGCAAAGAAGAAGGCTGAGCAAGCCATGAGGAGCAAGCCAGAAATTAGCTCTCTTTCAGGGCCTCGGTTTCAGTTCCTGCTTTCAGGTTCCTGCCTTGAGTTCCTGTCTTGCTTTTCATTGGAATGGACTGTAATCTGTAAGCCAAATAAACTCTTCTCCCCACATTGGTTTTCATCAGTGTCTTATTACAATGAGAGAGAGGAAAACTCAGGCCAGGGTCTTTAGCTTTCCTGTTTCTTTTTTCTTCTAGATCTAAAATCTGTGTAGGTCAGAAGCATCCTGGAAGGTAGCCCTCTAGTGAGGCAGCAAGGAAGAAATTGCATGGGTATGACTGCGGACTGGGAAGTGACAGTGCCTTGGAGGACTGGGAGTGTAGCCAGATCAGACAGAATCTGTATTGGTGGAAACTTTAGCTCAATTAACCAACTGCACTTTAGGTAGATCCTCTTACCAAGCAAATACTTGCTTTGCCATCAGCACCAAACCTGAAAATTATGACTAATTATGCCATTCAATTTACTGGAAAATTAAAACAAAACAACATAAATTTTAAGAGAAGGTTGCTCGCTTTTGGAATAATGAACTAAATCTTAAGATATCTCTTGCATCTCTGTGGGAGGGGTATAAATTAAAATGGAATGTCCCAGAGTCCACATGATTTTAAAGGCTGTTTTGGGTCACAATTGTAGAAATGCAAAGAACAAGATCTTAGTTGAGATGAGGAATGAGAAGATGCAAACTCAGGAGCCCAGGGACCCTTTCTCTTCTCCCTCTGAAAATGACCCTGCTCTTATCTGACTGGTACATCTCACCAACAAAAGCCCTAGCAATTTGGAAAATTATGAAATCAAAATAGAGGATTAGAACTTCATTGCTCTTTTACCTCAAACATCCTTATGCAATTAAAAAAAGTGTACAGATCTGCATCAATGAATTTCAGAATGAGAGGCGAACCTCCTGAATGAGACAGTATTAAGGGAAAGCCTCCTGAATGAGACAGTGCTACAGAAAAGCCTCCTGAATGAGATAGTATTTTAGGGAAAGGTTCTGTAATGCAATGGCACTTTTAAGAATGGGTAAGAATTACATCAACAGTGAAACATCACAAAGAAACTCCCTTTAAGATAACTGCACGTGGAGAAGGAGCTACAGAGAGGATTGTAGCCAGGCAGTGGTGGCGCTTGCCTTTAATCCCATCACTTGGGAGGCAAAGGTAGGTGGATGACTGTGTTTGAGGCCAACCTGATCTGTAGAGCTAGTTCCAGGACAAGCAGGGCTGTTACTCAGAGTAACCTGGCTCAACCCCTCAATGCGATTTTTCTACAGAAATGGCAACATTTTTTAGCAGGGTCATGGCGTCAGCATTTAAATGTCATGGAAAGTAGATGTTGTGGTAGGTGCAGGCTAGATTAATCGAGAAGTGTCTGGATGTGAGTCTCATGAACCATGAATGGAGAATCAAACTCCACCAAGAATTCTGTCCGTCTATTTGAGTTGATAGAACAAAATTACTATAATCTGGGTTACTTACATGACAAAGAGTTGCTTCTTCTTATTCTTGATGCTGGGAAGTCCCAGGTCAATACACCACTAGATATGATATCTAAAAGAGAAACTCTCCTTGTTTGTACACTGCTATGTTCTTGACGAATTTCCCAAAGTAGAGCGGACAGAGAAAATGAAACAAGCACTCTTATATCCTTTAGAGGGTGTTGACTCCATTGTGTCCCATGACCTCATCTACATCCAACACTTGCAGAAACCCAGTTCCAACCCCAATCACACTTGGAATTAGAGCTTTCGCTCAGGAACTTTAGAGGAATTAAAACATTAAGCCCACAGCTCATGGGTCCACATTGGACAGAAGTATGGGAGGTAGACACTCCTCCAGGCAGAGGACTGCAACCCTTTCAGCTAAAGACCATGAAGGCCTGGGTGAGATTGAAAAGGAAGAGTTAGCCTCTTCTGGTGTCTGCATAGTGTGGGAGAAAGACTTCAGTGTGGTGTGAGGAAGGTGAGGGAAAATGAGTAGTGGTTCTGGATGGCAGCGGGAATGGGGATGGGAGGTGCTGAGTTCTGCTTGGAGCCTTCCTGACACAGGCATAGACTACACCTGTAGGCTTGGAGTGTGCTGCTTGTGGGGAAGAGAATCCATGGCTGGGGCAAGTTTCAAGAGGAGGAACAAGAGGCCTTGGGGTAGACCTCAGGGGTATCATGGGACTATGGAAAGATGCTTTAAAATGAATGAGACACTGGGCCACAATGATGCTGGGGATACGGACTGTGGACTGTGGGAAGAGGCTGCCGAGAACTGAGAACACTAAAGATAGAGTGGGATTGGTAGCTGGGACGGTAGGGTAAACAATCTCATGGATGGTCAGTATTTGAGAGTCAAACTTCAGTAGAGTCTGCTGTAATGTTTTCCACATCCTCTTGAACTCCCAAGTCTATGTAAAAGAGAGAAATTCCTTTTTGCCCTTTGGGGTTAGGCTGTTCATCACACAATCACATAGCACACATGCTTCGTCTATTTTCTCCAGCATAGGGGACTGTGAACTCACCCTTTTCACACTTCTGTATCCCCAAAAGGATGCTTACTCCTTGAATCTGGGTTTCACTCATTTATTTTATGTGGTTTTTGGCAGAGCACACTTTCATGGAAGAAACTTAGAAGTCAGTTGTTGAATGTCCATCTCTTCAATCCTGAACAATAAGAACTTGGGTCTGAAGAGGGGGCAGGAAAAATGACCCTAGAAAATTGAACACATCCAGGGTCCTTCCTCCAGGGAGCCCACTTCTGTGGACAGAAGTCAGACTGATATGGGACTGAGGACTTCTGCATTTGGTGACTTGATTGGAACAAGTCAACTTCCTTCATAGGACTTTGTTTAGAGCCCTCCAAAAGAGACTTGGCTTAAAACTTTCTGAAAATACTTAGGCATCTTTAAAGAAATGTCCCTATGTGATACATAGGGGCTAAGATGTGTAGTAAGGGTGAGGGAAGAAAAAAATATCTAGAGGCATTTTGTCATTCAGAAAAACAAATCCTATAATATCTCTTCCCTCTTCTCTGCCTGCTGCCTTTTTTGTAAAAAAAAAAAAAACCAACCAAACAAACATAATTTTATTATGAAAATCTTCAATATACAGCAAAGCTTAAAGAATTCTGTATGAAAACCCACCTACCTCTTGCCTGGATTCTGTTGGCAGTTTTTACCCAGGTCACCGTGTCACACACCTTTCCAGCTCCCTGTTTCCCATCTGGTGCACAGCCTCTGTTTGCCTCCCAATCTGGGCACTGTCTTTCCCCTCAGGCACCATAGGTCTGCAGGAAAGTTAAGTGGAGTTGAGTTAGCCATGGACACAGGGCATAAGAAGCAAATTGGTAGCTCACTGAACCTCAGATGAGCTCTGAGCAAGTTCTTCCCACGGGCTCACAAATAGAGCTGAAAGAATCGCCAGTTAAATGATGCACAGCCGTCAAGCTAGACAGGTGGAGCTAAAGGGAAAAAAGAAATTGTCATTTTAGATAAGCGATGTTGGTGCAACAGACTCCAGTAGGGACTATGCTCATTCTCCTGTCGTTGTCATGGAGGAGTTGATGGATATTCTTCTTCTAGGGTTCCCCTCAGAACTGTGTCCCACCGGAGAATGGGCCTCATTCCTTCTGAACAGGCAGCACCCTGATGGCCTCACAGTCTCTGGTTCTCATGGCTACTTCCCTCCCAGTTTCCTGCCTTTAATCCTTTCTGTGGTTACTAGTTGCCACTGGTGTGAGCTTGTATGGACCGTGGTAAACCTTTGACTTGTGCGGCTAAGAAGCATTTGTGTGCGCTGCACACATCTCCTGCCCCTGGGACTCACTGTCCATGTCCGTGACTCAGTTTTTTCTGCAAAATATGATTACGCTTTTCCTTTGATTTAACTATAATTGCTTTGACTTTTTCAAAACAGGATGTTTGGATACCTAAAGTCTCTGTAAGCATGTGAGAAAACACATAGTCTCATCATTTCAATTATGTTCAGGCAAAGGTCATAAGGTCTTGTTTCCAAAGTCAATTATAAGGCAACATTGTCTTCAGTATCAAAGATGTGTCAGAAACAATGGTCTGATGTTCTAACCATTGTAGCACAAAAAGCAAGAACTGAGTTTCTGAGTTATTGGCCTGAGCAGGACACAGCCAGACACTAAGGAGAGACCCTGAAATACTGCAGCAGGGAGACTTTAAGTAACCTGAGCAGAGCTGGTGGTACACCCTCTAGATCCCACCCTTGTTCCATGACTCTACATCCCTGGCTATGACTGGAGTTTCTCAGGGGTCATGAGAACATCTGAATGTCAGTGGTTGGAAGATGCTGTCACCTTAGAGCCACAAGGGATCTCAGGAGGTTGAAAGGACCATTCACTGGCTTGCTAACTTCTGTCTTCCGTGTAGTGCTGGTCTTCAGGAGGGATTAAAAGCATCTCCTAGAATAAAGCTTCCAGCCTACACATGTAGGACACAGCTCCTGGGAGCAGGAAGGTGGGCAGAGGCAGGAATGGCCAGAGACACATTTGAGATGGAGATGAATGGAGAATGTGGCAACAGAAAGGGGACAGCGCCAAAGAGGACACAGTCTTGAGATTCTCTGCTGTGCTACTTGGCTTTGTCTTATTCTATTATTATCATCCACTCCTGTTCGAATGGACTAAGTTCCCATCAGCGTTTTCCTCCCAGGCTTGCTTTCCTTCATCAAAGTCTCAGCTATTGATGATTGTGACACACCAACCTCTTAAGATTGGGCCTGGTTGTATGGAGAGATTGAAATAGAAGGGCTGGCAGAGCATGACCTCAGAGTATCAGTAGGTGAATCAGCCGATTTACTCTGGCTTGAGGCACCATCTGGCATACTGTGCCCATACCACGTGCCATGTATGCCTGCCTGCCTTGTCTCAGAAAGACATGTAGATGCTGAACATCGCCGTTCTCCACGAGATGTGGCGCTGACATAGTCTTGGCCATTTACTTTAGTGGCACTTGATTTACCTTGACAAGGCTTTTAGCACGAGATGGACTAAGCTGAGGGGAGATGCAGTCTTTTCCTTGCTCCCACTAACACTAAACATGAAAAAATGCTGAGCAAAACACCACAGCCGTCCCAACAAAAACAGTTCCTGCAGCCGAAGTTGCAAGAGGGAATTCTGCCAGGAGAATAGGTATGGTGATCTTGTAGAGCTGAGGGAGGGAACTGCAGAAGGGCTCCGGGATGGGGCTGGGGTTCTCAGATGGACAGGAGTCTGCATTTGACCTGAGAGAGAAAACCGTGACCCCTATAAAAGCAAGCCAGCTGCCTTGACAAGCTCCATGCCTAACTTCATAGATTAGAAAACACCACATTTCCTGGGTTGAGAAAAAAGTTTCAAGGGAGTTTACTTTTTCTCTAAGCTTTTAGATAAAACAAAACAAGTTGAGTCTAAGGACTTAAAAAACTGAAGGTCAGTGCAGCCTGGGTTTATGGTGCTTGTGAAGTGTCAAAGCCAGAAGTCAGCACAGATCTAAGAACTTAACTCAGGGCCACTGATGCTCTTGGTGTCGTCGGTTGAAGAAAAACCGAAACTGTTCTGGGTGGTTTTCACAACTCGATTCTCAGGAGACTTCCTGTGCTGCCCACCACAATCTAGGGTGAAGATTACCATACAATGAGAACCCCCAATCATATGTGGAAAGAAACCCATCATGAGGGAAACCAGTGGATCCAGAAGGTTTGGGCAGACCTCAGAAACCTACAGAAAACTCAGAAGAAAGGCACGCTCATGCCTGCTCCACACCACTCGACAAATAAAATGCTAAGAGCATAATGCAAAAATAAGACAACAGCACAAATCGAATTTGGGAAAGAACCAAATCCAATGTGAATAAAAATGACAGGACGTTGGGGCTGCAGAGGTGGCTCAGTGGTTAAGGTCACATACAAAAGGCCTGTATCCGTTTCCCAGGCTCTATATTGGCATCTCACAACTGCTCACATCTAGGGTGCCAGGGCATCCACTGGCCTCTTCCGGCTGCTGTGAGCACCCGTAACCACATGCACCCCCCTCCATGCATATACATACTACTTCTTTAAAATACAGGACATTAATATTGGAAAAAAACCAAAAATAATGTAGAAAACAGCTTAAAGAATAAAATAGCAGAAGATCTAATAACAATTAAAAGGAAATGATCAATTTACTACAAGAGCTGAGCAGCTAAAGAATGTACTGGAAAGATTGGGGAAATTTACTTAAAACATGTAGAAGTGGGAGCTAGGGCAGGGTGATTTGGAGACAGAATAGAACACCTAGATCCAAGTTATATTTGATAAGACACCAGGGGATGGAAGGTGGAGACCACCTGGTAAACAGACCTGTACCGAGCAGCTACCCCAAGCCATGTGTACAAGGAAGGGTGCATGCAGAAAAGGTGCGACAGTGAACAAGGAGCCAGGAGGAGGCTGTAAGTAGGCAGAGACTACAAGATGGATGCAAAGCAAAACATTAGTCAGCTCCATAAGCCTGGACTTACTAAATCAGAATATGGATGAAATATTTACTGATAACAAATCATAAAGAACAGTGTTTTAAACAATTCTTTCATAAACATAATTTTATCATTTATTAAAGATGGAAGCGAAGTGTCCACTAATGAGGTGGATAGGTGTGCTTGCTTTCTGCAAAAATTTGCATCCTGTCTGAATGTGTGATGCTGCAGGATGTGTGTCCAGTCTGCATGCGTGATGCTGCAGGATGTGCGTCCTGTCTGAATGTGTATGCTGCAGGATGTGCGTCCTCTCTGTATGCGTGATGCTGCAGGATGTGCGTCCTGTCTGAATGTGTATGCTCCAGGATGTGTGTCCTGTCTGCATGCGTGATGCTGCAGGATGTGTGTCCTGTCTGCATGCGTGATGCAGCAGGATGTGCGTCCTGTCTGCATGTGTGATGCTGCAGGATATGCGTCCTGTCTGCATGCGTGATGCTGCAGGATGTGCGTCCTATCCGAATGTGTGTGCTGCAGGATGTGTGTCCTGTCTGCATGTGTGATGCTGCAGGATGTGTGTCCTGTCTGGATGCGTGGTGCTGCAGGATGTGCGTCCTGTCCGAATGTGTATGCTCCAGGATGTGTGTCCTGTCTGAATGTGCGATGCTGCAGGATGTGCAGCATCTTCACTGTTTTTCATATCTGATCAGTGCTTCTACCTCATGATAGTCAGAGCTGAGAAAACGGTTTCACATGAACACAGAATACAAAACACCAGAAGTACGCTTAGTGCCATTTGATAAAATATTAAAAATTCTCTTCCTACTTCTAAGCCAAAATTTATTTAACAGTTTTTTATGAAGCTCAAGTCAGCCTCTCAGACCACAGTTTTCAAAATCAAACACTCTGACATTGTGCATCCCAAAGCTACATTAATTTGATACCTGCATACTGAAATTATTAAAAGCCTGTTTTCTGTAATTAATTTGTTATGCTTCTGTAAGATCAGAGACTTTTGAGTGCAGAAAAAGCATGACATTTCAAAATGAACACTAGTCTTGAATGAATCTGAGTCCTGGTGTTTTCAGGCATTCATTGGTGTGGCATGGTATGGGGGACATACAGTGTGTGATTGTGTTGTGTGCGCTAAACCTAGTGAAGTTTAGTGCTGTGAAGTTGTGTGCTGCAGGCCAGGCCAGTGCTGCCCCCAGGAGCTTGCATTCACTGTTTATGAATTCATGCTTGACTCTTGCTGGTTCACAAACCTTTCCTGCTGTGAATGTTTTGTGACCCACCATATTCACCTATGATATTCCATGTGAGGCTGGGACCTGCAGTTTAAGGTGCTTGGTTCCACACTGCTAGTGAGAGTGTGTGTTATTATGGGAAGGTGCAAGGAAGAAGCATATATAAAGATGCCAGTGGCTTACAGCATGAGGCCTTCCTGAGGGCTGATGAAATGTGGGGACGAAAGTGTGCTAAACGGAGCATAGGCTTTTCTCTCGGCACTTCAGATCTCTGGGGCAGGGCCTGGATCCAAGTGGTTTACTGTGTAATAGTAGGTTGGTCCATGCACTGAACTATAGTTAATAATAAAAAAACAATGTACCTGGCACCAATACACACAGATACAGTTCTGTGATATTTAAGACACACTCTTATTGCTGGTTGATCATGCCTTAAAAAATGTGCATTGCAGGAGACTGAGCCAGGAGAATCTCAGAATGCCAACACAGTTACACACTGACAACAGAGAGAGAGAGTTGACCAGTAGCCAAGCAGGAAGTATAGGCAGGGCGACCAGGCAGGAAGTAGAGGTGGGGCAATGAGAACTGGAGAATTCTGGGAAGAGGAAGGATGCATTCTGCAGTCTTCATCCAGGCACTGAGGAAGCGAGATGTGACTGCCTTGCTGAAAAAGGTACCAAGCCACATGGCAAACACAGACAAGAATAATGTGGCTAATATAAGTTATAAGAGTCGATAAGAAACCTGAGCTAATAGGCAAATCAGTTTATAATTAACACAGGCCTCTGTGTGTTTATTTGGGACTAAACAGATGTGGGACCTGGTGGGACAGAAACCTCAGTCAGCAGAGCCTAGGGCAGGCCTTACTGCTTTGCTGGTTTTTTTCTGTCCTATGGATTCCATCCATTTAGTGGTTCCTAGAATGAGTGAGTGTCAGAATGAAAGAACCTGCCAGATTTCCAACCCATTGATCTGCTGTGGTGAGGATAGCAACTAGATGCCGTCCTCCTGACACATGCCCTGGTCAGCAGTCCACAGCAGTGCAGTTCCTGGATGCTGCCAGTACCTGCTCAGTTTGTCTGTATTCCTACTTTCCCACTCCCGTTTCTACAGATACCTAGCTGTGCTTCCCCTAATCTCAGCAAACGAGGATCTCTGTGCGTAAGGCTTTCAGTGAGATAAACTCAGTACCAACTCAGTATACTGGGATCCTTCCTGAAGGAGCAAAGACACCATCCCTCTACACTAACCTTCCCCACTTCCCTTGAACTCAAACCTCAGTACCATGGTTAGCCTGAAAGATATGTTCCACCATTTCCTTGGGTTTTTGTGGTGCTGAAACTGTTACTTCCTCCCCTCTCAGGGGCCGCCTGTGAATCCATGAAGAATCCATATGGGGGTTTCTGGTGCCTTCTCTCCTCTGGCTTCTGTTCTATACAGGACAATAGGTATATATATTTTCCCATTTCACATGACACCCCTGGGAATCTCTGGAATCTCGGTTAGGCTCTCTTTAGGTCTTCTTCGATTCCTTCACCCCAAGAGTAAGAAGCTTTGTTTATTTAAGCATTGTGTGCACCTGATACATGGAGCCTCTTGTAAAAGAAGCTGAGATCTTTTAGGCATGGGAAGTTAGGAAAAAAGATCATCCTTTTATGAACTCTAGTATTGTGCTGTCATAGGTAAATATAGGATGGTTTATAGTCAGAGGGCACATCGATCAGCTTCATAAATGCAGACCTCTGGAGCTCAGCTGGGTGCCTAGATATTTGACTCTTTGGATGGGGTTTGGCCCGGTGGAAATGCCTGCCAGTGATTTCCATCAATGTAGAAAAACAGAACTTACAGCCCATAAATTCTATGCTTGGCCAGACAAGGGAATGAGGTGGGGGTGGTAGGGTCTGGGGGGAAGGGCTGAAGACAGAGCATAGAGGATGTTAAAGGCTGGCCATCAGGATAATGTTTCCTTGGTTTTTGAATCTGTCTTTCACGCTGGACATTTTTATAGGGCCATTCAATCCCAGGATGTAATGGTGATCAGAGCCAGGAGGGAGGGGGCTGCAGTGTCAGGAACTGGATAGGGTTACATCCCCTCTGCTCTCTGTCCCTCCTGTGTGTGCCCCGGCAGCCAGGTTGGTGATAGGATGTGAAATGTTTGCAGAATAGACTGGGGTGTCTGTCTTCAGGAGACACGTTTGTCCTTGGCCCTCATGGCTTGTCCTGGCTATGGCTGTGTCTGACTCATCTCTTGGCATGAGGGGAGAGCTTAATAAAATCTCCCAGCCTGCCCAAACTGCTTGTGACTAGAGACAGAGCTGAAGTAACTGCCCAAACATTCCTCCAAACACAGGGTGGTAATCGTGATGGGACAGGAGGAAAAAAAGGGTGGAATCCAATCTACTGTTTCTTCAGTTGAGGGATTGGAGAGGATCTGAATATTGGTCCTTGCTTGGGGTTTTGCTGTCTGGAAAAGACATTCGCAGCCTCACCCTGTCCCCAGCTAGGGGCTAAGCTCTTTGGCCTATTAGAACTGTCTGTCTTCAGTGCCACCCAGTCCAGACAAACCATACCCTCATACTGCCATGCTCACGTCTTCTCCAAGCCCCATGTCTGGGATGCTCGCACCGGTGAAATGCACAACCCTCACTTTTTGATACTGTGGCAGTGACCGGCCCGCATTAAGGGTGGGCTTATTTTATTGTTTGATTGTTTGCTTTCTGTCTCCCACTGGAATTCCCCTGTGGTTTTTCAGCCTTACGGGATGTCTGGTGCCAGGTTGCCAAAGCCTTTAGGAACGGTCCAGGCCTTGCTATCTCTCAGAGGGAAGGATCATTAAGGAAATCGGTAGCAAAGGGTGAGAAAATACAGTCTAGCTTTCCTTCCCAAGATGAGAGACTTGAGGGTGATGGGCAGAAGTACACAGCCACATCAGCACGAGCATCCCTTGTCCTAGGACAGTGGGGCCCAGGGCTGGCTGTTTATTAGAATCACCTGGAAGCTTATAAACACTGTGGACTCAGTTCCATCCCCAGAGACTTGTTTCTTATTGGTCCAAGGCGGGCCCTGATGTAGATTTAAAGGCTCTGGAGGTGATGCTGTGGTATTCGGAAGGCTGAGACCTCCTGCCCTCAGTGCATGGTGAGTGGTGTGGGAGGAGGAACACTTCCTCTCTGCTCACTCAGTGTGATCTTCACATTCACACTCCCCAGGAATTAGGGGCTTTGAAGCTTTGCTTACTTTTGCTGACCTGCAGCTGAAGTCTAAATTCTCTCTCTCTCTCTCTCTCTCTCTCTCTCTCTCTCTCTCCCTCTCCAAGAATCTCCTTATGTGGGTAGTTCTAGGTGACCTCACACTTAAGGTGAGGCTCCTGACTCTGCTGTGGTTACAGATGTGTGCCCTCTGAAGGTTGAATTTCACCAACCTTCATGTGTGTAAATTTGAGGACTTTTCACTTCAGTTTCCTACATTCTGGCTTCTCTTTAAAAGAAAGTATTTCAGAAGGTTTCCCCAAAGGTAAGCACTTTATGCCTTAAAGCCAGGTTCTGGGTCAGGCACCCGTTCGACGTGTATGTCAAGTCGAATAGCATTATCATATGTAGGAATTAGGGATGGCTCTTATCCACGATGTTTCCTGACATCGCTCTCTGGAAGGAAATGCACTCAAACTGTTTGGACAGAGGAGAGCCCTGCCTTGCTACCTGAAGGGGCCATGTGCTCTGACAGACACGCTTGGTGTCTATGTTGATGCTCCCAAGAGTGAGCTGGTATCATGACACTTAAGGCAATGTTGTTCTTGGAAACACACGTGGAAATGTTTAGGGGTCAGCGCTCAACAGTGTCCTCTTACGTGTGGGTCAGCAGAAGGACGTGTTCATCCTCATATTCTGGCTGTGTGGCTAGTGGAGAGTGTGCTTCTAACATAACTTTTCAAAAATATGGAAATTTCAAAAACATGCCTGCATGCAAAAAATTATCGACAAAAATGTTGGCGGGGCACTTAGGAAAACCAAGCGACAGGAGGTTAGGGAAGCAGCTCTGCAGTCATGAGCCTGTGATGCTCTTCCAGCAGATCCAGGTTCTGTTCCCAGCACCCAGCTAGGTAGCTCGCGACTGCCTGTAACTCCTCCAGCGGAGCCAGTGTCCTCTTCTGGACTCTTCAGGCCTGGCGTGTTCACGTGTGCATACCGACAGATGGACACACATATACAAAATTAAAAATGAAAACAAATCTAAAAAACAGCATAAACAAAGAACCCTAAATTAAACAAATTGCTTGGAAAATAAAACTACTATTGGTAATTGTGCCGCTTAAACGAAAACCAAGAAACCTCATAAATGTTTGTTTGCATGCTGCCTTTCAGCCTCTTCGGTTACTTTCACTGCGCATGTCTTCAGTGCGCTGCTAGCAGAGGTGCCGAGCCCTATCACAGTGCTGTTTGCTGAAGAGTTTGTAAATAATGTAACTGAAGAACTGGGATTTTAAAATATATATACAATAAAAATATATATACAAAAATATATGTACAATAAAAACAGCTACATGTTTTTAACTTATAAAACTTATAAACTTATAGATTATACATTTTACATATAATATACAGATGTGTAACTATGTAATGAACTCATTGTAAATTTTTTGAATGTCACTTATAGTTACAAATATATATAAACACATATATGTTCATATATATGTACGGACACACATAGAGTTTGTATTCATACGAAGTGTGATGTTTTGACACTTACATGTGCGACTTTCTTAGTGACTTAAGGGAAATATCATACGTAATATGAAGTGCCCTGTCTCAAATTCACCCAAAGTAACTGCATCCAAACAAGGAACTAAAGCAGACCTAGCATCCCATGCTGGGATGGAACCCTTCTGCAATTTGAACAGATGCTCTACCTGGGAAGCCATTGTCCCAGCAGGACTAAGAGAAGTTGGTGCTGGTTTGCTCTGAGTTCCCTTGGCCAGCTATTGGCTGGTGCTACTCTGAGTTCTGCTTTCTTAGCGTTTGATTGCCTGACATTTCAGCTTTAACAACCAAGCCCTGCTGCACGCTGTCTCTTCAGGCCAGCACTGCTGGTTGCTTGAAATGCACATGTGAGCTGCTGGGCTCCTGCCACCATCAAGGAGCATGGCTCTACACAGGCTACATTTCCCAACTCTCCTGTTCTTACTATTTACTGTTCCCTTTTGCTTTTCTACACGGACTTTGATTTTCATTAATACTGAATAATTTTTTTCTGTAATCTTTGCTCCTCTAATTTTATCTTTAGTTTTTCAAGTTAAAAATATAATCCTTCATGTTTATGGTATGGAGAGAAAGTGACTGTTCACCCACTGTAAAATAGGCCAGTTGTCGGGCTTTGATATTCACGACACTTCATCCAATTTCATGTTTGTATTGCAAAATTAGCACCCATATTTAATATTAATCAGATACACACATGTGCTAAGCCCTGGGCATGAATTTTTATTCATTAATTTACATAGCTGTTATCATCTCCCCCTGAGATAAGTGCCATTATGAGCCCTTGTACAGACAGAGTAGAATGAAGACACTGTAACTCCTACCGTGGTCAAACAGCTCCTCAGATCTACAGTCGGAACCTGGACCACAACAACAGTGCCATTACCAAGTATCTAAGTTAGGGTGTCTATTGCTGTGAAGAGACACCATGACCACAACAAACCTTATAAAGGAAAACATTTCATTGGGGCTGGTTTACAGATTCAGATCTGGTTTACAGATTCATGGTTGTAAGCATAGTGGAACACATGAAGACACAGGGTTGGAGAAGACCATCAGGAAGCAGGAAGAGAAAGAGAGATGCTGGGCCTGGCTTGAGCATCTGAAACCTCAAGTCCCACCCCCAGTGACACACTTCCTTCAACAAGGACACACTTACTCCAACAAGACCACACCTCCTAATAGTGCCACTCCCTATGAGCCTATGGGGGGCATTTTCACTCAAACCTGACACCAAGTTCAAACCTTAGGCTATCATATTATACCACTGGACACTTCATTATTGCTTTCCAGTAATACGCGTATTTTTTTGACACTGACATTTTCTAAACATTTTATGCTAATTGTTTATATTTATTTTGGCTTTGATACGTCAAACTTTATTCTCTGATCGCCTCATTCTCTAGTTCTTAAAAAATATAATGTATAAAATATACTAACTTTATAAAAAACTTCTCATTACTAGAAGTGGGATTTATTGGTTCAGACAGCTGCACACATAGTTTTTAGGGGAATAAACTAGTCACAGGGAGGCTCTTCGCCATCACCACTGACCTGACTCTGCTTTGAACTATTTAAACAGTAAAATATTTAAACATTTTTAATCATTTAATTAAAATTCTTTGAATGACCAAATTTTTTTTCAAATTAATTATTTATAAAACACACCATTCATGAGGCAGACATTTCCCCTCATACTTGCACTTAAGGTATTTCATGGTGTGAAGTGAAAGCCTTAATCATTTGTGGGGTTTCCTTCTTTCTTTCTTTCTTTTTTTCTGTTAGGGTGTTGGAAAATTTGTAGGAGTCTCTCCCTCTTTCTAAAATACCAAATGTCTATCAGTCATGTGTTTTGTCTTTTCTCAGTTAACTCTGTGCTTGGTGGATGTTTTCAGTTTGTGAGCCCAAAGTCTTGAGCTCTCACAGCTACTCTTCTCATGGGGCTGGCTGCAGCATCCTCTCTGTGGGTCTGCCTGCAGCATCCTCTCTGTGGGTCTGCCTGCAGCATCCTCTCTGTGGGTCTGCCTGCAGCCTTCTCCATTGTGGGGCTGCCTGCAGACTCCTCTCCTCTGCTCTGCCTCTCTTCCTTCTGTCTCCTATCTTCAAAGCTTTCTCTGGGGTATTTAAGATTTAGATGGTCTGCTGGTTTCTGTTGTTTTTATCTTTTCGGTTTCCATTCTTCCTCCTGAAGCACCCTTTCCCATTTCATTTTTCCTTCCTCTCAAATTGCTACCTTCTAGTCCATCCTTGTGCAGCTCCATTTGTCTCTCTGCTTCTGGAAGGAGCTGGTTTGGTTCTGTGAAAGCCTGGACAGCATCACTGAAGTCTCTCCTTGGGTTCTGTCTGCTACATTTTCCCTTCTAACTTAGGGTCTGTCCCCTTGCCTCAGCCTAGTGGCCGCTCTTCCTCCAGCTGTTGTGAAGTGTTATGTGTTGACCTCTGCTCAAGGATACACTCTGGCTTTTAAGTCCTTCCGAAGGAAGAGTGTATAATTTGCCTCACACAACAGGAGGTCCAGCTAATGAAAAACCCATTCTAATTAAGTATTTCCAGAGCTGCCAGGAGGCTCTCAGCACATCCACCCACAGGAGAGGGAGCCTGGGTGGCATCCCAGGATCTCTGTTCACAGCTGCAGGTAGATGGCTCCTGGCTCATGGGAGCTTTCTGTCCCTGTTTGTCTCCTTTTGGACAAGCTATTCCCCTCTCTTTTGGGGGTTTGATTTTTTTTTCTGCTTTGCTCACAGCGTTGTGACCTGCCCCTTTGGGGAGACATTTTCCTGTTCAGAGTGGTCTATGGTAATTGCCTACATTGTTGCAACTTGAGTTTTCTGAGTTTTCAAAGTTGTCCTTATTTTAAAACCCCATGGAACCCTGGGAGATTAAAGTTCTTCGGCTTAGTTTCCCACCTTGTCGTTTCTCTCAATTGCCAACCAGAATCTGTATGAGTGAAAAGGGTAATGTTGGCAGAACCCCTTCCAACAAGGGTGGCTACAGGTTCCCTTTTACCTGTCTTGGCTCGGCTCTGTGAACCCTGAAGTAGGTTAGTACAGCCACCATTTTGGAAAGGCTTTCTGGAATGAGGCGGAGGCTGGACCCAGGCTGGCAGTTGCCTAGCTGAGAGATGTGGGTTCAGCTTGTGGGCAGGAAGACACATGTGCTTTCTACCAGCAGAAATGTAGGCTGTGAGCTGGGATGTGATGCCCCAGAAAAGTCTAGAGCAAAGGGCACAGGGAGGCTGTGTGAATGAATGGGACAACTCAATATAAATTGTAAATGCTGGTTAATTCTTTGCCAGTCAGTTGGGTGCCTCTGAATGATTTTCAGTAGTGCCATACTGGGATGTCTGGGATAGGCCTGGGCACCTTGGGATACAGGATAGACTCCGGTGGGGGATGGTGTGTGATAGTTTAAGATAATAAGGCCTACAGGGTTGTGGGTGGAGAAGATGCTAGAAGGGGGTGGGAGAGGTGACAGAGATGTTCTCTGTTAGAAGCTCAGGGATGGTGTTTATCCCTGCCAAGCAGGTTTGGAGAACTTTCGTGTTTGGCAAAAAAAAAAAAAATAAATAAAAAAAAATCAAACCTTTGCCTTATGTCTCTTTCGAGAAGACAGTTTGAGCATCTGGTTGCCCTGGCAGGTCAGAGACTGGGCATCCTCCCTGAGTAGGGACAGAATCATCTGCTGAGTGTCATTGCTGGGGATGACACAGAGCTTAGAATCTTTGCACTCCCAACAGCATTGCAGAGATGCCAGCACTCCCTGACACTTTGTAGGGCTTAGGACCATCACAGGTCAGTCTGATTGATGACGGTATCTTGGTAAACTGTGACTTTTACATTCCCCTCATGGGCACTTTTGGTTTTTTATTTTTAATAAGCTCAATGCATTATACATTGTTCATTTGCTGCTAAAATTGGGACTAGTAGAGCAGTAACTAGCAATTACCTTCTAAGTGCTGGGAATTTCCCGGCTGCCTCGCTGGAATGTGTGGAAGAGGCTCCGAACAGCTCAAGCAACTAGACTCTGACCTTGACCTTTGCAGCAAGCCTGGTAGAACTGCAGAATCCCTTCCCTTTCTGTAGCACAGCCTGGTCACTCAGCTTTAGGGATGAAGGGCTATGGGGATGTGTTGATGAACCAGCCTGGGGTTCCTTCTTCCCTTTGACTCCGTGGTGTAATGTTGGCTTTCTGTGCACCCTGGGGATGCTGTGAGTGGCTCTGTTCAACACAGCGTGGCACCTGGCTTGCTTTGCAGATCTCTCCTCAGATGTTGATAGGAATATCCCTAGGTCAGCCATTGCGCTGAAGGTCATTCAAAGGAACAATGTTTCTTCTGGATAACCTGTTGGGAAAATTTAGTGAAAACATGCATATTTATGTCAAGAACTCACTTCCAGTTTTGGAAGGAAGTACCTGAGAGGGCAAGGAGCATAGAGAAGGGCTTAAGAGTCAAGATCCATGGAGGTGCTTGCTTTCTTAGCATGTGGATAGATCAGTAAATAGAAGTGAGCAAACATGGGAAGGGGCTAGCAAAAGAAAAAAGCCAAGAGCTTTCTATATATAGATAAATAATAGTGAACAATTAGTGTTGTTCAATGTACGGAGAAGAAATTCCAGGAGCAGCAAGGAAGGAGTCAGTTCTGGGGCCTAGGGGCGTCTCAGAAGAATGGCTTTTCAAGCAAGGAGTGGTGTGCACAGGCAGTTTGGGAGGAGGAGTCACTTTAAAGAAATTCTGGAAGGGTGGAGTCTGAAGAGATGATTCAGTCATCCCCAGCACGGTCCTGTAGCCTCATAACCACGTGTGACTCCAGTTCCAGGGGATCTGGCACTTTTTCTGGCACCTGCAGGTACTACAGTCATGCACTGCACACACAAAGACACACACACATATGCACGTGCAGAGTCAAAACATCCATACACATAAAATAGAATGGAAAACAAAGTAGAACACCATAAATACTTTAGGATGTGTATTTAAGATTGTAAAACTCTTTACAAAGGTCACAAGGGTGGAGAATTTCTTAGTTTTTGTTTGCTTTTTTTTCCACCTAAGAGATAATGCACAATCACACCATCAAAGGCATCTTCGAGCTTCCTTAGTGGCCTCTGGTGGGAGCAGGCATGGAAACCATATTATGCAGCTGAGATCTGTCCTTGTCTGCGAGCAGCGTCTCTGACAGTCTGTCAGGGTGGTCTCCTTGGCTATTGCCAGAGCTGTATCTGTCCAGGTGTCAGGGCGGCTTCCTGTGTGTGAGCTTACCACACACCCTGCTCGCTGCTGGCAGGAGAAACTGTTCCATCTCCATACTCAGTCTCAAAGACCCACGTGGTGCTTTCGATCCGGGGCTGTGACTATTACTAAGTGTGTATGATAAGGTTGCTCTGGGAGACTCAGTGTGCCAGCATGGAGGGACCATTTCCAAAGCCCGGGCTGGCAAGTGATGCGTGTTCTTCTTGCTGAGACTCAGCCACACTGGGAAGGAGGTTGGCAGATGGCTTGTAGCTGTTTTCTCCAGAGAAAACAGGAGTAAGTGTGTACAGGGGTGGTGGGGACAGCGGTATGGAAGCAACAGACCATTTCACCAGCACTGCTCAAGAAATCATTTTATTATTCAGTTTGGCTAATGTGATCTAAAAGTTTAGAGTTTGTTATGAACTAAAATGAAATTGTAAGTGCTATATATGGCCTATATCTTCAGCTGATTCAAAATATATGCGAGCGAGTTAGCCCTCTGAGGACAGACTATGTGTTTACTTGAGTTTAACTTTAACACTATGAGTTTTTTTTTTTCTAGAACATTCATCAGTATCCTGTGGGCATTTGCAGGGAGGGTGGATCCAGAGGAACAAGAAGTTTATGATCATCAATAAGAAATGAACAAAAGCCTTGGGAGTAACATGAAGAGTTCAACTAAATAACATGGGCACACACAGACTGTCAATGAAATCAAGGACTATGATAGACATGGAATCAAATTGCAAGTGGTTTGTTAATCTGACTATTATCTAAATTTTAAAGAAATTTAGTGGAGCCTAGCATTGGCTTTTACAACTGTCATTCCAGCTCTTAGAAGACAGGAACATCAGGGGTCCAACATTCTTGGCTTCATAGAAAATTTAGGGCCAGCCTAGGCTACATGAACACCCATTTCTGAGAGAGAAGAGGGAAGGAAAGTAGAGGAGGAGGAGGCATTGCAGGCAGAGGAGGAAAAGGAAGGAAAGGGGGAAAGAGGAAAAAAAGATACTGAATGTATATTATGGAATAAACCTCTGTTGGCCCAAAATTTCTCTGTTGACACCTTAGTCTTCATGGTGATCATAAGCAGAGGTATAGTCTTTGGGAAGACATGAGATTTAGGTGAGGGCATCAGGCTAGAGCTCCTGTGACAAGATTAGTGTTTGTATTAACCCAGAAGAAGACCGGAGTCCCCCACCTCTGCTCCACAATCTCATGGGCATTGGGAAATCAAGAAGTGACAATGCATTTGGCCATGTGTTAACCTTGGGATTTCTAGACCCCCAAAACTATGAGAATCACAATGCGGTTTAAGTCATGGCACCTACGGTATCTTGCTTCAGTAATCTTAAACTCAAACAACTATGATACTAACATATAGAGAAAGTATGTTATCACAAAGTCACCAAAGTTAATGGTGTGAGCTTTGTAATGCATGGAGGTAGGAAGGCCAGTGTGGATTTGGACTCTGTCTTTGAAATATGGAGACTTATCATTTACACCTACCAGAGTCACATCTGACGCAAATATGTTCTGTATTTCCTCACCAAAACGGAGTCTCTGAAGCTCTGAGTTTTGCTTAGGAGGTTTGTAATTAAGTTGAGAGCCTTTTTTCATAAGAACATTCCCATTTCAGACACTTCCCCCAAAGCCCCAGCCTCCTAGTCTCCTGGAATATTAATTAGGGCTTATGTAAACATCTTCTCAGAGAAAGTAATAGGCAAAAACAATGTTGAGAGTCTGGCAAACATTTGACTTACTGGGACAGGGCAAGATGAGAGATGTTTAGGATGAGCCCTGAGCGATGAAGATGGGAGCATCTGTTTATCCTTGGGCTTACATCACATTCCCAGGATCTCCAGTGCTCACCAGCTCAGAATCTCCCTGACTCTGGCTTGCTGTTCCTATGAACACTTGTTGTTTAAGTGAGATTCAGTAAACCATTGGTCTTTGGTGTTTAACTTAATCTCTAGCTGATTCGCTCTCCTCAGAAGTTGAAGGATTGGAACCACAGGTTTCATCCCTCAAAGCCTGTCTTGGACTTTCTGGCAAGAGTCCACATTCTGAAGCTGCAGGATCCCCAGCTACTGGTCATTTCATTATCCTGCAAAAGTTAATAATCTCTCTCTCCAGGGATTCTAAGGAAATGGTAGACAGAGAGACAGAGACCAAGAGTGTGTGCATGTGTGTGCGTGTGTGGGTGATGACTGGAATTTTGAAGGTAAGATGTGGTGTTGAATGCTTGGGCTGGAGATAAGGCCGAAGACTCCCCTTCCCCCTGAGATGGGTGGGGGTGAGGGACGGGCCTCTGTGAGAGAGACTTGGCATAGAACTGAACAACTAGAAGGAAATTTGGTAATCACTAAGTCTAATGTAATTCCGTGAGAGGTTCCTAGGCAACCTGAAAACCATGAATTCCATGAGAAATAAGTCTGCTCAATGTCACATTCCATATAATCTTGGAGCTTCACCCAGCTTATTCGCGCATTAAGAGATCTGAGGGATCTTAGACTAAAGACTAAACACACTTAATCTCGACTCTCCCCAAACTTATCTGTCTTCAGGATCCATCTTTCATGCTCCACATATTTCATTCATTCAACAAATATTTATTGGACACCTAATGTATAAAGCTGTAGGAGGAAAGGTTGGTGTTGTAGAGGACACGTTTTGAAAATGATGTCACCCCTTTTCCTTTTCTAGGTGAGGAGATTAAGGTTATGAATCACTGGGCTTTAGTAAAGGAAGGAGGTTTGAAAAGAGACTCAAAGGGGGGTGTGAGTTCCATCACACGGTCAGGGCTTAAAGCCACTGGAAGATGATGAGGGAGGGAGCTAAAGCTGTTAGTAAAAGGGTTGTGAGATGGCGCAATTTTTTCTTGGAGCTGATCTACAAAGGACAGTTTGAACATGCGTGTATCCTAGTGATTGTGCAGAGAGGCTGCCTAGAATTTTATGATGCTGGAGCAGGATGTCTGTTGGCAAAGAAGCAGACAGTGTGCATACGTCTCCCATATTCAAGCAATGCCTACAGCTAGCAAGTGGTTAGAGATGGAGATTCCCATGTGAGTTTTGAGCACTGTGCAGGATGCTCTGGGCACAGGAAGTTCTGGATGCAGGATGCTCTGGGCGCAGGAAGTTCTGGATGCAGGATGCTCTGGGCGCAGGAAGTTCTGGATGCAGGATGCTCTGGGTAATGTGGGCACGAGCAACAGAGGTTTCTACCCTGGCTCCTTGAGAAGAGACGATTGTATCTTAGCTTCCAGAGCCTACAAATATCCAGATCCGATCTTAGCTGCTTTCCTTCAGAGGTCACATGGCTGTAACGAGTTCGTAGAGTGTGAGAAAAATGTAACAACAACAAACCCTGAAGCCTCTTCTATGTATAAAGATGTTTAGCTGTCAGGTCTAAAGAGTGTGGTGAGGAGGGAGCTTCCAGGTGGAATGAGGAATCCAACAGAAGACAAAAGGTCAGAAATCCATGCTTCCCCATGATTCTAAGCCAATGCTGCTGCACGCCGTTAGGAAGTTCTTCCTTGCAGAGCAGTGTAGATGGCTTCGTTGACTATCCAGGTCTTTCTCATCAGGCTTTTATTACGCGACACTAACTGGTATCATTGAGATATCAATTTCGTTTGGGGGTATGTCTGCACTGGCCAAGTAATTATGTCTGGGTAAAGCCTGGTACTTACTCATGGGTGATCTTTGGTAGTCATCAGACACCAGCCTGGAGAGGAAGTGCCTGAGGAATGCTAATGCATCCTGGTTTGTCATTTGACAAACACACAGGCCATTTATTGCCAGGCTGATTATTTCAGTCCTTAGCAACACATACATCAGCCCCCTTCAGCCAAGATTGCCACATGCATTTGTCTTCTCATAAACAATTATCTGACAAGGGCACTGAGAATTGATGGTGTGGGGGTACTTGGCACGACGTGGGTCAGTCACAGGATGGAGCAAACTGAACACCCCTGTTAGCATCATCATTTCATTAATCAGATTAGGACAATGACCCATCGAGTGAGTGCCGTGTTCATAAATAAGAACCAATCTGTGTGCCTTTGTGTTATCTGAGGCTTGGCTGTATCCCTGTGTAGAGGATGCTGTTTTGCAGGTCCCCCTGGAAACCCTGGATCCCTGCTCATGCCATCCTCCTCCCATTTATAATAATTATGCTTGCTGCAAGGACCACAAGTGTGGGAGTTGCTGCATTTGTGTTGTCACCATCTGGTTCTTATTGCTCACCTGAGTCACAGCCTCCAGACCTCACTTCACCACAGCGATGTGCGTCAACTGAACACACAAAAGGGCTGGGCTGCCCCAGACAGTTCAGGGTGATGATTGACAAAATAGGGGACTTTGGTCATTGTTCCAAATAGAGGGTCTTCCGCTGGTGACACACAGAACCGGCAATTTTGCTTTAATTTAGAAGAACCATCTCAGAGTCTTAGAATTGAAGACTAGTTTAGTTTGTGTTTCTCTCTTCCCATTCCCATAAATTGTCCTGGTGTGTTTTTTCTGTTTTAGAATGGAGAACCCTCTGTCCATCTTCATGTTAACTTTTGGTTGCTGTTTTTTTTTTTTTTTTGATGTAACACATGCTTCTAGCATTGGGATTTGTAAATGGCTCTATTTAGTTGCCTTTTTACTGGACACACATTTGCGTTTATGTTTCTTAAGTGAATATGAGTGTAGAAAATATTATTTGTGTATTTTCATTATATAGCCGGAATGCATCATATTTTAAAGATGAATATACATATGTTTCCTTTTTAAACTATCTTCATTTGATGCCACAAAGGTCCATGATGATGGTGTTGACAGTGCTGGTGATGATTATGAAGGTGATGACAGAGATCTTGGTGATGATGGTGGTGATACTGGTGAAGTTGATGATGATTTATTTCATTTTAATTATATGTATGAGTGTGTGTCTGTGAATTTCTACACATGAGTGCAAATGCCCACCTAGTTCAAAAAAGTGTATGAGATTCCCCAGAGTTATGTGCTGCCTGATGTAGGTGCTGAGAACCAAATGCAGATCCTCTTCAAGAGAACTGCACACTCTTAACCACTGAGTCATCTCTCCAGCCCCCAGCTTCTCTTCTTATACTTTCTAAACATTCCTAGATTTCTTTGTGATTGCCTTCTACACTGAAGCCTCATCTTCAAATAAGGATGGCCATGTCATAGGAAAGTGACTATCCAGGCTGATGTCAGGTAACTAAGCCACATGGCCCTTCATTAGTCTTCTCTTCCCTGGCAGAGGGGAAAACACACTTTTCTCTCTCCATTTTTATGCAGTACTGAACACAGCACTCCCGGCAATGGATTCTCCAGCAGATACCAGCGGATTGGGAGCTTCAATTTGCACACTATGGGCCTAGAGATAGTGAGAGATCCCACAGGTTACAGGCTCAGTCCTTCTGGATGGTCACTTAGGACTGATGGTCACTTACTGCAGATGTTAGACTTAAGTAGGAGGCTGTCACCTACACTCCCGTCACCCCTGTTAAAAATTTATAGCAGTTTCTCACTGGGATCCAATTGTTTGCTCATGGAACATAGGTAAATCTTTGCTTCTGTTTACTCAGTGCTGGGAAAGGTTGTCACTAAAGATGTGAGATAAGAGGTGGGGCATGGAGCACAGCTCAGGGCACGAGGCAAGATAGTGTCTCCAACAGCACTCTGGGTGTCTCTCCGTGCTCAGTTCTCTGGGAACTCTCTGCATTGATTCCTCTGGAAGCTCATGGATGCTTGTTAATATATAAGTGTGATTGATTTTATTTTTGCCCATTAGTGAGTCACTGGATCTTTGTCTCATCTTACCTTCCTGGGGGATCAAGTGCTGCCCTGGTAGCCAGTTCCTATCTGCCATGGAACACCAGCCATGAGTCATCTTGTGTGCTTCAAGAAGAAGGCAAAATATGTCTTTTCAATAGCCAAGTACTGTAGGCTTGGCAGCTAGTATTACTGTAATTATTATTAACATTGTTGCTGTTGGTGGTGATGGTGGTGTGTGTGTTGCCATGGTGTGCATGTGGAGATCATAGGACAACTCTTGGTACCACAAGTTATGGGAATCAAAGGAACTCTTGTCATTGGGCCTTTATAACAAATAACTTTACTGTTCAGCCTCCTTCTTTGTCCACACAATAGAAGTTTATTCTGATATAATTTTCTGGGCAGGAAGTCTAGATCAAGGTATTGGCAGGTCGATCTCTCCTCGGTCCTTCATCTGATATGTGCACATGGCTTTTAATTCCTTTCCCCTATACAAGCAAGCTTCTGGTGTCCCTTTGCAGTATGAGACTGCTTGTTTGCTTCCGGCCACCTGGATACGAATAATCACACAGAAACTATATTAATAACAACATTGTTTGGCCAATAGCTTATGCATATTTCTAGATAACTCTTACATCTTAAATTAACTCATTTCTATTAATCTGTGAATCACCATGAGGCTGTGGTCTGCTGGGAAGGTTCTAGCTGGCAGCTGGTGTCTTTCTCCTTCAGCAGCTATATGGTGTCTCCTTGACTCCGCCTACTTTCTCACTATATCTCTGTTTGGATTTCCTGCTTGACTTTACTCTACTAAGCCATTGGCTGAAACAGCTTCTTTAATAACCGATGGTAATAAAACATATTCATAGCACACATCATCTCTTCCTGAATAAAGACAGGGATCCTATTAGATTGGGCCTCATTCCTACATTTTCATTTGTTCTACTAACTCTGCATTAAAGTTCTATATCAAATATAGTCACACTGGGAGTTAGGGTTTAAATGCTTTCATGTTTTAGGGACAAAACTGGGTTCACGGCAAGTACTAGGTGAAGCCAAGGCCTCCATTTCATCAGCAGAGTTTATTAAATGCACAGAAACTAGAGAAGTCAGCACCATTCACAGGTGCAGAGAGTCTAGGGCCACGTGAACTTTCTGACCCACATTTCCTTCCTCTGAGTGGCCTGGCAGGATTTGTGTGCACAGAAAGAATTCTATGTAAACAGCCAGCAAATGATCCTCTGGTCAAGACATCCAAAGGTGCAACCTTGAGTGACACGGGAAAACTGTCAAGAAAACAAAGGAGGAGTACGGTACCATTAAAAAGGGAGTTTTTATGGGTCACAGGACTCTTGGAACTGACTGTCCCAGCACAGGATGTAACACCCGGACAAACCCCATTCACATCTGAGAGGCTTGACTCAAGGCCTGTGTTCTTAAGATGTGTGTGGAGGTAGAGATGTTGACTATGTAAACTGGTCCTTCCAGTCCCAACATGCTCTACCAAGAGCTGGAGAGACAGTGATGAATAACCCAGGGTGAGGTTAGAATAATTTAATGAAAAGAGGTGGAAATGGGGTCTTTAATTTGTAACCTTTGGATCTAGGGATAAAATCCATTAGTGGGATGTGGATTAAGAAGTCTAAAGCAAGATTACTTGGCGTCACCTACCAGGCAGGCATGCCAGCACACGGGTCAGAATTAACATCTGAGAATTTTTTCAAACTTTACAGCTGGGATTTCCCCCTTGGCCTGGCTTCTTAGCCCTGTGAACTGAGAAGATTGGAAATCTTTGGCATCCACTCAAAACTCATACAAGCCACAGGGCAGAACCTTCGAGGAGGCCTTTGGGGATAGACGGGTCAGTCTGAAGACTTACGTCATAGCTTTCAGTTTGAAAACAGTCTTTCATAGCATCAGTAGGGAGAATTCTATCACAATGTATAAATGGATTTAGCAGGATTTACAAACCCACATGTGTTCCCTTGCTCAGTTGCTTCAAACGCTTGATGACCTGAGAACTCTCAGTTCAAGTGGTATTCCATACCAAAGGGAAAATGAACAAAACCAATAAAAGTGGGTTTCTCTGTTTAATTGAGAATGTGGGGCCTGGGATCCCTTTCTTCCAGTTTCTCTCTTATGAGCAGTCCTTAGGGGATGAGCTTTGAGGTTGTCCCAGAGGACAGAGTGTGGCCTTTTACCATGAAACTCTCTCATTCAATGTGTGAATGAAACTGACCCATGAGCAGGAAGTCACATCTCTTCTTAAGTTTGAAAAATATTGTGAAAATGATACATGGTCTTCCAGAATAAAGACAGAGGTGGAAGGAGGTGGCTTTCTCTCACTGCAGGAAATTTTGAAAAAAAAAAAAACTATGACTGTTTTAAGAGATTTACTGAAGAAATAAATATATTTTATCAATTGAGCATGCTTTTTCCGTTTATAGATCTGTCAAATCTTGTGATGATGACAAAGCATGCAAGTTTTGGGGAACTGAACCCAAAGGAGATAGTTGTGTTATTTGATGGTGAACATTTTGCAAGGATAACTGCTTTTAGTCATGATACTCAACTCCCACTGCTAAGAAGACTCTTTTTAATTCTCCATTCCCATTCAGCCTTGAATCCCTAAGGGGAACTCAGAAAATGGAAGTTCTCCTGCTCAGTGTTAAGCACTTAGGGACACAAAGCACGAGAACATTAAAGATTGTCACCCAAGGACATTGTGATAAGTTTTGACAGTAAAGTCAATAAAAAGAAAAAGAAATACTTTACTTTTTCTTAGGCAAAGCACATTCAATTATACCTAGGGTAGACCCTGATGAACCAGCTTTTCTTGGCACAAAGGCTAAGACTCTCAGTCTGTAACTTTAAGCCTCAAACATGTTGAATGGAGAGGATTTAGATTCATTTACTAAGTTCAAATTGGGACACAATGGTCATGATCTTCTTATAAGCCCACAATGTCAAATTTGTAACCCTGTAAGGCAATCCAATTCTACACAGTTGTTGGTGATAAAATCAAATGGACAGTTAAGCTTATACAACATTAGAATTCCCCAAGAGTCCTTCAGACTCCTAGAAGCTCAATGAGAAATTGTCCATTGTCTATAAATGAAAATTTGACTGACATATTTGTAATTCTGTGATACTAGAAGCCAAGGTCTCTTCTGAATCGAGGAAGCAGCACAAATAAAGGGGGATTCTCTACTCTGAGTTTAAGTGATTGGCTTTGATTCTTAAGTGATTTTTGAGAAGTCGTACATGATCAAATTCCTACACAAGTTTATCATTTTAGCCACAGGTCAACTTGGTGGGCTTCAGACTCCAACAAACCTGAAACAAGGATGAAAGGACATCTATTAGGTGACATTAAAAGAAAAGGGGGTTATTTGCAATGCCCCAATCTGTAAAGTAAAAATCTTGGAGGAGATGTTAACTGCCAGGGGTCTTTAGTACTCAAGTGACTTTTAAGCCATTATCCTTGCTAGAACATGAGTGCAGAAGAACCCAAAGGGATAGTTCAGTTGGCTGTCTCCAAGATCTACCAATAGTTCCTCCCCACCAGATGTGTGCATTCCAGCTCTCCCGTCAGGACCTGGAAGCTAATTATTTCATCTTGGGTTGAATTGAACTTGCCTTATGATGGCATTACCATTTGGTGGAAATAATCCTGTGCAGAGCCCAGGCAGTTTCCTCTCTGGGTCACTTGGGGCTGCAAACCACCAAATACGGAAGCCAAAGTCCTGCCGTAGAAAGAGGCTTCACCTGTCCTCAGCTCTTCAGCTGTTACAGCTCAGGACTCAGGTGTGGAGTCCTGACATGCCAGGCCTGCTCAGTTTCAGCCAAGTGAGAGTGAATGATTGACGGAGTTTCAAATGTTCAGCCACATTCTCCTAACATTTCAGAGTCAGGAGAAAATCACTGCTTCTGGGATCTTTTAGGCCCCACCTTCTGTGGTGCTTTCTTGTAGAGCGAGATGTAACTGACATCCAACAAGAAGAGCTGGATTTGTTCTGTGCACTCTCCCTGGTCCCTTCTCCTTCCTACATGGAGGCACTTCTGTTTGGGCACACACCAATGTTACATAGATACTTAGTAAAAATAAATAAAACCCCCAAACAAAGCATCAGGGACTTTCTGAAGTGTGGACCCTGTATGCTTTGTTGTGCTTCTTAAATGGATGTTGGGGCTCAAAGTGTGGCCCAGAGTCCCTTATGTGGCCCTTGGTTTTGTAGCCATGGTTACCAATGCAAACCATAGAGTCAGATATTTTAAACAGACATGGACACAGACAAAGACACAAACAGTCAGACAGACAAGCACACACACACACACATGCATATACACACACTCTTTGAGATGGGGGGTCTTACTAACTGGCCTGGAATTCCTTATATAGCCCAGGCTGGCCTCAAACTCATTGAATTAAAGAGCTTACTTTAATTCACCAGTGGGTAATATTAAAGGTATGCACCACCACCTCTGACTCACATTCCAAATTGTTATAGTGAAACTTGGTTTTCAAATCTCATTATAAGGGAATGGCTGACATAGAATTACTGTCTAAAGCATTTCAATAGTCAAAGAGATGGCTCAGTGGGTAAAGCAAATCCCCCTAACTTTGACAACCTCAATCCCTGGGTCCTATGTGGTCAAAGGACCATCTGGGTTTCTGGAAGTTGACCTCTGACTTCCACCCTTGTGCTGTGACACACATACACGCACACCTATGTACAATATATAAATAGATAAGTATTTTCAAAAATAAGAATTTCAAAGCACAGGAGAAGTAAGGATGAGGACCAGAAATCAGGGATGAGAAAAGGATAAGGCAAACAGGGCTAATGGAATGGACTTTGGGAGAGAAAATGCTGCCAGACAAAACCAGCCGAAAATGATTTCAGTTGTTCACTGAGGACCTACAGCGGGTTCAAGTGGCTGGAAGTCAGTTAGCAATGGATTGATGTAAGTCAATTACAAAATAGTTTTATCCAGAAAAATAAGTAATTATGTGTAAAAACCGGAAGTATCTTATACACCCAGGACCACTGTGAACCTCATCCCTGGGTAGTTGCTGGATTAAACCCACTTCTGTTGGCGTGAAACACAGTGTGTAAAAAATGTGCCATTCCAAGTGTGGAATAGAACAGAAAGATTTTAGACTTTTTGTTTATAGAAAACACCTTTTTAAAACCTCAGCAGGGCAAAGCAGTCAGCCAGACTACTTACTGCATTAATGCAAAAAGTCCGCTAAATTCTCTGATAGTGATACCTAAGCCCAGATCTTAACTTTGCATAAATTTGGATGGCATTAAATAGGCACTGAGGAAATACAAAATTCTTACAATTCTTTCAGAACTTCACAGTGACCTTTGACCTGTGAACTACAGGGCAACACTTGGCCACAGCCCTCTCACCCCAGCCCTGCCCTCCACTGCCGAGTGCCTGGTAGATACTTTATAAGAGTTCTCAGGGAGGCATCAGTTGTCTCTGATACATGGAGGAAAACTGAAGGGAAGGATTCAATTACACGTGTGAAAAATGAACCTTCTGCCCAAGGTTTAGCCACTGCTAGTCGGCTTGTTTTAAAAACTGAATTATAGGTGCAATACATTTGCTGGAGACAACGGGCATTAATTTCTCTCAGTCCATTCAGGATTGGGAGGGCAAAGTAGGAGGGACCACAGAGAAAATAAGATAATAAGAGACTCAGGTTGATTTATCCGCCTTTGTGCTATGTAATGGGGGCAGGCGGAAGGCTGCCCCAGGAGTGGGGAGGGGGTGGAGATGAAGGAGCTGTGGAAGGATGGATTGCAGGGCCTGCCAGACTCCGAGTCAGACTGTTGGCCTTAGATGATATAAGATGCTTCTGGTCTCTAGTTGCTGCATAAAGATGCACGTGCATTAAAAAATGTGACATGATACAGCCGGGGCGAGTGAAGATCCTTTGTGTTAGGTTCTGGGAAGGAGATAGAGATTGGCTCACGGACCACTTGGGCAGACAGCTAGGTGCGGAGGCAGGATGTCACACAGAAGTCCGTGTGTATGAGCTGCCAGGGGAGCGCATGTCCCTTGAAGATTTACAGTCGGGTCAGTGAGCGACAGGCTGAAAAGCTCTGGGCTAGAAATCTGTGTAGTCACCCTCGTGCAGTTAGAAAACCCGTTGTGAGGCCAGTACAGGAGGACACATAGGCGTCCTGATTAAAATGATTGGGAAGGTAAGGGAGATACATACAGTTATGTAAAATGACTTGCTTGATAAACTACTTGCCTTGCAAGCTGGAAGAACTGGGTTCGATCCCTAGAATTCACCTAAGAAAGTTAGTGATGGTGGTCCATGCTTGTCCTCCCACCAGTGGGCAACAGGAAACAGGCAGATGCCTGGGGGAAGCCGGCCCACCAGCCTAGCCTACTTGGTGAGTTCCAAGCCTGGGAGTGACTCTGTTTCAGTTTGAAAAAAAGGTGAATGATGCTGGAGGGGTGAGACCTAAGGCTGGCTGTTCCCTGGTCTTCATAGGCACACACCAAAGCTCATACCTGGAACACACACACAGCCACGTCCATACACAAAGAGGGACACTCACAGTAAACAGGACACTCAAGACTATAACACTAGAGCATTCCAGCCAGGGCAGAGCCATTCTTGGCATGGACGCTTGTCTATGTGGGATTCATGAGACCACGAAGTGAACATCCTTTTAGCCCATCCTGGTTTTATGACTGTATGACAAGACCTCTCCCCTGTGTTAAAGCTAGCAACCTGGGTGTCCTCCTCACCTTAAAGGTGTGAGTGGGTCCAGATAGCAATGTTATGGTAAAGTTGGAGTTGAGTTTACAGAAGTTGAGTCTTAACTCCAAAGAACTTCTCCCCTTATGTGTTTGAGCCCATGTTTCTGTGCAGAGCTATGAGAAGGTAACCGTACCTTCTCTGGTACACCGGAAGTAAGGAGGAAAGAGGCAGTGGCTTCGGTTTTATATAGCAAAGGAGGACTTATTTTAACAAAAGAACATCTTCCATCCTATTTGTGAAAGAAAATCCAGTTCCTTTAGTGGTTCAAAAATTAGTCTTGGATGGGCATGGTAGCTCACACTTACTGTAAGAGACATGGATGCCTAAGTCCCTTTGATGTTTGGACTCTGAAGCTAAATAACTGGAGGATGAATGAGGACGAGATGTAGAGTAAGTTCTCCTACATAAACGGTGACAGTTTCCCTGAATGCAGGCCCACTGCTCAGACCTGTGAATGCTGAGAAACAGCCTTCCTTTGTTGAGGAACTTCTGCGACATGTTGCCAAGAGCCCGAAGTCACCAGAAAAGCTTGCTGGTTGAGTACCTGTTCTAGTTTTGGGTACTCATGAGAGAATCTGGAATAATTCTGTGGGTTTTCTTTTTTTCCTGATCAAGAAAAGTCTAGAAGCTAGACCAGCAGAGTTGAAGCAATTTCACACACACACACACCTCACACACACACACACACGCGCACACACACACCTCACACACACACACACATACACACACACACACACACACACACACACACACACCTAGGAGTGCAGACATACCACAGTTTAGCTAGCCATTTTTTCCAGGTTTTAAATATTACCCTCTCAATCTATCCATCCTAAGTACACTCTAGTCTCTGATTTACAGATTTGCGCCACTCACGAAAATATATCCCTGACCGCAGAACCAAAGCTGAGCTATGTCCTAGCAACCTGTGTATATGCACGCCTCAGCTAAAACTTTGAGTCCCTCAACATTACAGCTGCGGTGAACAAAGTGGCATTAGCCGCCCGCTTCAGATCGCACATGGCAGATTGCCCTAGGATATATCTGTGCAGGGGCTTGCTTTCCACATTTCCACACTCTTTCTTGGTGCTTGCTGCCACTGAAGGATGGCTCCATGCACACAGCTGAAGTGCTAGCCAGTGTCCAATGGAGAAAACGCAGGTGCTGCCTAAGCATCCTGCAGGCCTGTGTGACAACCCGAGGGGCTCCTTCCTGTTCAAGGTAGATGAATTGACAAGGTTGTGAGTTGGGTAGTCCTGCTAATATTTGCCCTGGGAGCAATGGACCAGTATTGAGTAATTCAAGTTTTCCAGTGGCTTTCCAGAGTGAGCCTCTTGGATCAAGAAGAGTATATTGACTGTGTGCTCGGAGGCTCTGCCCATCAAACGAATTGAAGAGGCAAATCCTGACAAATGCACCCCGTCCTCAGGGAGTGTAGTCAGCAGCAGTAACTGCTCTAGTAGTGACACCAAACACTTTCTTCTGTATCTCCTCTAATTCTCCCAACGACACTGAAGTTAGTCTTTAAATTCATCCACAGAAACAAAGATTCAGGCCCCGCACAGCTGCTGAACGGTACAGTCAGATTTTGAACTTGATCCCTGGATTCTCCATCACCATCCTCTTCTCATGCTCTTCCATCTACAGAGGCAAGGGGGAAACCTGAATCAGTCACATCACCACAAAAGAAATGACTGTGCTTGCTTCAAGGTCTGTGGAGCAGAAGGGGCGGAGCTAAAGAGAACTGGAGATTGCAAACCTGAACTGCAGTAAATGCCACGTTGGCTATTGCTGCCCCATTTGATCAGTCTCTAGACCCTGCCCAGAGTTTGAGATGGTGGTAGCCACAGTGATAGCCCTGGAGTTGACATCTTCTATCCTGACCCATTTAGATTTCTCTTAGTTTCCACTACTCTGATCTAAACTCTTTGCCAAGGACGTTGCCTCTCTTAAGTGACAGATACCCACAGGTTAATTTAAACATCACCATACTGTGACAACTTTTTGTGTGTGTTGATGATCTCGTCTTCCCTTTAAAGATCCGGGCATTCTTCTAGAGCAGGACCTGTGTCTCAGACCCTTTTCTTCCAGACGGGACTCAACACAAGTGATTTCTTGTTCCTCTGTCCCTTTGGGGAGCTGTGAGGGCAGAAATGAGATAAAAAAAATCACCTTATGCAATATCTGGGTTAGAGCAAGTACAATATCTGGGTTAGAGCAAGTCCCAGTGACTTCGGATCTTAATCTCCATGAGGGCATTTCTAAACGTGGCTTGTGAACAAGAAAGCTTGCTCAAGTGTTACAGCCATGTGTGGAATTCCTTGTCACTTACAGGGTCCCTTCCTTAACGCTACCTATCATATTCAGCTTCACCCCTCCTGAGCACATGCTATCAACCCCTAAAAGGGAACTTATGAGACTGGGGTCTAGATAAGCTGGGATTAATTACTAAAAAAATCAAGAAGTCAAGAAGGCTATGGTGGAAATGACCAGGACAAAGCAGGAGGACTGTGAATCTCATGGCAGCTTGGGCTGCACTTTGGGGCCAGGAACAAGCTCAGTGGAAGACTTGCCTAGTATGGGTGAGATCCTGAATTTGAGCCTCAGAACTACATACAAGGTTATGTAGTTCTCTTGAATCCTTGGTGTGTGTGTGTGTGTGTGTGTGTTTACAGATATGATGAAATATGAAGTAGCATGCTATATGAAAAACATGTGTATTATGTAATATGAAACAAAAATTATATACATGTTTTATATAAAGAATGCATGTGTGCTTTGATTCACTAAAATAGGAGAAATATATTGGATTATTTTCAGTGACTCAGTGACATGTATAGTTTATACTACAGTGTATATGCTTCTATATGCATGAAAGTAGTTACAAAGTCCTATACTGATTTACTGGTTTCATGTCTACTGGAACTACCCAACAGACTGAACCTTCAGTAGGTTCTAACTACCGGATGCTGCCCTTAGATGTGTGTGTCTCTCTCTTACTGCCCAGAAGTTCAGTCTCAAACTTTTCTCTGCTGGTCTGTGGTTATTCCCCAACTCCATCTTCAGTGTCCTATCAAAGAGACTAAAGAATTGCTTTTCTCACAGACTCATATGCCCAGACTCCTTTTCTGTGTTGGTGTCCACTGTGTTCCCCTTTCTTTCAGCCCTTGGATTCTCTTGGAAAAAAATCAGCTTTTCTCACCCCTTTGCCTTGATCTCCTTGTTGCCAAGCACCCAGCTTGTTCCTGAAGTGCTGAGCTCCGTTTCCCAGTGGCTGGAGCTCCCCTTTCTTCTTTATAACATGCTTCTGACCCTTGTCAGCCTCAGGATGCTCTTCACAGCCTGAGCCCCAAGCTCTTTCCCAGTTATCTCCCTGGGCCCATGCTCACTAGGATGCTTCTATCTGCATCCCCACGTGCTGCAGATAGCAATCAATCCATTTGTAAATGCAAGCAGAAATAAGCATGCGTGCAGCCAGCACTCCGGAGGGCACAGGCAATCTGTCTGTGTGAAGGGGGGACCCCTCTTCCTCCTTTACAGCCCCCCTCTGCAGCTTTAACATCAACTGCCAGAGAAGTCAGTGATGGGGCGTCGGGGCTCTCTCCCTGCTAAGCAGGCTGCCTCAGCTCATCTGGCCGGCAGAGCTTCCAGTGCAGCTTGGTTTTCGACTCTAATTACCAGCCTCTAATTCAAGGCTGGTCTTCTGATCATTCATCTTTCAAGTGCTCTGCTTCTGAATCCCATTTGGTTCCCTGTCCTCCCTCGCATCCTTACCTCCTCCCCTTGATGTGGCCAGAATAGTTAACTTGGACAATTAGTAAATGCTGAATCATTGAGTCAGTGAATGGGACAAGTGTCTGTGTGAGGTATACAACTTCCTGAGTGGGTTTAATGGAAGCCTAAAGAGATTTTTCACAGATTCATGGGTTTTCAAAGGAGAAATTTGCATATTAATAAGAAGCTGTTCAGACTGATTCGCTTAATGTGTTTGGAGTAAGTATAATTAAATGTCAAGGGAGATATATCATGAAGTAATGAAGCTGAAGCCAATTCATCAAAAACAAGGTCTGGGGAGAGACATTTCAAATAATAAACAGTTCTCTAACCTTCCTTTTTAAGGTGATTTGCTTAGTCTGGCCCAAGATTTACATGTTTTTTGAGAGTCGGTTCAAACAAAGATGCTGGGAACGGCGAGTGGGGGCGGGGGAAGAGGAATGGACATGTTTCTCTATTCGTTTCTAACATTCAGGAGGTCTTTCCTGACTGCATCACTTTTAAAGGGGGGTAAACCCGACTCGGCTGTGTTTTCCCAGATCCTGAGATGGAGCTGGAATCAGTGGCCCTCAGGCCCCCGCAAATACAACAGCCCTTTACAAACTCTGCTCTGAGGCTCGGGGAAGTGATGTGCCAGGATGGCTGGTTCTCCAGGAAGAAGCGCTCCCAGTCTTGCCCCAAGTTCTGGATGTTGAAGAGTCAGATCTTCACCCATGTGTTTGCCTAAAGAATCAGGGACTCTTGGAACAAACTCAATCCGTGGCTGACATTGAACTCACCTTGTGTTCTATTCTCCAAGCTTTGGATTGAGTTAATTAAGAAGTTAGGCTGTCATGCAAGACTTGTGCAAGACACATCCTCTTGAATTCTGGATGATGCTAAGATGACCCCGAGAAAGGCCATCTCAGCAGGCCAGTTGGAAACCTAGGAGCAGCTTGATTCTGCTCCTCAGCATATGAAATCCATTGGGTTTATTACTAGAAATAGCAGGACACCCAGGACTCTCTCTTGCCCACCCAAATGAGGTCTCAGGGCTGGGGTGAGTGGGGAGTTGAGCTGATGCTACGAAACCACTGACTGGTCAGGGGAAATGCTTGCCTTGTGCCGGCTGTCACTCACAAAGTGAGAGCCCTGCAAACAAATGGACCGATTGAGTGTCTCACACTTGTTCTGATGGCACAGTTTACTGACTCTGGCAGGGGGAGGAGGATTACATGGAGAAAGCCGGTGCTTTAGGAGCATAATTTAAATTGTGTGTGATGGCAAGTCCCTCTAATTTCTGCAATAGAAGCTACCATCCGAAGCACTGAGAGCAGCCTGTTTTACCCACATCCTGGCAGACTGAACAGGATTGTAAATGCTCTGGTTACCCTTTGCCTTTCTAGTAGTACTGTCTCAGAAATCTGTCAAGTTGAACCATCAGAATGGTTCAAGTTTTGCCATTCTTCCTAACTGCTGAGTTAACGCTGAACAGATGCCTCTGTTTTGTTGTCTGCAAAGTCGAGATGACAGTGCCCTTCTTGTTTGACGTGTTTCAGTTAAAGTTGGTATACATAAGCTCCACTGATTTTGAGTCTTTTGTCCTCAATCCATGACTTCATGAAGCCATCAGCTTTGGACTTGATATCTGTAGAGATCCTTTACCCAAAGACATGGCAGGAAACAGGGAGCCCTGTGGTTTCTTCTCAACTTTATTCATACCTAAAAGTAAGAATTTAGGCTTCAGCTGGGGCTGTATAGGTCTGAGCATGAGAGTTTTTGCGGGGCTTCGTGTTACATCTATCCAGAGTGATGTGAAGGTAGGTGTGTCTTCATTGAAAACAAGATCCTGGTCTTACCTTCTGTCCTGGCTGGTTTCCTGCCCTTGGTGCACTTGTAGCGATGACTGATGAATAGGTAGGTGAGAGGAGTGGATTCAAATACCTCCTAAAAAACGGAGCTGTTGTCAACTGTTGATGCAGTAGGCAATCCTTACAGACAAGATGAGGTTGGCTCCAGCACCCAGTTGTTTAGATACCCTCTTATCTCCCGGAGTGACTCTCAAACAGTTTCAAGGAACCACCACAATTTAGCTCAGCCTCTTTTGAAAGCAGATGCCACTGGATTGCTTTCTTTCCAGCTGTGTTGGTTGAGTTTGAGTAACCGTTTTTTTGTTTTTTTTTTAATGAACAACTTTAGTGACCTTCGGGAAACTTCAAAAATGAATATTGCACCAAGGTCAGAAGTGGTTAAGACTGTAGCAGGACAGTGGTGGCGCACACATTTAATCCCAGCACTTGGGAGGCAGAGGCAGGCACATCTTTACGGGTTGGAGGCTAGCCTGGTCTACAGAGCAAGTTCTAGGATAGCCAGTGCTACACAGAGAAACCCTGTCTCGAAAAAAAAATAGAATATTGTATTGTGGCCACAGCCAGTAAAAATATTCTATACCAGATTCCCTCAACTTTACTCTTCCATGCGCGAATGTTCAGCAATCTGGCAAACTGTAAACCTCCAACTTACTATTTATGTAGTCAAAAGTGTGTTTCCAACTTGAGCTTTTCCTCTCAAACAGCAGAGTGAATATTTTCAGCTCTCACTGTTACCAGGAATCTCTACCGCATAGTCAATTTGCTGGATTGGAACCAAGCTCCATCATTAACCTTGTGGCCGAGGATAGACCCATCACGTTCAAGAGTGAGAGATGAAGCTAGAAGGCAATTCTTTCCTTTCTTATGATCCAAGTTTGGTGAGAAATGCTCCTGACCTCCTAAAAGTTGGCCCACAAAATATGTCCCTGGAGTGTTTTTTCCACAGTGTTCACGGTGGTGGGAAAGCAGGGGGGTAGTGATCAAATACAAATGGGAAATGAATGCGACAACTGTAAATGGAATTTTGCAGAGGTCCTTTAAGGGCTGTGTTTCTAGAGATCGTTGTGAAAAGCCAAGCAGCTTTGTGATCTATGGCACTTCCCACACTGCAGTGACGAGAGAGCATTTTTCAAGGAAAGTCACAGGACACTGTCCACAGGCTTGAAATCTGGGTAAAGATGGATATTTTTGCTATTGTTGTTTATTTAATTAATGTAGATTACTGTCTATGAAACGAGGTCTTCTTTAGGATGGGTGGTCCTTATTGTTAGAATTAGGTCTTAAGGAAATTATTTTAGGGCCTCATGAGAAAACCCTTTTCTATCCTGAATGAGTAGGCTGCCAATTTCTCTCCAGTAAAGTCAAGCCTAGAGAGTGAATTTTCCATGATAGATTGACGTTATGATATGATTGATTTTGCCGTGCCATGGGACAAGCAGCTCATTCTCTGCCTAACAAATAGCAGGTGCTACTTGCTCAAGGAAACCACCTACATAGAAGTAAAATATCTTTTAGAGGGGCTGTCAAAAGTACTCTGTTATGGAATTCCATATACTTTATTGCACTGGGTAGCTCGTTATTCTCTCAGGACTACCATTTTTCTTTATTGGAATGTACAAGCCAATAGGAGCATATATGTGGGACATCTACAATGGCTGGGGCTGTTTATACTGGATCCCATACTTTGCAACTTTCCTCCCCAGGCCAGCACCACAGTGAAGTCTAGTGTCCCCCTCTATTATGGCCCGTATCCTGTTTCTTTCCATCACCATTTTTTTGTGCGTGTCTTTGTGCTTGAAATGTCTATTTTCTTGTTTCCTGCTCTCAAGCTCCAGAGTTAAACTCCAAACAGCACTACATTCACGATCTTGATTCCTGTTTCCCCAGTGGTTGGATTCATCCCTGCCCCTTAACTCATTCTTTTATTGTTTGGTTTCTCTGAGAACCAAATCTTGTGATAGAGCAAATAGGAAATGTTCCTCAGAGAGAGGCGTCCGTAAAGGAGAAGCTAAGACTGACAGGTCTGACCCTTTCTTTGCCAATCAGTTCCTGCCAGCCCCAAGTGCAATGCTCTGCAGTAGAGATGCCTCATCACAGGTCAGCATTGTGCTAACCCTGAATGCCACTATCTTGTTCTGTCACTGATCAACACTCACCTGGAGTCCAGCATTTGCTGAGATGACCCCAAGGGGCCTGTCAAGGGAGCACACATTTCACTCAGGAATACAGCAAGTCCTTTCTCAGAGGACAAAGGGAATGGGTGCTTCACTAGATCTTTCTCATTCATCTTGTGCTCCCGGGTTTAGAATGCTAGATGAAGAAGGGATTTAGCTGCACTGCTGTCTGATGGCTCCTTGTTGTGCATATGTAGAAATAGGCTTCATACTGGGACACAGGCTCCTTGCTTTGTGGGATCTGATCCACACTATACTGAAGCTCAAGTCAGAATCTAGCACCTGACCCAACCATCTCCACCTCCACTCTGGATCAATAGCATGTATCAGTGTCTACTTTTCTAACCACCCCAGAGGCACTGCCTCCTCCAGGGTGACCAAGGGGCATCGACACTGGGTAAGAACATGAGAAAAACCCTTAAAACCTGTACTAGGTCATTGAGGTTCTATTAGATATGAAAACAGTAGTTAGTGACATGAAATATTTGGCTTTTGTGGCTTGAAATCCTCGCACAGTTATAGATACTGAAAGGGAACTAGAACCCATGACCCAACTCATCAGCAGCAAATAGGTGGTGTTCTGGGAAGATGTCTTTTAGCAAAAGAAAGAAGGCCAATGAGTAGAATGGAAGTAAACCAAAACCTTTTGTCTCCCTCTCTGCTCTCAGAGAAGAAACTTCAGGGCATTTCCATAGGCCCCGTGTGTGCCCCTTGCTGGAGCCTTCTTCTTGCTCATGGGGGAGGAAGCTGCCCCATAGGGGCTTGGCCCACTTGAGTGGTGACTGATAATGCCTTAATTACCAACCCCAGCGCAGGTGATGTCTGCCTGCCAGTCCTCAGGGCTCTTGATTACTCCACTCCCTCTCTACAAGGAAACACTTTCCACATCAATAATTAAACAGAACAATTAGGGCAATTTAAAAAGTATAATTAGGCAGAATCAACTCTCCGTCCCCAGAGTGTCTCTCTCCTTCTCCATCATGTTTCAGGCCCTCCCTCGCCTTTCTTTAAAGCATCGTTTTGGGGATCGAGCAGGCCTCTGTTCTGAATCTTTAAACTCCACGGGGACAGAGGAAAGGTCCATTGACAAGCATGAAGGTGGGGAATGGAAGATAAGAACAGACCCGGACCATCTGTCTTCTGTCTTTGATGCACGGCTTCTGACACACGGACAAACAACCCCTGTTCATGGGATACAAGAGGGGACATGAGGAGTGTCTGTAGAGGCTGGCTTTACAGCAACTCTTCTAGAAAGAACTCTCATTCTTACGAGACTCCATGGGACCAACACGGATGCAATCCTAAGGTTCGAGCCCTCTTAATGGCTCACTAGGTCCCACCTCTTAAAGAAGCCACTACACTGGGGATCAAGCTGCCAGTCAGTGTGTGAATACTTGGGCATAGACACTTCCAATCCGTGGCATGATCCAACCCCAGGCATGGAAAATAGGAGAACTGGTGATGCCTCCCAGTTCAATGTAGTAATTTGAACTTTATAGCCTGTGAGTCTGGTCTTCTCTAAGATTCCAGGGTAAAGGCTTCTCCCATGGTTAGCAATAAAGAAAAACATACTGATGAAGCAAAGACTGTCATCGTCTGGCCACATGTCAAAGGCCTCACTAAGTCAGCCTTCAGGGAAGGCTGTACTGAGGAATCACAATCAAACCAGGAGCCAAGAATGCAAAACCTGGCATAGGAAGGAAGGTGAGGAGCCATCAGGAACTCACATCCAGGGCCCAAGGGACAGCAGGCCATAGTGTAGTAACCAAGCCAGATCTGAGACTACTCCTCGGAGACAGAAGGGCTGGGGCAGGTCACCGGCATTCAGGCCTGCAGATGGCAAGGTCAGAGTCCGCAGTAATAACCTCAGACCCTTCATGGAGGTCACACTGGGGACAGCCAAGCTCAGCACAGCCTGCTCTGCTTGAGCATCCTCCTTGGCATGCTATTTCGGCACCCACACACTGCTTCCTCCCCGAGGGATAGTTATTTGACTTTTAACTTGACAAAGGAAATCACAGAGAAGAAAGTACTGTTTCTCTTTTCTTCTCCCCTGGACAGATTTCCACAAGAACTCGAAGGGAAAACAAAGAACCTGTTTAGCCCTAACTACTGGCAAATATAGATTTACCTCTGATGGCCTTGAAGGTCAGCGGGGAGAAACCTGATCAGACATAAGGCTGTGCCATTAAAAGGACAGGCTCAATTGGAGGAGACAGAGAGAGAATGTCCTCCTCTTCCGTCCTTCCGTGATGCACAATTAAAGCATAAAATGAGTGAGAAAATATCCAATTGGTTTTCTCTAGACTTCATCCAGCAATTTAAAAGGCTTACTGAATATGGGTTAGAAATGATGAAAACGACCCGCAAGTCTCCTGGTTTTAAAAGGAAATATTTAATCAAAAGACATAGGAGGAAACAAATAAGCTGAAACCCAAACCAAAACAGAACCAATCCCCGCAGCCATCTAGAGGGCAAATGGGGTGCCTCAAAGGAGAAACAGGAAGTTGGCATTACATGTCTTTCCCCAAGTAATACTTGAGAAAGCACTGGCCTCGGAGAATAGTCTCAAGGAAAACATGATTATGATCTGGGGACTTTTAACCATCATCACCAGTGTCGGGGAGCCAGCTCAGTGGGCACAGTGCTTGCTGGGCTAGCACGAGGACCTGTGTGCAGATCTTCTCAGTCATGTGAAAGCCAGGGATGCTGGTGCACCCCTATAACCAACCCGGCACAGTGTGATGGGGAGGAAGAGGCATGCAGTCCCATGCTTGCTGTCAGGCAGCCTAGACAAATCTAGGAGCTCCAGGTTCAGCGAGACACTGTCTCCAAACATAGACTAGGAAATGATAGAAAAAGATACCCGATATGGACCTCTGGCTTCCACACATGTGGGCATGCGCCAAATATCTCACATGATCATGGCGAAGGAAGTTGAAATCGCCAATCAAGAGGAACCCTCATCTTTGGGAACACACTGATTTGGGAACTTCTACTTTGTAAGACAGTGACCATGTTTTCCGATGGTTCAGCATCTTTACTTGTGTCTTGGCAGACTTAGATATTTGACACCGGCCTTTGTGGACCGCTCTTCCCCTGAGTCCCTGTGGGTTCCTTTCTCATTCTTCACTTTCTTTGTTTTGCTGTGAACAGAGTGGCAGTGACTGTGGATGGAACAGGTTTCTTTGAGGGCAACAATAGAGTCCTTTGGGCATATGCTGGGGAGCAGTATAGTTGAATGGTCTGTGAATTCTATTTGTAATTTTTTGCGTAACCTTCACACTAGTTTCCATAACAACGGTCAGTTCACTGTACCAGTAGGGGTGAATAAGGCCTTGTCTCTCCCCACATCCTCACCAGCATTTATTGTTGTCCCTTTTCTTGGTGAGAGCCCTCCTTTCTAACTGGAGTCTGCCTCTGGTTATGATTGTGGCTATTTCTATTTGGTCTCTCACTTTGTTCGCTTCTTGGATATGATAAGCTCTTGGCACTCTGTTTTTTACAACCGTATAGTTTCAAAGGTAGAAGTTCAATGTCAGACTTGCCTCAATGAGGTAAAATAAATAAATAATCCACTTGCCCAGCATTTTGAAGGAAAACTAAATTAAATTAAAACCAATCCAGAATAGCATGCAATACACTAACAGAGGACAGAGAGAAATTTCTAAGTGAGTAACGAAGTCAACCCCTTGGCAATAATACAAATAAACCATTAGACTTATAGACATTAGATGCTCTTATCAATACTGTTTACATGAAAATTTATAAAAGAACTAATAAATATAAACAAATGATTATGAATAATGTTTTCTCTTGTCTTGCATACAGTGTCTATTTTATATACTGTTCTATTTTATTACAGTCTCAACTTTTATTTTTCTTTCTGTGACAGGGTTTTAGTCACAGACAGCCACCCTGCCTCTGCCTTACGAGTACAGGGATGGGAAGCAGGCACCACCATGCCCCGCATGTCTAGTCTTTTGTGAAATGCTGGGTTGCAATGTTTTCAAGCAGCTATTCTCAACCAAGAGGCAACTTGGATTTCTGAGGACCTTTGGCCATGTCTGGAGACATTTCTGGTGTTTGTCACACAGTAGAGGAAGACTAGCTAAGGGAGAGTGCTTCTAACATCCTTAGGATAGAGGTAAGGATCTGCTCAAGCCCCTTGTATCGTCTATAGATGTAAGGATCTGCTCAAGCC
>JAQHUG010000025.1:7042671-7081549 GCA_028555095.1 Dicrostonyx torquatus | reverse complement strand
GCATTCTGTATGCTTCTTCAACCTTCATAGTTTGATTTTCTGTTGCTACAGTAAACGCTATGACCAAAAAGCAACTTGGGAAGAGGTTAATTTAGCTTGTAAGTTATGGTTCACCATCCGGGGAGGTCAGGACAGGAGCTCAAGACTAGGACTAAAGCAGAGGTCATACAGAGAAAACTCTGCCTACTCAGCCTGCTTTTAATATAACTCAGGACTACCTGCCTGGCGATGGAACTGCCCACAGGGGACTGGTCCCTCCCACATCAATCATTAAACAATAAAATACCTACAGATATGCCCTATGGGCAATCTTGTGGTAGCAATTCCTCAACTGAGGGTCTCTCTCCCTATTAGTGTCAAGTTGACAAGCCAGCATAATATTCCTCACAGAACTAGAAAAAAATACCAAGAATTCAAACAGGAAACAAAAGATTATGAATAGCCTCAGTAATTCTAAGGAGAAAGAACAGTACTTGGAGATTATGCACTAGCTGACCTCAAATTATACTATAGAACTATAGTGACAAAGACAGTCTGGTACAAACAAAACAACCAAACAGTAACAACAACAGGCTTACAGACCAGTAGAAGTGAATAGAAGACACAGAAATGGAATAAACACACACAGCCATGACCACCTAATTTCTGGGGAAGGTGTCAAGAAACATTCACTGAACAAAAGACGTGTACTCAACAAATGGTTCTGGCAAACCTAGGTACCAACCACAGAAAAATGACATTAGATCCCTATCCCTCACCCTGCACACAAATTAACTCGAAGTGGATTAACTTAGCCTCTAAAGCATGGAAACTTCTAGAGCCAAGTTGAGGGGATACACACTAAGATGTAACTCTTTGCAAGAACTTTCTAAACCAGATTCCAACTGGACTACATCAAAATACAAAGCTTTTTTTCACAGTAAAGAAAGTATCAGCAGAGCAAACAGATGGATCACAGAATGAGGGGAAAGCTCTGCCAGCTACACTGTAGACAGGAAGTTAACATCCAGAATCTACAAAGAACTACACAAATTAAACACCCAAAAAGTAACCTGGTATTATTTGTAGGTCTGTCTAAGTAACTGCTAAGAGATGAAGCTCAGTCGTTTTATCATCAGAAATGTTCTTTTATTTGTTGATATTTTCAAATCAATTTCCTAACTGTAGTCTTAATTAATAATGATTAGCATCTTTCCTGTGTTAGGGAATGTAGGACTAATGCTACTTTGGATGGTCTTCTAAATGAGGAAGATGAGTGTATTTGAACTTGTATTTCTTTTAATTATTCATCTTCCATCAGGAAATGCTTTGGTCTCTTCTACTTCTGTGTTTTCAAACACTTTCTTCAAAATCCTCCATTTCTCAGTTGACTCCAGCGAGCCATTGTTATAAAATGAATTTGTATATAAAGTAGCTGGAGATGGCCCCTTGCTTGTGTCTGCAGCCCCTCCATTTTGTAGTTCAAGGAGATTGTCTGAAGGCCACTTGTGGTGCTAAGGTGTTAATCTAATTAATCTTAATCAATAAAAAATTGGGAGTTAAGCTGGGCGGTGGTGGTGCATGCCTTTAATCCCAGCACTTGGGAGGCAGAGGCAGGTGGATCTCTGTGAGTTCGAGACCAGCCTGGACTACAAGAGCTAGTTCTAGGCCAGGCTCCAAAGCTACAGAGAAACCCTGTCTCGAAAAACCAAAATAATAATAATAATAAAAAGAATTGGGGTGGGGACCTGGACCTGGAAGATCAGAGAAGCAGAGGAGCAGCCACCAGCTGCTTGTTCTTGCACCTCAAATGCTGAGGTCCTGTCTATACCCCACCTTATCACTTCCTGTCTCCACCTCCACTGGGATTAAAGGTCTGTGCCATCACTGCGTGGCTTCTATGGTAAACTAGTGACTAGCTCTGCCCTCTGATTGCCTGGCAAGCTTTATTTGTCAGAACACAAATCAAATATCATACATGGTGCCTTTATCATTGGCACCTCACTCTCTGCTCTCACAGCTTTGTTTAGTCAGCCCCCTCTAAATCCCTTAGGCAGAGTCAACATTCTTCAAATGTAAAAACCTGCTCAGTAGGGTGGTTCTGCTACGGAAATGCATTTATTGCAATGCCTACGCTCTTTGAAGGCAGGAACGTTTGTAATCCAAGTAGTTCTATTTGCTAATAGGATATTTGGCAGAAGCAGAACCCCATGAATGTTTGCTAAGACAAAATCTTGGTAGAGAATAATTTTGCCATTGTGCATACAGTAATAATTCAACACACATTGACCTACTTGGTCATTCAGTATGTATTTGTTAGACATGTGCAGCAAATTACCTAATACACTCCCCAACTTACAATGCTACTACTTCAGAGTTTTTGACTTTACGATGATTGGAAATAAATACCTTTTCAGTAAAAACCATATTTTGAATGTGGAGTTTTGGTATTTTTCCTGGTCTAGAGTTGTTCATAAAGCTCTCCAATGATGTTGGGGCATGAGCTCTGAACTGTAGCTCCCAGCCATCCACAAAACTGGAAAGGCTCTGGAAAAGATGAGTGCTGAACTGAGGGACAAACAAACAAACAAAAAAACACACTCACACACTGCACTGGGGAAAGCAACACACTTTACAGAACTCCAGTAATTTCAGAAAGTTAAACATAGAATTCTTTAGTGAACCAACAACTTCCCTACAATAACCCTGAAACAAAAGTTTGTGGCTGCTAAGTCTATGATTGCTGAAAACCAGAACCAAGTCAATATTCTCTGATAGGTGACTAGACAACCATACTGCAGTGCATCTATTCAACAGAGCAGTCCTCAGCCATAAAAGCGTACTGTGGTGTGTCTATACAACACCTAAAGCATGCTGTCCAACATACAAAAACATACGGCAGTGCGTTTACACAACAGAGCACTCCTCAGCCATGAACTCTTGGTGCACATGACAGCTTAAACTGGATGTCCAGCACATGGAGGCAATATGAAATGAGCCAATCCCCAAAAGCCAGAGGCCATATGATCCTGGTTGTGTCGCATTCTCAAAAGGATAGCAACTGATGCGGGATGTGCTGCGGGAGATTAAGCCCTCTTGCTTTCAGCCAATGGCTTCTAACATACCTGCTCAATGTGGGGCGTGGTTTTCATTTTAAAAAAAAGCCATAGCTGTTCTCCGAGCTAACTTGCTTCTGGCTTTCATGCTGACTGCTAGACTCGGTTTCCTGTTTGCGACCAGAGGAATGTGGTTTGGGACATTGATCTGTAAGTTTTATCCCCTCCAATAAAATACCCCCTTTTTTTTTTAATCAAATTGGTGTAAGATTGTCCTGCGACAATAGGGATGTCCTTCTGTATAGTGTTGCTTTTATTGATTGATGAATAAAGCTGTTTCAGCCAATGGCTCAGCAGGCCATTTGCAAACACAGACTGCTCTTTTGTTTTCTGGCCACCCAGACGCAAATAATCACACGGAAAGTATATTAATTTCAGCACTGTTTGGCTGATGGCTCAGACATATTTCTAGCTAGCTCTTATACCTTAATTTAACCCATTTCTATCAATTAATGCAGTGCCATCAACCAATAAAAGCAACACATACACAGGACATCTCACATCAAGCAGCAACAACAGAGACCAGCTCTAGAGAGACAGTTGCAGGGTGAGGGAGAATAAGACTCTAAAGCAATTCATAATAGTGGAATGAGGAGAGTTTTGTGGTCTGATCATGGCTAGTTATGCAAACCTCTAGCGCAGCACTCATACAGAGCTGAACCCACCCCCAAGACTATTTTCTTATATATTAGTTTAATGTAAAACAAAAATTTGCTTGGGAACATAAAAGAACATTTGTATAGTTGAAAGTTGCTTTATTTCCCCCAGATTGATGGGCTTAGGGTGGAGAGAATGGCATTGCTTTCTGAACCCATCATTGCGGTTTATGAACTCCCAGTTTCAGTGTACAGGAAGAGGGGAAAGGGACTTTATATAAATATTTTTCTAATTCTTAAGCCTGTGTGGAGGAGATAACACTCAACAGAGTACATGCAAGAGTAAAATAGGTAGGAAAATTCATGTTAGGTTTGAGACTGTGGAAATGGTAACAGCACTCTGCAGGAAACAGAGTAAACATAAAATGGAAGAAACTTGACATATAAAAAAAGGGTTAGAGAGAAATTCAGTGTAATGTTCTGGTGGCACATAGGTACTAGGTAAAATTGAAATAAGACTTCGAATCCTAACTCAACCATGGAAACTGGGGCAGGAAGATTGTAAGAGATGTGAAGGACTGTGATTCTCTTCTAGACAGGACATAGCCCATGTTATCAAGAACACTAGCTGTGGCTACTTGCACACATACACACAGACACACACACACACAGAAAGAGAGAGAGATAGGCAGAGAGACAGGTGTCGGGGGAGCTGAAAGGATGGCTCAGCTTTTGAGATCACTAGCTTCTCATAAGGAAGCTGCAGGCTTGGTTCCCAGCACTTGCGTGGTGGCTCACAATTATTTACAACTACAGTCCCAGGGGTATTGGACTGTAACAAGGAGAGGGCCTGCTGTTTGTCCCGGCTTCCCAGGTAGCTTACACCCGAAATACCCACACAGAAACTGTATTAATTAAAACACTGCTTGGCTCATTAGCTCTAGTTTCTTATTGACTAATTCTTACATCTTAATTTAACCCATTTCTATTAATCTGTGTATCACCACGTGACTATGGCTTACCGGCAAGATTCTAACCAGCATCGTGTCAGGCAGAAGATCCATGGTGGCATCTCTGTCATTCTATCCTTCTTCCCAGCATTCAGTTCTGTCTTCTCTGCCTACCTAAGTTCTGTCCTATCAGGCCCAAAGCAGTTTCTTTATTCATTAACCAATGAAAGCAACACATGAACAGAAGAACCTCCTACACCACTGGACAGCCTCTTCTTGCCTTTGCAGGCAGTAGGCATGCACATAGATACACACACATGCAATAAAACAATCTTATATGTAAAATTTTTAAAAGAAAAAATCAAGCCATGAAAGTTGGAGGTGGTGCAGCCGGGAGGTGCAGAAGGAAGGGTCCAGGTCCCGTGCACAGATGCAAGGCATCTGCGACATCTCTGCTGCAGTGAGGCACCTAGCACAGGCCAACCGCTTCATCTGCAGGGGCTGTTCCTGAGAGCCCGCAGGTTTATTTGGCAGCAAGGGCCCTGTCTGGCTGCCTCATTTTTCTTCCTAATGACTTCCCCGGGTCTTCTGCATGTTCTCCAGGCCCACCCTTCACATCTCCAGGTCCCTGGACAAGGGTACCAATGAAGGCTCACATACCATGTGTCTAAACATTTTAAAAGTTATAAATCAAGCTAATACACTGTTAGATGAAACGTGCTCTCTCCTTTACTTTGACAGATATTCCTTGGTAACAATAAAACAAAAAAATAAGCTTAAATCTATTGTTTTCGTATGTCTGAAAGTTGGCAAAACACCAAAGATGACTCAATTTAATTATTATTGCTCATTTGGGATTTTCTGTGGATGGGCCAGCTATGTTTGGATGAGCCATAAAATAAAGATATACACAAATCATGACCTATGACATTCACACAGCAAGATATATTTTTCAGCCCAACTTTCAGTAAATACTAATTATGCTGCAATCAATATTCCTCATATTAATTTTATTAGATTGACAGTAATGGTCTCAATCACAGAGAGAGAATTTCTGAAAAGATCCCGAGAGTAAATAGTTTAGACTTGCATGCCATATGTCTTCCGTCCCTCTCTCTGTGTGCTTTCAGTTCACATGCTGAATAGACAGTGTGCAAGCAAATAGCTATGGCTCTTTCCACAAAAGTTTGTGGATTAAAATAAAGCTAATTGTCAGCATTACCTGATTCTGTGACCTCTTAAGGAAACACATACTAGTTAAGCTGTCACTCACTGCTCTCCCCACTCACAGCCCCTGGCACTGTGGGATGCTTGTTATTAGTGTAACATGCAGGTAGAATCAGAAAGTTAAAGAAAATAGGCAGGTTTGGAGTATGAAATTGAGTTTGGTGATCACAGATCTATAAAGAATTTTTGAAGTCTGGAGATCATAGTATACTGTGATCAAAACTGTAAAATGCAAAAAAATATGCAAAACTTATTTTTTTGAATAATCAAGTTATTCTTGCATGTCTTTAAAAGTTGTCTGCCGGAAGGAGAAAAAAGACAAGATCTCCCAAGTAAATTGGGAGTGTGGGGGTCATGGGAGAGAGTAGAAGAGGAGAGGGGAAAGGGAAGTGGAGCAGAGAAATATGTGTAGTGCAATAAAAACAATAAGAAATCTAAAACCTGTCAAAGACGACGGGCACAATTTCTGTATTGTAGAGCCCACATGAAGCAATCCCTTGATTGTTAATGTTTATTATGTCTGCGCTGTTTACCACCTGTGACTCATAGGAAGAACTAGAGGTACCCCTTAACAGTTTTGCTTACTTGGAATGAAGTCTAAATATCTGCAAATAAAAGTCTCATTGCTATTTGCTCATCTGTGACTATCTCCACATTATATGTGTGAACTTGCACTTGCATAGATGTCTCAATGAATAATGAACTGTGGAAATGTGTGCACAAGGACATAGAAAGAGACAATGCATGGCGGTGGGCAGTTAGTGCACTTTCATTTCCATGAGTTGGGCAAGATTGCATAATTCATGAATGGCAGAGAAGAGTCACAAGAGTGGATTGCGTACAGACAACTTAATGTACCTTCAGTGATGTCACAACCAGGCTGGTTAAAGGATGTATTTAAGCATCATTTGTAACTTTTTGTCAATTCATTGGACATTGTCTATTAATTTAATTTTCATATTAAAAATATGAAAAAATAAGTTGTCTGCCAGAAAATGAAAGCCAGCAAAAGAGCATGTGTCAGACTATCGCATCAATCTCTGGAAACTGTTGAAAGTGCAGCTTCTTTAAAATTGACTCATTAATTAGTAAAAACCTGTGCAATTTAGTTTCAGCAAGCCCTTTTTTGTTTAATGAGCTCGCCGAACCCACTTTCGTAGAGTCCATGTCACGAGCGCCCTCTTGCCTGAGCTAGAGACTGGTTCAGAGCAGTACTGCTGGTCTCCTTGTGAGGCGTGTGCTTGTCTTCAATGCTGTGAGTTCACAGTGAGTGGGAGCTCCTCCTTCAGTCATGAGCTGGATCAGGAGAGGCAAAGGACACATACACACCACACACAAACAGGATACACACATGTATGCAGCTTCATTTCAGGATGTTATTTTGCTAATTGTGCTATTGTTATTTACTAATTGTGCCACGTCATGCTGTAAAGTGAGGCTTGCGATGTCTGCAACTATTTTTGGTATGTTTCATTATTACATTAGTATTGTTTTCTATTGCTTGAAAATCAGGGGAATAGGGAGACACCCAGGATGCTGAAGATAAATTTAAAAAGAACATCCAGGGCATCCAGGCCTCCAGCTACTGCTAGCATTGTAGCTTCCAGCTCTTTTTCTGTCTCAGCCTAAGAAGACCTTTGATTTTGTTCCTACTCTGTGTCTAGGACCAAGACACAGGAAGAAGAAGAAAGTATGTAGGGAGCAGAAGGGGCTGGAATGAAGGAACCAAAGCCCACCATTGCCAAAGTGGAGAAAAGGGATTCCCCGCAGCCTCAGATTTTCCCTGCCCCTGTCCTCACAGGTCCTTTTCCCCACAAGCTTTGCACGCTGCTTGCCAAGTCAGGGAAGCGGGGTCAGCCTTATCTCCAGGTGCACGCGTGCACAGGCCTGATAACTCCAGCCTGAGACAGAGCCTGGCTGAAGCCCCTGCCCACAGTGACACAGCTCCCATGGTGTTTCTCAAGCCCATCTTTTATGGAACTCCTGTCAGGAGCCAGGGTGAGCTCAGATGGCGACCTGATGAGGCAGTCGCGGAGGACCCAAGAGCTCGTCTGCCCTGGCCCATGGTTTTCATGCTTTCCTTAAAACTCTCCTTCCCTCTTCTAAGACACGGTCAAAGCACCTGAAGGTGAGGGAAGTGTTTTCTTCCTTTAATGAGGACCTGCATTTAACAGAGTCTTCCTGGTTCTGAGTCATTTAGGGAATTTCCCCCTCTGTGGCTGGGCTATGTTTCATTTAGAGTTATCTTATGTTAGCGTGTGTTTGTGGCACATAATGACCAAGTCTACTCTTCAGGAGCCAGCATCAGAGCGGCCATGCTCTGGGCACAGTATATTTTAGAATTAAGGCAAAATAAAGTAAGATAGGATAGTGGACTGAGGGTAAAGATACCTGGGATCTCAGCCAGCGCTGGGTCAGTGAAACTGATGAACGGAGTGTGACAGGAAGGCACTGGAGGGCTCAGGGGACATCTCCCCAACCCTAGGTCTGTGATTCCATTAAATTTCTCAAGAGACAACGTGGGGAGTTTTCCCATCTTTGAAAGATTTGCGCCCCCCTTTTCTATATCTGTATCGCTGATATCTGATGTCTATTGTAATCTCTTAGTTTGTCTCTCTGTCTGTTGACTGTCTCTTTGTTGCTCATAAACGCGCACACCCCTCAGGGCTTGAGAGTTTCCAGCATTGCTTCCAGAGAACATGTAATGTCCTGTTTTATTTCTGCTACTTGTGGTCTTTCTAACTTCATTAAATGTGGTTTTGTAAATCTTTTATTCTGTTCTGATTTTAGATGCTACTAACTTTTTTGTTACTACATACACTTGATTCAAGAAATGCACAGACTCATTCAAGACATTTTAGCTTGGCTTGTTCAGTTCTTTGGTGAAAATGAACAAGGAAGTTTCTTTCCAAAGGCAGGGGCGGGTGTGAATTTTCCGGAATCTTTGCACTTCTGAACATTACACCACTTTAATACTACTGCAGGTGAAATAAAGCTTAGCTGAGTATAAAAGTGCCTTTTTTTTTCCTGTTTAAACTTTTACTGACACTGGGCACTTCCACTAAATAAAGTCAAAAGCTATATTCTCCACTCTCCTCCCCTGTGGAAGAAAGCCCAACTGTGTTGTTCTGTTTCTCTTTCTATGCGCTTGCCTGGGAGACTCGTGTTCCCAAACCCCATCACATTCACTAGAGCTTGCCCATGTGGATCTGTCCTCGGGGCCAAGGGCAACAGCAAGGAGCAAGAGCTGCAGGTAGTGGAGAGTCGTGTAAGAAACTGCTTTGACCCAGAGCCAGCCTCAGCCCTCTGTGGAGGGGCCTAGGCATAGCCCTACCCCTCAGCGTGGTTTCTTGGTTTCCAAATGTCTCACGGACAGACAAAAGGAGCGCTTGGTCCCTATGAGTCTGTCACCATCTTGGAGCAAACTTTGGAACAACATAGACAGACGTGGAAATGCCACCTTAAGCTTATGACTACACCAGTTCCCCAGTGAAGGAGACTTTAGTCCAGAGTGGGGGTCAGTGACACTTGTGGGACACTGGTCTAGTTGTAGAACAGTGGTTCTCAACCTTCCTAATGCTGCGACCCTTTGATTATTTTGTTGCTACTCCATAACTGTAACTTTCCTGTAACTGTAACTTTTATGAATCAAACTGTAAAAGTCTTAATATGGGGCCCCTGTGAGGGCACGACCCACAGGTTGAGAACCGCTACTTTAGCTTATCAGACAGTGATGTGATGAAGGGGGTTGGCTGGGAGACTCTCAGCATCCACAGGCGTGGTCACTCTTTACACTTGGGATCCAAGATACCTCTTGTCCTCTCCATTGAGGGTGGTTCCTTGGTATTTTATAACCACAGTTGTATTTTCTGCCTTTCCCAAGTTTCTCAATGAGCAATTAAGAATCATTGACTTTCTGTACTCCCCTGGAGTTTCATTCTTTAAATAAACCCTGGTATGGGTTGAATCCTGAATGCTGGGACTGTCAGAATCGTTTCCCTTCCCTCCTGTCCTTTGATCATTTAGAGTCTGGGAAGGCATTGACTGTCCACAGCACCGGATCGTATTCCAGTCGCTCAGTCTATCATTCAACTTCTCTCACTGATGGTATGATTATTAGAATGGCCCATACACGTTTTCTCAGAGTGGGAGCTGGTTCGTAGCATCAGCCTCCTTCCCCCTCAGAAGCCAACTCAAACATCAGCAGAAGGGAGTTTTCATTCCAGCTTTACAAGTCACGTTTTGAGTGAGGTCTCACATCCCAACAGCAGGAAAAGAAATATTAGCACAAGTGAGCCTTGGCCCCAGGGACAGCAAACTGACAGCTCCCGACTCAGGGTGGTTTCCTCCCTTCTCAGACACGCACGGTTAGGGATCTCCAGGGACTACCTGTAGACGTTGGCCATCCAGAAAGAGAGTCCTTCCTGGCGTACTCTGCCGGAGGCTCAGCTCGCAGACCAGACTGAGAGCATGCACACAGCAGATTGGCAAGATTTATCGATCCCTTAAGGTAAATTGTCCTTGTGTTGCAACCCAGGATTTCCCCTTGAAGCTAGCTGTGCTTCCCTTGTAGAAGAGGGCCTTTAGGAAACAGGATAACGGGCTGTTTCCTGTTTCAAGATACAGGGGCAGACAATTTGCATGTCAAGATGAATGGGGCAAGGGATGCGTTTAATAATGAGACATTAATGCACAATGTCCAAGCTGGCCAGTGATGCGGACAGGATGAGTCACACTTGTGCTGTCTGGGTATTCGGAAGGGCTGAAAGAACACGCACTCTATCACGAGAAAGACCTAGAATTTTATTCTGTTCCCATTTGTCACAACTGTGGCTGGGACAAACTGTATTACCTCTCTGTCTTTTGAAACTAAAATTTAAATTCTTAGCTGCTCTGGTGAGACCAGAGGAATTCTTCATCTGCCTCAGTCTGTGGTGAATAATTTCAAGTGTCTATTGTCTACTTTCTTACCAGGGCCTTCCTGAGGCCTGGGATTGAACTCCTGACTTTCCTGGATCTGTTACTTTTAACGAAGCCTGGTCTCTGAACTTTGTCTTGTAGCCATGACATCTTATTTTCAGGAAGCAAGGGTAGATACCGGTGTCCTCGGTCACGAACTTGCTTTTATCAAGTATCAAGCACCAGCTTTAAACTCCCTGCTTTCTGTTGGCACTCTTCAGAGCATTAAATTTGGCAAACTAGCATCCCGAACCGTACACGGAGTCAATCGTGTTTGACTGACGAGGAAATGGAGGCCCAAAGTCGTACAGTGACTTGCCTGTAAAACAGCCATATTTCAGAACAGCAGCAACGCTGTGTCTCCGTCTGGGTTCCTGGGAAGAAATAACCACTTTTTGCAAGCAATTCCAACCTCACTAACCAGAAAACTACACACATGTTTCTATTTTGGGGTGGGGACTACCCCACCCCAAACAACTTGCTAGTTGGCAAAGTAGTCATCATTTTCTTCCTTTAAACCTGTGCAATCCTCTTTGGAAACACCCATGCCACCACTATGGCATCCTCATTTCTAGGCTCTAAACATGACCCTTAGTCTCCCCCACCTCTGTCATTCCCACTATTGCCACTGAGTTCCTCTCATTTGGATTACACTGGGAGAGATTCTTTCTACATCACACAGCTGCCTGTGTTCTTCTCTAACCTGCACACTGGTTCCAGTCATTTCCATGTCAGTGATTATGCCTCAGTCAGTCTAGGGACACTTGACCACCCCATTCATGCAGGCAGACAACTCATCTATCTTCTGTCTAGAGCCCAGGTCTTTCTGCATCCTCCATGGTGTTCTGGGTCACTTTCTTGGGTTCTCCTTTTCTCCAGCCATTGTTCAAGCTATTGTTTTTGTTTATTTGTTTTGTCATTTTTTTTGATATAGGATTTCTCTGTAGCCTGTCCTGAATCTAGCTCTTATAAACCAGGCTGGTCCTGAACTCACAGAGATCTGCCTTCCTCTGCCTTCCTTGGTGCTGGAAATAAAGGCATGTGCCACCACCGCCCAGCTCCAAGCTATTGTTTTAAGTCTTTGTTTGTCGATTTCTTTTCTCAGTCCCTTTAATTGCTGACTTCTTATCTAAATCAATATAAACAAGTCCAAAGCACAGCCGGGAGCACCAATTATCACCTAGGTCAGTGGTCCTCAACTTCCCTCATGCTGTGACGACCCCAACCATAAAATTATTTTTGTTGCTACTTCATAACTGTAACTTTACGACTATTATGAATATACTGTAAATATCTGATACGCAGGGTACCTGATATGCGACCCCCCCAAAGGGGTTGTAACCCACAGGTTGAGAACTGCTGTATTAGGTGATATTATCATTAGTGTCTATTTTTATTATGTTATTATTAATTCACATATATATGAGATCATAGGCGCACTTTACCTTACAGATCTGCAGCAATAAACTGAGAATGTTATTTCTGAAACATTTTGCAATTACCACTCACAAAACTATCTTCAGATAATTTCTCCCTGCTGGCCGGATTCCTGAGCATCTTCTCTGTGGCAATCCCCATCACTGTGCCCCAGCTGTGGGCACAGCCATCCACGTGTAAGATGGAAGTTATGCAGTTCTTGTGTTTCTGGTTTGTCTGGGGTGAGAGGAAAGTGGTCACGAGTGGCCTAGGTGGCCAAAGCCCACTCACTCCGTTTTCTCTGTCATCTACATTTCTACAAAGGGGAGATAAGCCTGTTTGGCAAATGCAATTTTTGTTCTGTTTGGGCTTTACAAAGTACGTGCTTTTCTTGGAACCTTGTGGAAACTGGCCATTTATTTTATACAAACAGAGTAAAATATTTATTCAGCTCTAACTTAAATACATAAAAACACACAAATTGGAGGGCACAGCTTCACTGTAGATTTGCTCAAAGTAGATTGCACTGTAGATTTGCACGCTGTGTGAGGAACATCCAGACAAGTGTGCTCCATCACGTTAAAAGCTTTTGCTCTTCCTTCTCCGCACTGATTCCCCATGGGCAACAATCCCTTGGACATCTAGTCAGACAGAACAGTTTCTTATTTTGTTTTTTGTTTCACAGATATATGTGTGTGCACGCATGCGCGTGCAAGCATGTGTACAGTCATGGGGGAGGCACACACATGCCTGTGGGGGTCATCGGCTGGTGTCAGGTGTCTTCTGTTTTCTCCAATTGTTTCTCCACCTCTTTCTTTTGAGCCAGGGTATCTCACTTGGCAGAACTTGGAGTTCACTGATTTGGCTGCATAGGCTGGCCATCAAGTCCCAAGGATCCGCTGGTCTCTGCCTCCCCAGAGCCAGGATTACAGACACACCGTGCTGTCTCTGGCTTCTTACATATTCTAGGCATCTGAGCTCAGGTTCTCATGCTTCTACAGAAAGCGCTTCGCCAACCGAGCCGTCTTCCCAGCTCTGACCTCAACTTTTCATGGAGGGAGCTTCATTACCTCCTTTTCTGTTGCTATGCTAACACGCCATGCCCAAAGCCATTCAAAAAAAAAAACCAAAGTGTTTATTTGGGGCTGGCAGACCCACAGGGATAGATAAGAGTCCATCGCCACCATCACAGAAAGGAAGCATAGCTGCAAGCACCATGCATGGTGGCAGAAACAGCTGAGAGCTCACATCTCAAGCCATCAGGAAACAGAGAGAGCAAGCTTGAAATGGAGCAGGTCTTTTAAACTCTCAAACCCCACCCCGGTGACATACTTCCTCCGCCAAGGCCACACCCCCGACCTCGTGCCCTCTCCCAAACAGGAACACCAACTGAGGACTAATATCCAGTGCCAAAGACTCTGAGGGACATGCCATTCAAACCATTGCAACAGTCATACAGCAGATGCATTGCCAGCACCGGCCATGTTTATTAGTATTGTTTGTGAGACTCATCCACAAGCAGGTGTGACTGGCAGATGTGAAGGTGCCCATTCTGACTGCCCTGTGTTGGATACGTTCCTGGGTTTTGGTGAGCATTTGGGGTCTTAGAATTTGGGATCATCATTAATATGTGAACATGGATGAACAGCTGTACAAAATCACTAGGTGGGAAGTTGCTGGAGACACATGCTCGGCTCTGGTGAATGGTGCCAACCAGCTCTGGAATCATAACGTCAGCTTGCTCTCCACCGCAAGATGCCAGTTCTTGGTCATCCTCACACCCACTTGGAAACCTCATTTTCTTTCAACCAGTTTACTTTTTCTTTAACTTACTCACTTGTAGGAGTCCTTTCTATGTTACAGATATGGCTCTTGAGATATTTTGTAAACGTTTTCTCTCACTCTGGAGCTTGCCTCTTTATCCACTTGGTGGTACCATCTGATGAAAGAAAGCTTTGCCTTTCATTTACTCCAACTTATCATTTTATTACATTTATTTCCTCAACACATTCTAAACATTTTCTCTCCATCTGAATCACGAAGCTGCTCTTGGAAATTTCCCTCCTGCTTATGTCTATAAGCAATGTGGATCAACTCCAAAGTGAAGGTGGCGTGATGTCCGAAGCTCTTTCTGGTGTGATAGCCCCTTGTGGGAGATAACCAACCCACTAACAAAATGTGCTCATCTCTCCCAACACAACCAGCCAACTTATGTCTCTCCAAAGACAGTGATCAGCTCATGACCTTCAGTGTCTGTGCTGATGCTAGATATCCCAGGGTCATGACAAACAAGGTATTTGTGATTTTATCTGGAGCCCTATTATTTGGACCGAGGGGCCCTCTTGCTGTTTGGGAATCAGGGCACTGGTCATCACCCCCTTTAGAGTAATGCTTCCTATGGGCTCTGCAGCAGTCACGTTGACAGTTCTTTACAGGCCGGATTCCCAAGGCATTAGGCTTGGCTTTTCTGTTGAAATGAGTAAGTTGAACTTAAGTTGTCTCCCCTGAACCCTGGCAGCCTTTAGAAGGGATAAGCCACAAACGCGATTTTCTGATTTCAGATCAGCTTGACAAACTGTCAAAAATTATTTTATTTCCCTTTGGTCTAGCAAGATGAAACAAAACCACAGCCCCTTTGCATACTTAGCCCCTGCACTTAGTTATCTTTAAGTTGAAAGATGCAATCTAGCTAGAACCAGCTTTCAAAGCCTTTGTTCCTTCTTGAGTGCTTAAAACTGAAGACTCCTGTGCTTAGCAGAAAGTTTACCGTCTCCGTGTCCTAATAATTCGGGAGCGCTAACCACACATGCGCAGTGCCCTCTGTCTCCAGAACTCTTGCTCTTGAATTGCTACCTGTGATGCAGCAGTTCTCTGCTCCTGCTCCAACCAGTTGGGTTTCTCCATCCCATGAGTGACAGGAGGTGTTGAGGCTAGCTTTCTTGGGAAGTCCTGTTTGGGCCATCTCCCTTCAAGCACCGATTTGGGATAGGCTTTTTAAAATATGGCTCCATTTTCTGAGGTTTAGTAGTGTCTGTTTGGGCCAAGCACAGACTGCAACTTCAGTCTCCGAGGAAGGCTCCCCGGGGGTTTCCAGAGACAAGCCAGCCAGGAACTCCAGAGAGCAGTCTGCTATCTCTCTAAGATCCAGGACAAAATGTGAAGTCAAGTCTTTGTAACTAAAAGAGTCCAAAGAGGCAGAGATCTGCCTCTGTGTCTTTAAGACAATGCACACACCTCACCCCTCCAGAGTATTTGGTGTTTTCTTAGAGCCCAACACTTTTTCATACATTTGATCAAATTCCTTTCATGGGAAATCCCACCATCTTGAGACAGGTATCCTGACTTGTACAGGGCATCATAAGTTTTAGAGGCAGCTTGGTCTGACTCCTTAGAGAATCTGGCACGCACAGGTGAGGAAGGGCAATGGGCATCTCAGTCAAGTGGCATGCACACTGGGCTGTGCTCACCTACACCCAGCTCTTGAGATATATTTAAGAGATGGTTAATGTGGCATATCCTTTTATAAATTACAAAATTCTTTAAATATTAAAAATAAGAGCTGAGCACCATAAATCAAGCATCCAACTAGCATTCTCTCTCAAAGAAGAGGAAAATCATTTGATTAAAATTGCCAAAGTAACAAATAAAGGAGGAAGACTCGCTCCATCGTATAAGCCGAGACATTGTTAGCACTAGACACTGCGAAGGCCAAGGAATGTGTGCCAGAAATAACCCACATGGGAGCACGAATACTTGTGAAGTAATTGAGCGGGTGTCTGCCAGTTGGCTTTAAGACAATCCAGTTGGCATGGTTAGGGAGTAGATGGGGCACGGTGAGTGGGGGAGCTCATAAATGAAATTGGCCATCGTTATGTGTTCTTGAAGGAGGTATGAAGTGTGTGAGGCTTACTTGACATGTTTTCATCTTTTACGTTTGACATTTCCCATTTAATGTGTACTTAGCAAATAGTGTAGGTGGGGAAGGCGGCAATACAGCAGCTAAGAGAAGCACCCAACACAGATCCTTTCTAGTACAAAGGCAAATAGATACTACAGAACTGTGTAAGCAAAACCACCATGAGAATTAAAAAATAAACACAGCCATGGGTGAAACGTGCCTCAAAAGGGAAATCAGAACTCTTCAGTGTAACTGGTGGGTATTGACAAAAATGATGATGCTTAAGAAAGTTGATCAAGTCCCCAACTGAAAAATAAAGAAGACAAACTGGAAGTTTAAAAAAAAAAGCATATAGTTAAACCCCTTGGAAGGAACCAACAAAGCACAGCTTAAAAAACAAAAACGTTTTTATTTTTCTTTAAAAAAAAAAAGAGTTAAAATGCAAATCAGTGAATGAGAAAATGGAGGGGGGCTTCATACCAAGAAGGAATGAAGAAAGGCAGAATACACAAACTGTGGCCAAGAATGGAGACAGAGTGCTCACTAGATGATTTTTAGAAAAATTATAATTGTCTCAAATCCACACAGGACAAGGTAGAGTATCAGAGCAGGTCAGTGTCCATACAGGAAAGAGGAAGGCACCCAGCGCCCACACTCTCCTTCCTGCCCCCAACACAGGCATTATGAGCCCTGAATGGAAGGGACTCCTATCAAACTCCAAAGGAATAGAAAAGAAATAAAGATATTTAGAACAGGACAACCAGGACTTTTCAAACCATTACAAATGAGATGGAAGGAACCCTGAGGAGCTGTGAAGACAAGCTTTTTGTGTTATATAAAAGTCATTTTATCTGGACTCATGAGGCTTACCAGCCCCACAAAGAGCCCCAGTGGGGATCTGAAATCCAGGCTAATACCAGACCCCTTCCCCCCCTACTACCTTTGTTTTCCCCACATGCGCTGTCCCTTTGCATGCAGCTGCAGCATTACGTGTGCTCCTGTGTGTGGTACACAGGTGTCCTTGTCACTGTCCTTTGCCTTTGGGGCCTCCATTGCACAGGGACTTTGATAAGGTAACAGCCAGTTTGATGAAGTGACTAACAGACAGGTAATGTATACAAAATGGATATGCTGGACAAAGGATATCCTGGATAGACAGAAGGGGACTGTGGGAGATTCCACTGTGCTGCTTGGAATGGCATGCAATTTAAAAATTACGGATTGTTTAGTCCTGAAATTTCTGTGCAATATTTTTGGGCTGTTATTGGAGACAAGTAACCAAAGGTAGGGTAGAGTAAATCGTTGGAAGGGGAGACAGTTGTACATTTTAATATTAGACTCAAAGGAGGGGCTGGAGAGATGGCTAAGGGATTCAGAGCACCTGCTGTTCTCTCAGAGGACCAGAGTTCAGCCTCAGGAGGCACACAACCATCTTTAACTCCAGCTCCAGGAGAGCCAACGGCCATTTCCAGTCACCAGAAGTACCAATCGTCATTTGTACAAACCCACACATAATTGTACAAAACCACGCATGATTAAAAAAATAAGTCCTGAAAAGGGGATTTCTTTGTTAATGAGGAAACCCTTTTTGGGAGAAATTATTGCCATGTGTATAAAGGACAAAGCTACACTTGGGGCAGGTCTGGACAGGATGGCATCGGGTATTTTAATGTCATTTTATAAAACTATTGTAATAGTGTTTATGACGTTTTAATTCACCCACAGAAAGCACTGAAGATGAGTATCATAGATGGATAACTGAGTTTTTATTCTGGTTGGGAGCATTTCTGAGCTCTTGAGGTGTATTAATTGCCACAAGAATTGTCTGACAAGAACGATGATTATTCTGAGATCCATGCTCAAGGGATCTAGAGCAGTTAAGGTCAGTTGGCATTCAGGAAGTCAGGGAGCTGGAACTGCAACCTGCCAGGAACATCTGAACCCAGATTGGTTGCTTTTCTGGTTCTTGGGATCCAGAAGTGGACTTGGCTTACTCTCCCAGATTCTAACACGCTTTCTGCTTCCTGCAGGGACCTGATGCCCAGAACCCTGGAGGGACAGATCACCATGGAGAAGACGCCCAGCTACTTCGTGACCCGGGAGGCACCAGCGCGCATCTCGGCCATGTCCAAGGACACCAAACTCATCGTGGTGGTGCGCGATCCGGTGACCAGGGCCATCTCGGACTACACACAGACGCTGTCCAAGCGGCCGGACATCCCCAGCTTCGAGAGCCTGACGTTCCGCAATCGCAGTGCGGGCCTCATCGACACGTCCTGGAGCGCCATCCAGATCGGCCTGTATGCCAAGCATCTGGAGCCCTGGCTGCGCCACTTCCCCCTGGGCCAGATGCTCTTTGTGAGCGGGGAGCGGCTGGTCAGCGACCCGGCCGGGGAGCTGCGCCGCGTGCAGGATTTCCTGGGCCTCAAGCGCATCATCACCGACAAGCACTTCTACTTCAACCAGACCAAGGGCTTCCCGTGCCTCAAGAAGGCAGAGGGCAGCGGCAAGCCGCACTGCCTGGGCAAGACCAAGGGTCGTGCGCACCCCGCCATTGCGCGCGAGGTGCTGAGGCAGCTGCGTGACTTTTACAGGCCCTTCAACCGCAAGTTCTACCAGATGACTGGCCGCGACTTCGGCTGGGATGGATAGCAGTTATAATTTAAAAAGATAAAAATATCAAAATATAATATATTTTTTTACCAGTCGGTAGAGAAAAGACATTTTAATATTTGTGTATTAAGTATGTGTTGCAGTACTTTATTTTTTTTCTCCTGTTCCCATGAATAACCAGCATCAAATTTGTGCGTAGAAGGAAAGGAGGTTTCATTTATCCAAGCCCCTCCCATCTTCAGTTTGTTTATGTTCTGAGCACTTTTTTGCAAGGAAGAGCACCAGTCATCGCTAAACAGTTTAAGAAAATTCCCAGCGTAAACCTCCCTTCTGTTAAGTACAGAAACCTGGTAGAGTTGAGACCTGGCCTTCCCTTTTTCTATCTTTCTCCTGTGCCACGTTTTCTGTTAAGTCGCTTCGCAGTTAGTGATTCTCTATGTGTGCACAGGGCAGTTTTCCATTGTAGTTTTGACCTTTACTGCTGTAAGCGTGTAGGGCATTTACGGAGATCATCATTTTCTATTGTAGAGGCAAGGGAAACTGAGTCTCAGGGAGGTCGGATGACTTGTCTTAAAGCCGGGTGCTGGATCCTGGACAAAATCCTGTCTGCCGCCTTGGCTCTATTTTATGACAGGGAGAGGGGGTTGCTTAAGACACCTGGCGCTTTGCTTTAGAAGCTCTGGAGTGACCCCAGGAGGGCAGAGGGGACTTGTTTCTGCAATCCGAGTTTCAGGCTGGCCTATGGCACACAGCCTCATTACATAGCTGTATTCATGGAAGTCACTGAGATGGGGACACAAGCTCTCTGGGGAGCCTGTCTTGCCTCTTGGCTGATCAAAGAGCGCTGAGCTAAGGAAATCTGACCCATGGGTGGTCATCTGAGTTCCAGAGAAATTACTGAATTCTTCTATTGTGGGAAGATGGGCAGAAACAACCGAGAGTGTAGCTGAGTGCCACTTTCCTTGTTCTTGAAAGAAAATCTCCTTCTCTGTGTAGTATCTCATCCCTGACCCCAGGTAGGAAGACTTTCCGACTCCCCCAGTTTTCAGATTGAGCGACCTGTCACTCACTCGCTCTGCCCGCCTCGCCATTTCCTTCTCATAGGAGTTATAACCTAATGCTCCTTAACGATTGGAAAACATTCAAAGAAGCACAGCTGTGGGTGGAAGCCACCCCTTCTTGCCCGTCCCCTGACTAAATGGCTTAGATGAATCAACAGTTTATTGCGAGCGCTCCTTGCTCTCGGAGTGGGTATTAACGAGATTAGCGTTAATGGGAATTAAATTATTTTAGCGAGGAGCACATAGGCACTGAACACATACAGCATTCTTAATTAGTCCGTCAGCAACATTTTATCACAGGTTTAAGACCAGGAAGAAAATGTTTGCTAGTCCATCAATATTGTTTTTATGTACTAAAATTTAAAGGGCCAGATACTCTAGTATACTAAAATAATATTCTTCTTTCCTCTGCTGTCAATCAAGTTACTATTGTTATACAGTATGCTGGATGACTGTAAGCTTCTCATAGGTGCTCCGTCACAGATGTCCATGTCTCTTAAGAATACTAATACGGGTTCAAAGGGAATGAAAACTGCTTTTTAACTTTCTGCATATTTTGTCATCTGCAGGTTTATTTGTTAATATCCCACTTATGGGAGTTAAACCCCAAACTCAGGTCCCTTTTTCACTTTGTCTCCTTCTGCTCGGTGCCCTCAATGTCCAGCACCGCTGTCTGTTTTTAGACGACATGAGTCATCACCAGCAGCCACGAGAGACTCGCTTTAAGCTCTGCTCACCTTTTAATTTGTTCTGTCTGTGCTTCTGAATCTTTTGTACCCTTCTCTCTGCCTGTCATTATGCAAAAGCGGCCTGCACAAAGCCGGAATTGTATCTAACAGCTGCACTCAGTAACCTTCCTCTTTTCCCATGGAAGAGATAATAAAAGAACAAAATTGAGTGCCAAGGATCTCAATTTTGCTTTGTCAAAGCTTGTGGATGTTTTTGTTCATGTGATTTGAGATACGAATGAAAAGAGTCCTCTGGGCAAACTTTCGAGCTTGTAAGTGTCCGTAAAGGTGTCTAAAGTTTGGAATCTTGGTCGAATGAACAAGACTGAGGTTCTCTCAGTTTCACAGAGGGCAAGCAACAGAAGGTTTCTGCCTTCTGTGGAGAGTGCACTCCTGCTGTGAATGGAATTGGCCTCCCTTGTATACCATCCATTTAGCTGCACCAAACAATAGGCTTTGATCTCAGGTGGAACGTGAGTCCTCCTTCCTTAAGCTGTCTTCTATGAAGCCATGCTCACCACCCCGTGCTTTCCTTTGCACTGGAACATCGTCCAGGACAGCAGCTTCAGGCTGAACCCTTAGCTCCTGGACCATGGGTAGAGCAGATGAGAGTATCACGGAGCACCTGATATCCACTGATATTATTCCAATATCTGGGCAGGAACAGGCTTCTAGAAAATACATATTTTTTATCCTACAAGAATTAACCACACTCTAATTTTCTTATGTTTGTAAGATCTTCAACCTTTAAATAAACTTCAGTGGCAATGTGGCTCAAATCTTCAGCTCGCATTCCAATAGAGGGTTTATACACACAGATGCATCAGCAAATGCCCCGCCCCCAATTTCATAGTTGCAAATGGAATGAGTTTCTCTTAGCATCCTCGTCTATTCTGCCAGCTGAGCCATACCAAAGCTGTCACCCACAAAGGGATCTGTGAGATAGCAATGCCTTATAATCACAGAGCAGACTACCTTCCTCAGCTGAGAGCCATTGCCGCTCTTCCAGAGGACCAGAGCTGAGTTTCTGGCACTCACAATTGCCTGTGAATGCAGTCTGGTGATGCAATGCCCTCTTCTAGCCTCTGGAAGCACCACGAGTGTGCGCCCACGCGCGCGCACAGTAACACATCATCTCGCTCTGTAGAGCAGCTCCCAACTCTCATTAGCACTTGCTTTACAGATGAGGAAGTTGAGATTCAAGAGTGTGGTCCTTAACAAAAGGTAACTTTCCATCCACAGAAATGTCCAGCGGCCCTTTTCGTGTCCCCAGAGTTCAGAGCTACTGATATCTTAAAAGCTGATGTCTTGACTGCTACCAAATACCCTGTAATACCCAGATGGACCGCCAAGACAAAGAATGGTGTCAATCAAGATGTCAATCATGCCGCGGTTCCCAGATTAAAATGAAGACAGTCAGTCATAAGGCCGGTGTGTGTCTATGAATAAAAGCTTGGTTACTAGCCTCTCCAACACCAGTCGAGCATTTCTGTCGGAACTTGTAGTGAGGACATCCACACGTCAAGAGACATACTAAAGAGAACAAAATCGGCCTTTGTTGCAGTTTCAGGAGCAACTCCTAACAGATAGGGCAGCACATCTCCATGAAGTAGGATCAGTAAACTTCAGGAGGGAAAATAATGACCTAACAAAACAGGCATTCTCAAGTTCAAACACTGTAGTTTCAATTTGCATCCATAATGCCATGACTGTGTTTCTTGTCATATGACAGAAACAGAGTGACTAGAGAGAAGCAGATAGCCCATTTCACCTAAATGGCTCAATTCAGATGGATGTGATAGTCACCACTGTCCTCAGGCTGCTAAGTAACAGCAAAGACGGAATTCCTATTGCCTCAGAGCACAGAAACCCTTGTGTTTTCTTCTTGTAGATCCAGGGAAAAGCAGCCGTGGCTCTAAACACTGGGAGAGAGTCACTGATACTCAGTCCCATGTAAGCTGCTCTATAAGAATTCACTCATATTCTGCAGCATCAACGGAGAAAGGACTTCACCATCCTGCACCTCGAGCCCCTTTGGGAAACATCAGTGCTACTGTAGTATCCCTGGCCCTTGAAACAATGACATCAACATGCAGACACATCTGTATTTAGCCTTGGTCCTGTGCGAGGAGAATATGAACAGGAAATTACAGACCTCTTCCTTAGATAATGGAATGCTGGGATGGCAGGCCTTCTCTTTAAGACCTGACAAAAGATGGATCTGGGGAAATTAGGAGACCTTGCAACATCCTGAGTGAAATGATAACATAGTGGAGTTTAGCTGTGCTAGGAAAAAATAAAACTAAATATAGAAATTGTTTCTAATATATGAGCCTATTGTGAAGTATTAGGCAATACTAGTATGTTTTGGGCTATAACCCACACTCTTAGTCTAGTTTAGTTTAGTTGGTGGTATCCTTTTAATAGTCATATACTCAAGAACTTACTTTCCCCTAGTTTTACTGTCAACTAAAAAATGAAGTCAGTGGGGGACACATTCTGTTGAGTCTTTTCCCTCCTTGACTGGAAGTGGTAGTCTCAGAACTTTCGAGGATCAGACATGAGAAGGTTTGGTCCTTGGTTAGCTCTGCTTGCTGGCACATGGCAAGGCTGTATTTCTAGTTTGGGGCTAATCTGTTACTCTCCATGTTGTCACACTCTGGCTCATGTGCCCCAGGTCTCTCTCCAGGTCACTTTGTATTGTGCCTAGAGTGTTTGTCACCCCTGGAATCTTGCTTTTGCTGAGAACTGTATGATGGGTCCTATTGGCTCCCACCTCCGGTTTCCATGTTTGTGCCTCTGTCTGGAGCCTCTTCCAACTGTATGTTGTTGGTGTCCCTGGCCTTCCTAGCCTTTCCAATTGCACATACTCCATGATGTTCACGATCTGTTGCAGGCTCCTGGGGAGAGTCTTGTAGTGTACCTTGAGCAACTGCTGTCAGCGTCAGCTCACAGAGAGCAACAAGAATGCCTGATGCCGACACCTAGAAGGTACAGGTGCTTCTGTCCCCAAGAGATTTCACTATGAGAAAAACATGTCCCAAAAAAGAAGACATTGAAGCAATGTTAAAGTTTGAGACATACTCTCTGTAGGAGATGGGAATGTCCTTCTTACTAAAAGGTCAAAGACTTGGCTTCCAGTGCCTCACCTCTCACCACCAGTAGAAGGAATCCAGCCAGTAACGTGGCATTCCACTCTGAAAGGTCGTCTCCCGCCAGGCTGCTGGTGGAATTTCGCTCCTGCCTGTCCTCCCCACAAAGCACTGGAGCTTGGAGTTCTTTATTCCAGGCCTCTAACAGTGAACAGCCAGAGAAGTGTAGTAATTAGAGAAGCTTTCTAGTAATTAGAGAAGCTTTCTAGTAATTTCACTGTGATTTTTCAATAGAAACAAAGGTCTTTTACCGAGGACATCAATTGACACCCCTAGAACCCAACCTCGTTTTTATCCCTGGCTATAAGATCTTACCCTAAATCCTGCATCAGTTGTTTTATTACTAAAAGACTAACTAAATAGTCTATAATGGTGATGCTGGACCTTCCTAAAGAATAAGATAGCACAGTCACATACAGCTTAAGGTTTGAATGTCTTTTCCTTTCATTACAGATTTTAAAAGTTATATGATCCACCACAGCTCTTTTCCATTGTCCATAGACCCACTCTGGTTTACAACCAAATGATGTACAAAAGCTTTTACAGAAACATTTAATCTTGAATTCTTTCTATTTCTCTTACATGATAACTCAAAACGCTTCTATCAAAGTTTGTGCATATTTTATATATTCCTCTTTCCTTTCAACAAAACCCTCAATTGTCATTTCTCTCTCCAATGTCATACTTCATTTTCCATGCAAACTGCTCAGCCTTTATCTTGTCCTTTCTGGGCTTCCATCCGAGGGTAAGTTCTCGTGAGGAAGGAATTCCCTTTGGTCCAAGCTTCAACTGTGCTGATTTGAAGCTTCCCTCTGTTAATGTGAAATCCAAGAACACCAAACAGCCTTGGCCTTCACTGTGCAGGGTCTGCCAAGAGTAGAGCTGGCCCTTCTGCATCGACATATAAATCCTGATCTCTTTTGGAGTCCTTTTCCTCTGCCACTGGCTGAGGTGGCTAACTAAAAGTTCAACATTAAGAGAATGATCGCTCATTAGCCCTCGCTACACACAGTGAGTGCTCAGAGGACTGGAGCCATAGGCCTCATCTGGTCTATTTCCGCTGAGGTTACAAATCTCCACCACGCACTCACAGTACCCACTGTTGGGTTCCCTCACCACATCTTCAGTGTTTACCCCTCAGGGTTGCAGCGGTATTTCATTTGTATTTTAATGAATTAAATTTGCCTGAGGAACAAAATACAGAACACTAGTCCACCATACAGGCCAGGCAGTGGTGGCTTCCACCTTTAATCTCAGCAGCCACACTAGTGGTGGTGCACACCTTTAATCCTAGCACTAGGGAGGAGTCTAAGACAGAATGAGAAAGGTCTCAGCTCAGTCTTATTCTAAAGATTAGTGGAGGCAGGGTCACCATTTTCAGTCTTTTTCAGTCTGAGGTAGAGGTAAGAGCCAGTGGCTGACTGTTTTGCCTTTCTGATTTTCAGGTTGAGCCCCAATATCCGGCTCTGGGTTTTTATTATTGGTGCTACATGGTGTCTTACCAAACTGCTCTCCTCCTGTTCCTTCCCATTATGGCTATGATCTCCCTTTTTTTGTTTTGTTTTGTTTTGTTTTGTTTTTTGAGACTGGGTTTCTCTGTGGCTTTGGAGCCTGTCCTGGAACTAGCTCTTGTAGACCAGGCTGGTCTCGAACTCACAAAGATCCGCCTTATGATCTCCCTTCTAATTGTTCTATTCTGGTCCCATTTTTTTCCTCCCTGTCCCCAACAATCTGCTTTGTCGGTTTTACTACTAAGTCGCTTGTCTATGCTGCTGCTTCTGGAATGTTTTCTAGGAAGCTGGACCTGCTCTGATCTGTGTGTCCCTGTCAGTCCATCGCCTCCTTCAGAAACATTGCTGTCCATGTGCTGTCTGGGTGTAGGGATGTGAACGATTGTGAACAATGTAACTGTCATTGATTATCTGAGAATCATGTTTTGATTCCACCTCTTTGGATAAATTATCCCTGAGATAGAGTTTCACTCTATAGCCCAGAAACTTCAGCGATTCACCTGTCTTGGCCTTGCAAGAACTAGGACTTTGAGCGTGCATGCCTGCTCCCACCTCTTCTTTTTAATGATATGTCTCAGACTTCCAGCCCCTTCTACCCCAGTGATGAAACTCTGTGCCCCGTGAACAATGTATATTTGACTTCACCACCGACGGTGAAGTCAACTGAATCAGTATTGTGAAATTTCCTTTTCTTATTTATGAATCAAACCAACAATAATGACCAAATACCACTGTCAGGGTCTTGTCCATCCCCAAGACATGTCTGGAGACATTACATGTTTCTTTGTTTTTAAATATTTTTTAATCTTATTTGTGTCAGTGTTTTGCCTACATACATATATGTACATCATGTGTCTATCAAGGATGCCAGAAAAGGTCATGTGGGTACTGGGAATCAAACCAGGGTCCTGTACAAGAGCAGCTAGTGCTCTTAATGGCTGAGTTGCCACTCTAGGCCCTGGAGATATTTTTGAATGGTGCTGTTGGCAGTGACTACTTTGAATCTATTTTAAGAAATTATCATTCTTCAGTCTTTCTGTTCCTCATAGTCCCTGGAAACTATACCTGGAGTTTGCAGTTATTCATGGATACCAATGCCAGGCATTGCAATGCGCAGCTATCATCTTGGAACTTGTGAGACCAGAGCAGAAACAGTCACAAGTTCAAAGCCAGCCTAGGCTAGAGAATGAGAGTCTGTGTCAGGAAAATCAGCAACTCTACCCTTTTACCCACAAAACCACCAAATTGTCTGTGCCATATGGCCACAAAATATTTCTTTTTTTTTCTCCAAAGCAGTCATATTTGCCAGGGTAAGATAAAATGCCACTGCCTTTGAAATGTGCCACTGTGTGTCTCTTTTATTGCTCTGGGATGTCCTGATATTACCCCAGCCTTGAGCTCTGGGACCGTATCTTATATCTTTCTTTCCCAGCTTCTAAAACAGTTTTTGCAAGAAAGACTCAGCAAGGAAGTTCTTACTAACAACTTTAAATGGAGGCTCTTCTGATCCATTCATTTTGCCCCTTTAATTTTCAGGCTGCCCCCAACCTTGAATAGTAAAATATAGCAATAAGAAAACTCCTTCCTTCCTGTGTTAACCGTGGCTTCTCTCTTTGATCTGGTCCAGACAGGCTGCTTTGACCTGCTGTTTTCTGTAACTTCTCAAGCTCCTAGTGCGTCTTCTGTCTCTTGTGCCCTTCCCATTTTTATAGAAAAAGAGGCCAGAAACAACCACCTTTACAGGTCTTTCTGCAAAGAATTTGCAGTCATTTAGGAATGGGGACTGTGCTTTCTGCCTGAGATCAATCACTCTTGTATCTTCTGAATCTAGGGTTCACTGACAGGTTGTGGGGAAAGAAGGAATGACTGCTTCCTGATCAGGAAACTAGATCAGCCTGGAAATGTGGGAATTCACTCTGATTCTGTGGGCATTTTCTCAATTCCCTTTCCTCTTCTGGACTCCATCAAAACATTTTCACACACACACACACACACACACACACACACACACATTGCAGTCTTAATCACTGAATGTATAATTCAGTGTGCTATCTGCTTTGACAATAGAACCATTATTTTCATTCATTTCTAGTCTTACCCCTAACAGAAACTCCCTACTCAATAAACATTAACTTCCCACTCGCTCCACTGCCTGTCCCTGGTGACCACCATTTTACTTTACGTCTCCACGAATGGCGACTGTAGACACTTGTCTAAGTAGAGTATTGTGGTAAACGGCACTTTGTAATTGCTTTAATTCCCTAGTACAAACCATTTTAAGCTTTATTCACACTGTAACTTGCTTCAGGATTCCTTTCCTCTTTAAGGAAGAATACTATTTCACACCATAAAGAGACACAGGGAGAGAGAGAGTTCATTCATTGACCAGCACACAGTAGGCCGGCTTCTACTCTTTAACTGCTGTGGAAAAGACTTCCGTGAACATGGCACACCTTTATCTCCTGGACAGTCTGGCTTCAGTTTCCTGAGTGCACACTATGAACCGAATTTGCTGGGTCATGTGCCGACTCTATCTTTTTAAAGACCTTCCAAGCATCTGCCTGTGGTGATAACACTGTTTTTGCATTCCCATCAGCAGTGTGGGGAAGGTCCACTCACGCACTGCCATCAATGCTTGTTTCCTGGCTTCGCTTTTGCAAACGAGTTCTACTAGATTATTAAGAGAAAGAGCTGCTTTCTTTCCCAGTCTTCTCCTGGCCTTTTGGTAACCCTCTTGGGCCCTGTATAGTGACACCCGAACCTGCATCTCCTTCCTTTGGCCTTCCATGCTTTCCTTGATCTTTGCTGCGAGTGTCTCTGTCGCTCTTTGCTTCCACAGCAGGAACCAGCTACTCTCCTCCCCTCCACTGTTTCCCTTGTCTTCTCCCAAACTTTCCCTGCCTTGAAATGCTCCTCACCATCTATTGGGAAGGCTTGTGTAGCTTGGCCTGAATGGGTTCTGATTTGCCCATCTTTCATGGCCTGGAAAGCTGACCCACTTGTCCTTCTTCATATACCTTCCACACCGTAGACCTACGCCTGTGCCCAACCTTCCCGGGAGACCACATTTGTCTCCCCTTGATGTGAGGTACCCTGATGTGAGATCCTGTCAGGTCCTCATTGTCTTCAAGGAGCCCTCCTACCTGCTCCAAAGCTGCAATAAGCAATTTAGATGTTTGTCTTTCAACCACAACCTTATGAGTTCTGAAGACCAATTCCTCCATGTCCCATCCCATTTTTGTGTCAGATGTCACCCATGTACCTATTCTGCTTGCTGCTCGGGGGTTGCAGTTCTCTCTTTAACTGAACGGATGCTCAACAGTGAGCCCGAGCTTGCTTGGGGGTGGCCATGTGAATAAAAGCATGAGCAGCTGTGCTCTTGGCTTTCACTTCATAAAATACAAGGCCATGGCAGACAAAAGCCTCCTTGGGTGCTTGCTCCTGTGGAGGTGAGAAGGTTGCCACAGGGACTAATTCAGGAGCACCTTGTGGTCAGAGACCAACCTTCCCAGGACGGGCTGTAAAGGCTCAAACCTTAGGGCAGCTATACCCAGAGAAGCCCAACCGTCTTCTGTAGTTTGTACAGATTCTGATACAGTGGTCTTCTGTGCAGGAGAGAGGTGCTCCCAGAGCCCAGGTGAGCACCTGCAACTGGGGAGCACCACACCTTAGACACTGCATGTTCCTGTACATACAATCAGACCCGTGACTAAGTTCAATTTATAAATTAGACACCGTAAGACATTCTTTAATAAAAGGGAGCAGTTATAGCAATATATTATAATAAGTTACATGACTGTGTTATCTCTCTCTCCCTCTTCTCTTCGGGTCTCACAATATCTTACTGTAGATTTGCAATTAAAGGATGTCCTTTGCAGCTTCTCTCAGGCACACCCAAGCTGCCGGCATCTCTACTGCTTCGGGGCTATCACGAAGTAGCACAAAGCCTTGTACACACATGCTCTGACTGTGGCAATGGTGTGCTGGTCCAGGGCCACCGCTGCCTGAGTGCACGGGGAGCTGGAACAGCCTGGACACCCTGGACAAAAGGAGGCTTCATGCTGGACAGGACAGCACATTCATGGTTCCTCTTCAAACACCTTTAGAAATTTCTGAATTGCTTATTGGTGGGATTTTCCAGTTAATGTTTCCAGGTTCTGCTTAATAGGCAACCCAAACCTCAGAAATCAAACTGTTGATGCTTAATCGGCTCATCTTCCTTTTCTGTAAGCAAGCTCCTACTTTGTTCCTGATGCCACCTGTGTATCTGGGCCTCAGTCTGTACCTCTCCCTTTATGCTAGGGTTGGGATGTATGTCTAGACCCCTTTCTTTGAATGTGTTCTCAGTCTCTACCATCAGACATCCCTCCCTGCTAGTTACCAAGGCAGGATAGCAGAGTGGATGGTAGCCTGGCACCTGAACCCACTCACACACTCTGACTACCTCTGCATCCCTCTCTTTAGGGCTTAACAACTTAGGGGTTGGCTCTCTAGCTCAGCTAGTGACAAGCAGATCGTAGCCATACATAAATTGCTTCAATTCTCTTGACTCAGTTTAGGACAAATGCATTTTTCTAGTGATTTGAACATACAACATACACGGGTTTAAAAGAGAACTCTTCCCAGGCCACCCCTCCCATCCTTTATTCTCATATTTGCTAAGGTTTCAAGTACCCACTGACAATAGTCTGAACATGTGAAGTAGAAAATTCTTCAAATGTGCTTTCACAAGTCCTAAGTTACATACCGTCTTCAAAGAAAAATTAAACTTTCTGCTATGGATAATGGTCCTTTCCCAGGTCTCCTCCCTTGGTCTATCTCAGGTCCTCTACCTTGGGTGTGTCTAGGAGGACTCACAGGCCTCGCCCAGAGCATTTATCTGCAGTCCCATCTAGAGTCCATGCCTGAGTTACCTTGTACCTGATTCTTTTCTCTTTAAGAATCTATTTATTTATTCACTTATTTATTGCATGTTCATGTCCATGCACACTTATGCATGCATGATACAGAGCCCAGCAGGAGCTGAAGGACAACGTGAGGTGCTGTTTCTCTCTTCCACCTGCTGCATCCTCTCATGGCCTCAAAAATACGCAGATGGACTGTCCAAGCATCAGGCTCTACGAGATGTTCAGCCACTCCCATTTGTCTCCCTCCAAGAAGACACATCTCCACTCCAGCAAGACACCACCACTCCCCTAGACTCCCTTCTTGATCTCACTCTCCCTGGTCATCAGATGAGCACCCCAGGTCTTCTCCCTCATTCTTACCCTTTGCACCTGGCTGGTCACTGGAACATGATAAAAATAGGTCGAGGGGGTCTTTAGGGGAAATGAATGAGGGGTCACTGTGATGGGCCACTGTCTTAGCTAGGATTACTACTGTTAAGATGAGACACCATAACTAAAGCAAGTTGGTAAGAGACTAATATTTCCACATCACAGTTCATCATCTAAAGAAGTCAGGACAGGAGCTCAAACAGGGCAGGGACGTGAAGGCAGGAACTGATGAAGAAGCCATGGAGGGGTGTTGCTTACTGGCTTGCTCAGACTGCTTTCTTATAGACCCCAGGCCAGGGATGGCATCACCACAAAGAGCCAGGCCCTTTCCCATCAGTCAGTAATTAAGAAAATGCCCTACCGGCTTGCCTACAGCCTGATCTTCTGGGAGAGTTATCTTAATTGAGATCTCCTTCTCTCAGATAACTTTAGCTTGTGCCAAGTTGACTTAAAACTATCCAGCACAGAACCATCAGCCTCCATTTACTCCATGGGTAGATTCCTGTAGAGTCTATAGGAATGGTAATGACTCATTTCATTAACTGCCAATGCCAGATGAAACTGATCCATACAGTGTTGAACTCCTGCTGATCGAGGGAGTTAGATACATCAATTAAGCCCAAAATCACATGACATCCTTTTCAGGCCCTTCCAACTCCATATTTAAAATAAAATCTCCTTACTGATGATCTTTGCAGAGTATTAGTGAAGAACATGGGTTTTCAGTTTGATTTTTAGTTCAATTTGGCTTTATCTCTTTGCAACCATAGGATTCTGGGGACACTTTTAATCTCTCTGTGGCTCAGTTTCTAGTGCACAAAAGGTCGATGACTGTACTCACAACACAGGATTGCTACAAGCGACATTATACATGATGTGTTCATGTCTGCACTTCGGCTCTGTACATGCACAGAGCTTCCAGCCCTCTTTGCAGAGAAGATGCAATCCGGGACAATTGCATTACCTCTTGAGATGATTTCACCTTGAAATGAGCAGACTGCTCAAGTACACACTGGCAGTTCCCAAACGCTAAAGCTTGCTAAAAACTCACCTTCATCTATGTGGTCCTATAACAAACTGGTAGAGAATATGTGGCTTACAAAGAAGAAAACTTTATTCCTCCCAGCTCTGAGATTGGTTATGTAATGAGGACAAGTTTTGATTCTGAAGCAGGTGTGTCCTCGCTTTGCCCACATTGAAAGGAGACTAGCAGCCACTGAGAGGTCTGATTTATAATGGCATTAATCTCTTATCCATTATGTAAACACACCAAAGAGGCCCGTCTCTGACTACATCACATCAATGGTAGGATTTCAGAGTACGGATTGTAGGGGAAGGCAGAGCGTAAATATTCCACATGTAACACATATCGATGGAATCTGTGTGTCATGGTTCTATGTTCTTCCCTTTTGCATAATCAAATCATGAGCTCACCTAAGCATCCCCATGATAAGTGGTTCAATAGACAATACAAACCAAGGTTTCCTGGCAGAGTGACCTGCGGGTGCAGGCACCCTACTTCAAAGCTATCGGGGAGTTCCCATTATAGCATCCATTACAGATAAGGGGGGTTCATGATTGACGCTGTCTTGCGATGGTACAGAAATCATAAAATAATTCCCACACTGACTGTAGGCAGGTGTGAATGCTGCTTGTCAATCAAACCCCCTGGTGAATCCTGGTGATGATATGTGCCAGTTTTAGAACTTAGGTTGCTGGCATGGGTGTGGTCACCCGGTAGATGTCTGCAAGGCTTCATGAAGGCTGAGACGATGGCTTGGTGGTTAAAGTGCTTGTCACACAAGCATCGGGTGTGTGAAGCCCTGAGTTTAGGTACCCAGAGCCCACATGAACGCCGCTGGGTGGGGATGGTGGCCTGCCTGTAACTTCAGTGCTAGGAAGTAGAGACAGAATATTCCTGGGCAAACTGGCTACCTAAACCATCACTTTCTGTGAGCTCTGGGTTCCACAGGAAGACCCTATCCCGAAAATAAGGTGGGAAGTGATTGAGGAAGATTTTCAAAGTGAATCTTGGGCTCCCGTGCATCCCCAGAGCACAGTGCACAGGTGCTTGTGCATACATGAGCACACAGGCAAACACCCATGAACACTGCACACATATACAATGAAGAAGAAAATGAACAGGTAAATGGAAGCCGGAGGAGAGCCGATCCATGCACTAGTTGGGATGCTGGCTCATCTGAACAACTACAAAAACGAGGTAAATCAAACTGGGGTGCTGTTTAGCAGAATGGCCTGAAGCCATGGAATAAGTCACGCTAACAGTGGCCACATCTTACAGTGAACGCCTTCAGCGGCATTGCCACAAGGTGAAGACACTCGCTCTGAAGTAAGGCTTCTATGCTGTGGGTTGAAAGTTTAAGTGAACCCTGTCGTTATAGACTGGACTACTGACAGTTTACACATCAGTCTACTTGGTTGCAGTTTTAGTTTCTTAATCTTCTTGTTGTTAGAAGTTGTAACTTCCCAAATGTAAATCTGAAATCCCTGGGGGTTTTCGGTAAACATCAAGATTCATAAAAATAAGTAAATTAACAGTTTCCCTTAATGTTTGGCTCAGTCAGTCCAAGTGTGTAGTTTAGTTTACTTCCCTCCGAGAAAGAGCACAGGGAGCTGAGGGACCACACGTGGTGGTGGTTGTTCATTTGGCGCCACTTCTTTTCTATTTACTGAGGGAGAACTATTCTGGTGTGCGCTACAGGAAGGAGGTTTTCTATCGGAAGCTCCAAGTCTCTGGTCCTGTCTGATGATTGTTAATATTTTACAAAAATCCTTTCAGGGCTCCTGAAAAAGCCTCTCAGTGTCTGAGTCATCAAAAACGTAGCTTTTCTGCACTCCGAGTCTGTGGATGTGTTGTGTCTCTCCAAATGCTCCCTGCATGGGAGACTCCTCGGCTGCTTCCTCAGAGTAGACAGGATTTCTTCTGTCCCGTGTTCCCTATGAATGTTGATGGGGCGGGGGGTCATTCAAGACATGTTCCCTAAGAACGGTCTCAATTCTGATCACTGCAAAGATTTAAGGTAGAAACTGCTGAAAGCATGAAATGTGATTTCACCATAAGGAAACTAATAAGGAAATTATGATGAAAACACCAAATTAACAACAATTCCAGTTGAAGTGGGAGACTCCCATTTCAAAAGAAGTTGTCAAACTGTATCACTACATCATGTTTTCTCTTTCTATGTTATTTGAAGTATATGTTTTTATGGTAAAAACCTTAAGGATATGAAACGTGTCTTCAAATATATTTTATGTTGGACATTTCCATTTCAGTGTTGTTTGAACTTGAAAATACAATTTGCTTGTGTTTTCTGCTTTACTTGGTGAAGGCCTTCTGGACCACACTAGGATGATGACTCTACACTGCCTGACACTTATTTGCAGAGTACCGTGCCTGAAGATCCCGACAGTACCGATGGTGTGAGCAGTTCAGTGCTGACGTTAGCCTGTGCTCTTTACAATAAACCTCATCAAAATCTGCACTTCTCACGGCCCTTTTCCTTTATGCAAACCACTTACATCTAGCAGCCTTTCAGTTTGTGAGAATTGTAGAGATTTTTTTTTTTGGATCAAGTAGAAGTTATCTGGAATTTATTAATCAGTTTTCTTATTTTATTTTATTTTTTTTAAATATTTATTTATTTATTATGTATACAATATTCTGTCTGTGTGTATGCCTGAAGGCCAGAAGAGGGCACCAGACCCCATTACAGATGGTTGTGAGCCACCATGTGGTTGCCGGGAATTGAACTCAGGACCTTTGGAAGAGCAGGCAATGCTCTTAACCTCTGAGCCATCTCTCCAGCCCCCAGTTTTCTTATTTTAATACTTACAGATTTATAATATGCTCTGTGTGTGTGTGTGTGTGTGTGTGTGTGTGTGTGTGCGCGCGCGTGTGTGTACATGCTCTTACCTGTAAAGGCTACAGGTCAATGCCAGGTATCTTCATTTGCTGCTTCTCATCTTCTTTTTTGAGACACAGTCTCTGATTGAACCTTAGCTTACTGATTCGGCCATCCAGGTCCAGGGATCCTTCATCTCCATTTTCCTAGCACTGGGATTACAGACTTTTTATGTGGGTACTGGGGATCTGAACTCAGTTTCTCATATTTGTAAGCAGGGTCTTACCAACTGAGCCATCCTCTAGCCTAGAGTTATAACATACCTTCAACAGCTCTATTAACATATAATTGGACCTGCCAAACAAGTTTGATGTGCATAGTCTGATACATTGTTAGATATCCAAATACCCATCAAATTATCATTGTTATCATGATATGGGCATATCCAATATTTTAAGGAGTTTCATATTTATTCTTATATGGAATAAATAATATATTATAATATGTTTTATAATGTTATATTATAATGATACAGTCATATTATATTATTATAATATTATTTTAAATTAATCAATTTTTTATGTGTTTTGAAATTCTAGTGGGTTCATGCAGGATTTCTGTGTTTCTTTGGCAAACTGATCTCTTTATTAACGCAAAATAATCTTTTTTCAATATAGTACTTGTTCAGAAATCTGGCTTTCCATCAGATTATTAATTATATGCTATTAATTATAAGCATGAAAGCCTTATTTTGGTTAGTGTCAACATGGGAAATCATTCTTTTACCCTCCTATCTCTTAGAGTTAAAATACTTTCTTTGGGTATCATATAATTAGATATGGAATGGTTAGGAAATCTCTGCATCTGAATTGTAATATTTAGACCATTTATATTTAATACAATCATTGATAGAGTTGAGGGTAAGATTTTCATTTTGACACTTTCTATCTGACTCATTATTGTCTACTTCCATTTTTCCATACTTTCTATAGTCTATATTTTATGACAGAATTTGTTACTATGTGGTAGCAGGGAAAGTCCTGAGAAAAGGGAACACCATCATACCCCTGGGCTGTGACGAAAGCAATACTCTTTCTTCCGCATGCTTACACAGAGACACTCTTAACTTTTTTTCCCCATTGCTCTTATTTGCACCTGCACAATATATATCCAAACCTGTTCTGAAATATCATCACATCAATGAACATAGATTTTGGAATTTTGAGTATTTGGGCCAATAAACTTACTTTATATTTCTTAGGGTTGTTCTAAGAAAACACTACAAATAGGGTTACTTTAACCAACAAATTTACTCTTTCATAGCTTGGGAGTTCAGGAGATAGTGTGAGCAAGTTTGGGAACTTCAGTCAGGAAGTCCTAGGGGTTCCCGTGGTCTCCCTAACCCTTAGGTTGTGGATCTCCTTTTCCTGCCCTTGTCTTCATAGGGCCATCTTCCTTCTGAGGGTCTCTGCTTCTCCAGCCTCCAAGTCTCACCATCTAAGCAATTCCAGTTACTGATTTAGGAACTATGCTAACCCAGAATAACCTCATCTGTCTTTGTCAGGGTTATTGCTGCTGTGATGAGTCATCACGACCAAAGCAAGGTGTGTGTGTGTGTGTGTGTGTGTGTGTGTGTGTGTGTGTGTGTGTGTATGGGTTGGCAGAGGTTATTCAGCTACAGCTTTCCTATCTGTGCTCATTATTGAAGGAAGTCAAGACAGGAACTCAAGCAGGGCAGGAACCTGGAGGCAGACACTGATGCAGAGGCCATGGAGGGATGCTGCATACTGGCTTGCTCAGTATCCTTTGTAAAAGAACTCAGACCACCAGCCCAGGGATCAGTCACTAATTAAGAAAATTCTCTACAGCCCCACATTATTTAGGCATTTTCTCAACTGAGGTTCACTCCTTTCAGATGGTTATAGCTTCTGTCAAACTGACATAAAACTAGCCAGCACATCATCTTAACTTGGTTTCATCTGCAGACACCCTATTGACCAATAAAACCACATGTGTGGAATTAGAATTCTGACCTGTCTTGTAGAGGATACAGTTCAATACACAACAGTACTGGAGGGCATGGAGTATTTACTGACTGTCCAAAACTGGTTATTGCTGTTGTTTGAAGTTTGTCTTTATTTCATGTACTACTGCAGATAGTATTCCCACAGATTGGTTACCTCACAGTCTCTACAGGTTAGTAGTCCAGGGGCAGCCATCCTAGGTCTTCTGATAGGGTCTCACTAAGATGCAGCTGGCTGGGCTATATCTTCTCCTGGTGTCCCTTCCTTGGAAGAAACTGCTCTTAAGGTAATTCAGGTAAATGCAGAATACCTGTCCTTGAGTATTTTAGCATTCAGGATCCAGTTCTTGCTGTCAGTTGGAGACAAACCCAGCTGTTAGAAGCTGTTCTTAGCAACCACAGGCTTCATGCAGTTTCTGAAGACCACGCTCAGTCCCTGAACAAGCAGCCCTCTTCAATACACTTGCTTGTTCCAAGTCAGGAAAGAATGTTTCCAGAGAGATTCAGATAGGCAAATGGAGTCATACACATACAACCTTCTCGTCAATGCTACAAGGTGTGACTGTTGCTGTAGTCTGTTTTCTAGACAAAGACTATACTCACACTAGGAAGAATGAATTACCCAGAGGCCTGTGCACTAAACAGTAAGAGGTGTGGGACAATGGTGTCTGTTTTTGGAATTTTCTTTGGACCATCAACCAGCTCTTTAATAAAGACACAGAGACTAATTATTAATTATGAATGCTCGGCCTTAGCCTTGTCCTACTAGCTCTTTTAACTTAATTTAAGCTGTTTCTTTTCAACAATGTTTTGCCTCAGGGCTTTGTTTTAACCTTTCTTTCATTATATATGTCCTACTTTCCTGCTTTCTCCAGGTCTGGCTGGCTGGCCCCTGGTGTCTCCCTGTCATTGTTTCTTTCTCCCCTTAGCCTAAATTCCTCCTCCTACTTACTCTCCCTGCCCAGAAGTCTCACCTATACCTTCGCCCTTGCTGTTGGCCATTCAGGTTTTTATTAGACCAGTCAGGTGCCATAGGCAGGCAAGGTGAAACAGCAACACATCTTTATATAATTCAGCAAATGCAATACATCTCTACATAGTTAAACAAATATTCTACAACATAAACAAATGCAGCACATCTTTACATAGTTAAACAAATGTTTAAATCTATTTAAATACATGTTGCATAGTTAAACAAGTATTCTGCAACAGGTGTCCCTTTAGAGTTTGTGTGTCTCCTCTGTTATCCCTTGGAAGATGAGGGAATGAAGTCTGTGTTATTTTGCTTAAGTGCACCTGATCTAAGACCATCCTGAGTCTAAGGCAATCAAATTTAGAGCTTTAGTGTCCCTTTTCTAACAGGCAAATTTGAGCCATTCATTAACTCTACCCATTCATTTGTCAAAACAAACAAAAGTCCATCAGCTGCCCTTGCTGAACTTGGTGACCATCATGGACAGGTTTGTTTATGCAATTCAAGGCAGGTGAAAATTCCTCCAAACACACAAGCCCCTCCCTCCCCCTTCCCCTGAGTAGAGGAGCTGGAACTTCTGCTCCCCAGAGGCTTCTCTGAGCACATACTTTCTTGCTCAGCTGAAGCTCTCATTACTTGCTTGCTTCTGAGCTGGGGAGTTACAGTCTCTGCCTTAGGACTAGCTTCCTCTTCTGTAAGGATGGAGCCATCACATTCTCGTTCATGGCTGTTTCACTTTGATCTTCCTTTCTATCTTGCTTGGGAGATTTTACTTCTTAGAACCTTCTTCTCACCAGAGGGTTCTTTCCCTATTCTACATCCTTTTCCCCCCTCTGTTCCACCCGGCTCAGGGTACAACCAACCCCAGCCTTAATACAATGGTGTCCTGCAAATGGAAGCAGTCAATATTCAACACACACACACACACACACACACACACACACACGCGCGCGTATGCACTCACACACACGTATGCACTCACACAGACACACATACACACACGGAGACATCTGATGTCTTACTTTGCTTTTCCTCGTGCTTTCTTAGTGTGCTGTCTTTATTGTATCAGTACTGAGATCTGCCATAGATCATCCTTCTCTATCCTAAATCCTTTATGGCTAAGACATGGCAACTGAAGATCTCAGGACTTGCACATCTCTACTTGACCCATCATCTGCTGGGCTCACATTCTGATTCCAGTTCAAGTAGGGAGGCATCCATGGCCTCCCTACTTTCAGCTCTCCTGAGCTGTTTCCCTAAAGCCTGGGATAAGTTCTAAAGTCTGGCATTGTCTTTCCCATTAGCCTGATCCACACCCATTTCTCACTTACACCCACTTCTTGGCTCACTGATGAGTGAGCCAGACATCTCAGAGCTAGGTGGGTCAGCGTTGCGCTACATTTAAAACAAGAAGCTCACGCTGTGTTCCAAGTCTGTTGAAACACTTCTTTGGGTCCCTGTCCCCAGTACAGTCATATCAGAGCACAGCTTTGTTGTAATTAGGTGGAGGAGAGGTGTGGTTTGTGTTCTTGGCACC
>JAQHUG010000025.1:7017406-7041076 GCA_028555095.1 Dicrostonyx torquatus | reverse complement strand
CACCAGTTCAAGAGCAGCAGCCTCACCTGTCTGACCTATAGTGAGGACCTCTGGCTATATCACAGCATGGTCGTACATCCCACAGCAGAAGCAGTGAGAATCATGAGCAGGCTGTGTAGAAGAAACCACCTGACAAGCCAGGAAGCAGGAAGCAAGTGCCTGTTCTTGTAACCAATCCAGTCTTATGGAGAAAAGCATCAATCCATCTCAACTATCAAACGACAGTTGAAGGAAGCACTCTGAAAACCACCCCAGAGTGGACTGAGTGCTGAAGCCATGACCCTTCCATGCATTGTGGCTACAGCTCAGCCCACAGAAACAGCATTTATTGCCAAATTGCCAAAGGCTTGATAAAAAAAAATTCAGTCTTCTCAATTGCTCTTGGGCCTAATGGGGCAGAAAGAGCAGGTAGCCTCCTTGGGAGTGGCTGGATCAAGCATTCTGTTCTGGTCAGTGTTCGTGTTAACTGGTAATGGGTTCCTGATTTATTGGGACTGAGCTTTGGGTGGGGGTGAACCATTTGTGCTGGTGCCAACACAAAGCAATTGTGCCACTGCATGGTACAGAATGCCAACCTCACCTGGTTTCATGGAACATTCTCAGTGTGCTGACTCATCAGGCCTCTGTCCATCCCCCACCACACACACACACACACACACACACACACACACACACACGCATGCACACACTCATGTATATACACATACACACACATACATGCACATACTCACATATATAACACATACATACATGCACTCATGAACACACACATACACACACACACACAGGATTCTCTCAATCTCATGCTCTAGAGGCTACTGAAGCTGGTCTAGCCATGGGACGTTTGTCATCTCCCCACCACTTCCACCTAGAGGTCAGAAACTGGAAAGGAATTAATAGGCTGGGGCAATGGAAAAGGAAAATGGACATGGTTTCTAGATCCCAAACAAGAGCAGTGTCTTTCTCCATGCAGGCTTAACTTTACTGAATTTCAGTTTCTGGGACCTCTCATGTACAGATGGATACTCAGATGCTACCCGAGTTCTCCGAAGGCTCAAAAGGAGATGATGTCACATCTGACTGACTTCATTGTCGTCTGGAAAATGCAAACAGTGGGGGCATCATATTCAGATAACCGAAAAGATTCGGAAAAGGCCTGTGCAAGGCTTTTACAATCAGGCCTGGTGTGCGTAAAAGGAGACTGTTTCCCAGCTGCCCAGACCTGAATAATCACACAGAAACTATATTAATTACAACGCTGTTTGGCTAATGATTCAGGCTTCTTATAAATGAACTCTTACATCTTAAATTAACCCATCTCTACTAATCTGTGTATTGCTATGAGGCTGTGGCTTACTCGTAAAAGTTTTGGGCGTCTTTCTCCTTTGACAGCTACATGACGTCTTCCTGACACCATCTTCTCTCTCCCTCTCTGTTCAGGTTTCCCACTTGGCTTTATTCTGCCCGGCCATAGGCTGAAGCAGCTTCTTTATTAACCAATAGTAATAAACCATCTTCACAACATACAGAAGAAAATCGCACATCAGGTGTGCAACAGTCGTGGAGCATCTTGGTGACAGTTCGTAATCAACCACTCAGGGTGCTGAAGCATCCTTCTGGAGAGGGTTGTGGGCGTGGCCTTTCTTGTGGGGACTGGGCTTCCCTCTGCCTCTGCTCCAGCTGTGGGAAGGAACTGGTGGACTCATTTAGCCCGGCACTTTCCTTATGGAGGCAGAGGACCTGTGTGCGGGGTCCCCTGCACTGTGTGAATTGTTACAATCCTTAGGAGCACAGCCTGACCCGGCCCCTCGCTGTGTTTCATGTTAACATTTACTTCACCTCAGAAAGACCTTCTTGGGAAATGTGGTTTCGAAAGTGTTGGAGGAATGTGTCACCAGGGACCTCTTGGGTTACAGAACTTGAGTGAAATAAGCAGGGCAGGAAACACATCTGCTCCATAGCCCTGGGCTGCCCCAGTGGGTACACTGCTCTCCACCACCAGGGAAGCTTGATCCACCAGTGCCCCTTATCACAGCCATGTGCACCAATAAATCAGGCACCTATTGCCAGTTAACACCAGGGATGGAATGCTTGATCCAGATACTCCCGAGGAGGCTAGGAACCTCCTGTTCTTTCTGCTCCATATGGCCAAGAGCAATTGAGAAGAATAGATTTTTTTTTCCCTCAAACATTTGGTGATTTGACAATAAATGCAGTTTCTATGGGCTGAGCTGTAGCCACAATGCATGGATGGGTCTTGGCTTTCTGATACCTTCCTAATCTGGAGCTGGTGGTGGTCACTGTCAATCCTTTTGCCTGTGTGTGTCTCTGGCTTCTATTCTATCAAGGAAAGGAGTGGATGAACCCACAGCTGCCTCTGATAGAGAAGGGGAGTCGGAGAGCTGGCTCACTTAGGAACCTTCCTGTCCAAGACTGGGTTGTGCTTTCTCTTGGAAAGTCCCCGCAGAAGGGTGGTATTCAGCCTTGACTTCAGGATCAGAGAACGGATTTGCCAACAAGAGGGTCCCGTAGATGCTTGGATTTATGAAGTGTGCTGACATTTAGCCCCCTACTCCAGTCTCAGCAGCCGGTCCCACTCCTGCATGCCTTCAGGCAAGCACTGCAGCTCTCCGCAGGCCTGGAAGCGGAAAATGGGACGGAGTTAAAGAATTTGGCAAATCATTGGGTCTTTCCCCTTTCTCCCCATGCTCTAAGTAGAGGATATTTGAAAATTATGGAGAGAAATAACCAGATAAATCAGCTGTCCCAGTTACTGTCACTAAAATTGTCTTCTTTAAAAATGCTGATTTAATACTGATTACATCCACAACCTATGCTATCTTTCTTCACAAAAACTAAGAGATGCATTCATTTGTTTTAAGTTTTCCAACAATGTAGGATTTTAAAGCAATTTTATCCTTTCTCATCCCTTGAGCTCAAATCCAAGAATTCAATGTGAATAGCCAGGGGCATAAACAAAGGATCAGGACTGTCAATGAAATGCCAAATGCAATGCAAAAAGTCCTCACTAATTTTCTACATTTCAATTTACTGTAATCTGGGAATTCATAGTGATTTTGGGCCTTGGCTGTCCCAACTTCCTTGAAACCCAGAGTCCCCAAGCATTCTCCTAGTCCATTGCTCACATCCTCATTGCCTTTCCCCCACAGAGAAGGGGAGATTCCCTTGGACCCTTCCCAGTCTACCAACTCTGAAAACAAAGAGCAAGCCTCGCTAGACTCCCTGCAAAGCCAGGAGTGTTGAGCTTCATGGCTGCAGCTGCAGGCTTGCGAAGCTCACGCTGCCATCTTGGCTCATTGTTACGCTGGGGCATCACCTGATTGGAATGTGGAGGCGACAGCTGAGCAAGGTCTGGTGTTCCATTTCCAGAGCAGCAAACGGGCTGAGAGAGCGACAGCGCTCTGACCCAGGAGGGAAGATGCTGCATGCTCCCGTCCAGCAGCGCCCCATCCTGTCTTCACACACCCTGGAGGAGATAGGTTGAGCTGGGCAGAGATGGGGAAGGAAAGGGCAAGCTAGGGAGATCTGGAGAAATTCAGAACAGCTTCCAAGTTCTGGTTAGCCTCTGCAGAATAGTTCTGACAGAGAGCTGGCAAACTGAAAATTTAATGAAGACTGTATCTGTGGCAAGCAGCAGGAGACACACTTATGCAGGCTGGTTTCAGGGAATTGAAAAGTCCTGATCCATTTGGGATGTTAAGGGACTTTGACCTTCCATTTGATAAAGATAGAAGTAAATGCTCAGTAAGGAGATGTTGATAGGCATTTCCAGCCAATAGTCGCTGGCCGTTCTTTTCTGGGTTAGAGGCTAATCTACGTTCACCTGTTGCTGTCCCCAGCTTCCCAACTATTGTTTGAGGCCAGCTCTTTAGAAACACCAGCTTATGAAAGAGGAAACCAAGACACAGCATGACCACATGTTGGCATGAGGTTAGCAAGGTGAAGGGGGTGGCGTCTGACCTCAACCTGTCTCGTCTGACCCCAGAGCCTTTTGGGGCTACCCTACCATTTCTGATAAGTGGCAGGTGCACAGTCACAGGGCACTTTGAAAGTTGAAAGTTTCAAAGCTGAGCGAATCTCATTTGCAAGGCCCTTCTGAGTAGCTACCGCATGTGAGGTGGTGCGGAAGGACTTTGCATGTCTCTTTTGCAATGGCTGCAATAAATTCACTCCATTTCCTTCTGGCCTAATTGTTAGGAGAGAATGTGTACAATGCACGTAGTACAATAGAGACTGGCCACCGACGAGGGAAACGGGACAGTTTGACAACCAAACCCTGCTATCTCTGCTGCCTTTGGTCACCCCTACCTCTTTCATACTGNAAAGAGGAAACCAAGACACAGCATGACCACATGTTGGCATGAGGTTAGCAAGGTGAAGGGGGTGGCGTCTGACCTCAACCTGTCTCGTCTGACCCCCAGAGCCTTTTGGGGCTACCCTACCATTTCTGATAAGTGGCAGGTGCACAGTCACAGGGCACTTTGAAAGTTGAAAGTTTCAAAGCTGAGCGAATCTCATTTGCAAGGCCCTTCTGAGTAGCTACCGCATGTGAGGTGGTGCGGAATGACTTTGCATGTCTCTTTTGCAATGGCTGCAATAAATTCACTCCATTTCCTTCTGGCCTAATTGTTAGGAGAGAATGTGTACGATGCACGTAGTACAATAGAGACTGGCCACCGACGAGGGAAACGGGACAGTTTGACAACCAAACCCTGCTATCTCTGCTGCCTTTGGTCACCCCTACCTCTTTCATACTGTTGCATACAGTTACTTACTAGGGCTCACCTCCAAGCGCTGGCAGGGTGTCCAGCCAGAAGTAACCTGTCTCCATGGCTGGCTATGGAGATCTCAGCTGCCTTTTTCATCAATGCCATATCAGTTGTCATCATTTAATACAGATGGCACCCTGAGCAGATCACATTTCGGTGTTTATTGGAATGGCTACTAAAGTAGGATCTTGCTGCTTTTGTCTTCCTGGCTACCTGTTTTCCCTGCAGGAATCTTTCAGAAGGTCTCTGACAATCTCCCTTTTGTCCAAAACTTTCATTATCCCTTTGTTTTCAGAGCAAGACCCAGTCACTCCTTCCATCGCTTCAAGTCTCCTTGTCTTTGTCTGCCTTCTTGTTTTAGTGGTTTCCTTTGCCCTCTCCTGCTCCTCGCCCACGCCTCCCTGACTCCAGTCACGTTTCTGTGTGCTACTAGGTATGTTCCCCAGTGCTCCCCACCTCCTCACTCCTCTGCTGTGACCGTGATCACTTCCGGTGCTATCATTACGCTTCACCCTGCTCCTCCATAATTCCCAGTTACCTTTGCTTCTTCTCACAGATTTATCTGAGTCTTCTCAACACGTCAAGCTTTGTCCGTATTTATAAGCCTATTTTATAATTCTAGGTTGTGATTTGTGTGAACAGAAGGCATAGAAAAAGAGGTAAACGAGTTCCGTGATGAAGGACTTCGGAGTAGGAACATGGGGACCAGTTTGCTACAGCGCTAAATGTTTCTCACACTCTCACACCGCAGAGAGAGCTGACGGAGGGCAAATGACTCAGCTCTTTGGTGTTCATCTCGCATTTCTATTTTCCTAAAAATGACCCACTTGGGTTTTTGTTGTTTTCGTTACTGTATTATATGACTCTCCTAATGGGAGATGTTTGTCCTGGGTTATCTCAAAAGCCATTGATCCCACCGTCTGCAACCCTTAGGTAACTGTATCAATCAAGTGCCAGTCATTAAACGGTTTTCACACAAACCCTGGTACCAAGCTAGAGTGCGAACTTTCTTTCCAGGAATTTACTTCCGCCACAGCAACATCATCGCTAGCCTCGGCTTGCCATTTGACACACCTGGGAAGGGGAGACCTCAACGGAAGACTTGTCTCTATCAGATTGGCATATGGGCTTGTCTGTAGGGCATTTTATCAAATGTTCATTCAGTAGGATGGCCTGTTCATGATGGGTGGGGCTATTCCTAGGCAGGCAGGCCTGAGCTCTATGAACAGGGTAGGTGAGTCAGCCAGTGAACACTGTTCTTCTCTAATATCTGCTTCCATTCCTAAATCTAGGTTCCTAGCTTGTGTTCCTGCTCTGGCCTCCTCAGTGATGGACTGTAACCTGCTCTTTCCTCCCAGGGCTGCTTTTGGTTAAAACGTTTTATCACTAGAACAGAAACCAAACTAGGAGAGCAACCCAGATGGAAAATAACTGATGAGGGCTGGTTTTCTTCAAAGATATTGAAATGTCTTCTCTTGCCTGGCAAGTACATAGGATCTGGTAACTTCTAACAGGGCCAGAGAGACAGCCCCTCCCCAGTGTTTTTGACTCAACTGGGGCCAATGAAGGGCTCTTCTGACTTGTTTGGTTTGAGGCTGGTACTCAACATGTCGCTAAGGCCCCAGCCCTTCATGCCTCTTCCTTCCAACTGCTCCCCCCTATTGTTTGTATAATTATCTCTTCCACTTTCCTGTTAGTTCCAAGAATACCATGGAGGAGACATTTCTGGGACTACCTACCATCCAACTTTCTGTCAAGAGCAGCAGCAGCCTGCGTGTCAGTGGTGCGGTGGAGTCTCTCTGCCAATGAGGGCGGCCCAGAGGTTCACGCCTCGTCAGCTTTGATGTTACAGTCACTGATGAATATGGTCAGCACAGATGAGCTGCCTGAGTGAGAGCAAAGACACCTTGGAAATTGGCAAGCGCTATACAGGTAGCCTGGATTGTTGGGGGGCAGTGTTGCTCTATGTTTTAAAAAACAGTTCTTTTACCAAATGTCACTGAGATGAATCAGTAGCTACTTTGCCTTTTCTCTTTTCTCTTCTCTCTTCTTTTCTTTTTTTTTTAGTTAAGATTTCGCTGTGCAACCCAGGCTGATCTAAGACTGACTGGCTACATCCTTGATCCCATGATCTTCCTGATTCAGCCTCTTGATGACATCAGACAGAAAGACATCTGCCCAGACAGCCATTGTTCTGTTTCTTCTAATAGAGAAAATGTAGCTGTTTCTTTTGAGCCCCTATGAAAAGGCCGAGGTTCCTTATTGCTTGTTCTCAGGGAGAGACCATTCAGGCAGAGCCACAGAAGTGACCTGGATGTGCACCTGCTTCGAACCCACGGCTGGCCTCCGGGACCACGTTTTCTTCTGACCTAAGAAGCAGATGATCCTGGACAAGAGTGGGGGGTGGAAAAGTCAATGGCCCGATTAACTTTTTTTTAAAGGACAAAGGAAGTCAATAAACATTGAAAATAGGGCCGCTCCAGTCCCGGGGCCTGGCGGCTTCTAGTTCATTTCCACATCGTGCTGGCGGTAATGAGAAGTGACAGCTGATGAAAGCTGCTATTCATGGTCATCTGAAACAGCTTTTCCTCCCAGATGAAACTCGGTGTGGCATGAGTCTAAACACGCAGACCAGAGGCCGGGCAAAGCAATTCCCCAGCTCCCCGAGGGCTGGCAGAGGCGACTTTGTTTGTGAAGGGGGCTTCCTGCAAGGGCATCAAAGAGACTCAGTGTAAACAATGGGGGTCTTTATACCCCTCCTAGGCTTGGGCCTGAGATGGTGGTCCTGGCCCCAGACTCTGTCCAGCTAAGCCCCTCCTCTTTGTTTATAATCAGCCACAGGCACTGGGGGTGACTTTGAGGTTTCATGACTTCTATTTTCCACTCAAATGGACAAAGGCCAGATTGATACTCATGCCTCACAGGGAACTGTTCCCCCTCCCCCCCCAGGTCCAGTGTTGGGTGAGCGGCATGACACATGGATGGCTTCAGGTTTGAGATGGTCACTCCCCCTCTTCATCTAGAAGAAGGGAATCTGTACGGAGTTCAGAAGAGGGCAGTCCCGGCAGCCTGGGCAGCTGATCTCCATGGACTGGAGCAGACGCTGTGGAATGAGACACCAGAGCTTTGCCCCTCCTTCTCATCTGTCACTGACATCCAGTCACAGACACATGGCTTCCATCAGAACAGAGCTGGAGGTTTCTCACCAGCCTTGACGATATGAGCTTAGTCACTTGGGTAGCCGGTAGCTCACTTGGCACAAGCACGTCTGAAGGAGCCAACACAAACCGCACGAGGGTGGCACCGGGCAGGAAGACAAGAGAAGAATCCAAGACTGAGGAAAATCTCCTTTCTTCTTGTAACTCCTGCCTTTATTTAGACTCCAAACAATGGTTCTCAGCCTTCCTAATGCTGTGACCCTTTAATACAGTTCCTCAAGCTATGATGGCCCCAACCACAAAATTATTCTGCTGCTTCTTCATAACTGTAATTTTGCTATTGTTGTGAGCCATGATGTAAGTATCTGATATGCAGGGCATCTGCTATGTGACCCTCAAAGGGGTGGAACCCACAGGGACTTGAATGATAGTAATTTCTACTCTACCCTTGGCTCACTTTGCTTTTCATCAGCAAACAGGCCTCCCTCTCCCAGCCATCTCTGTCCTACCGCTACAGCTCATCAGGGCCCATTACATTATCCCACCTGAGAATCAGGGGCTAGGGGATGGACAGGATGAATCTGTGGCTTCTCTCTCTTTTTCTGCAGTCCCTTTTCTCCTCTCAGACTATGGAATCTGGTGTGTTGCAGGACAACCCAGCTGTTCATCTTGTTCTTATTCCCATGTTTATGAAAGTATTTACTAAGCCTCATATGCCCTGAAAGCTGCAAGACTTAAAGTGTACAAGTCTTCTGTTCCCCCTAGCCTTTGCTCAAATCAAGACTCTAAAACCCATCTTTAAAGGTGGGCACAGCTATGGACATCTTATTATAGCACTCAGAAAACCAAGGCAGGAGGCTTGCCATAAGTTTGAGGTCAGCCTCGGCTACACAGTGAGTGCCAGGCCAGGCTGAACTGCATAGAAAGACCTTGATTTAAAAAAAAATAATAAAGGAGAATTCAATTTTGATGCAAAGCCGACACAATTATTCCTCTCTGAGCATGACTGTTGAAATGGTTTCCTGTCCTAAGCTATGAGAGTAGAATGTTCTGCCTGCTCGGGTCAAGGGAAGCAAGCATAAAAAGGGCAAAAAGAAAAGTGAGGGGGAAATCTTTGGCTTGTGTTTCAAAGTCCTTCAGAGGGTTATTCTGCTCACCTGGTGCGTTCAGTTAGCAGCAGGCAACAAATTTCCCACATTTGCTGGCTGGCCTGGACCATACTCCAAAAAGGTCTTGGGAACATCTGGGGAGGCATCCTGACTTGTATTAGTTGTTGTCAGATAGTAAAGAGGGCCTGAAATACCAGGATCCTGCCAAAGGCTTTGACTAGGAAACAGACAGGCTCTTCATTCCCCTGCTCACTCACAGAGAACATCCTGAGAGCACACTGTTTGCAGGAATAGCCACAAAAGCTCTCCTCGCTGTGTGGCTGCTAGAAGCTGGGTAGGAGCCAGCCTACACCAGGAGACAACTTCCACTGTTCAGATGGCATGGATTTCAAGATATCAGGGAGGAATTGGAAATGAGGCTGTTGGTGCCAGACTGTCTTTGTCTTTGAACTTGGGGGAGGGGGTGGGTAAGCAGAAAATCATATTATTTGCCCTTATTTCAAGCCCCTTGCGTACCCTGACTTAGTATGACTACTTTTTCTTGTAAGGACTTGTGTCAAGTGTATGATGGTCATCCAAAGGATTTAGAGTCTAACCCAGTGCCTGGCTTTGTCTCAGGTGTGTTGTCCAGCTATGAATTGTGTTCTAGAACAGCTAAGGTGAGGTATGTGTATATGTGTGTGGGGTGTACACGGCAGGTTAGTACCAGGAATGCCACTACTTCTGACCCTCACAGAGTGTCGCCAACTCTACTTGGTGCTCATCATCAGAAAGTCTCAGTTAAAATTAGATAATTGATTAACAAATGTCTTTTAAAAATGCAGTTCAGAAAAATGTAGAGACCATAAACTCATCAATATCATTATAAGAATTGATTTCAGGAAATACCTTCAATTATTATAAACTAGTCAACATGAGTGATGATCCTGAAGCCACAGAACTACTTCCATGCATTCTTCAACTAGTTAAAACACCATCTGACTTCCACGGAAATTGCTTTTCCATTATGGATTTAATCAATTTTCCAGCACAGGGCTATCAGGTCCAACATATGGGGAGTGTTCCTGGTTCAGCAAATGCTTTCATCTTTAACTGCATGTATGTGTGCGTGCATGTATGTCCCCCCACATGTGTGCATGCATGCCATAGCGCTGCTGTGGATATGGGAGGTCAACTTTGTGGCCTCACTGCTCAGTTCTCTCTGTCTACCTTTAACTGGCTTCTGAGGATTGAACTCGGGTCCCCAGGCTTGCACAGCTAGTGCCTTTACCTACCAAACCGCCTTGCTGGCCTGACACAAACGTTTTGGCAAAGATTTTTACACGAGGAATAAGAACAAGCTTGTATGTTGAGAACTTCCATTTATACAGGCTTTGGGCAGCTTGAGGCTACAAGATCCTAGGTTCCTGGAGGGAAACGCAAAGAGGGGGATGGGCAGATAAACGGTGGAGGGACAGTATATGGAACAAGTGTTCCCTGTGAGGACAGCGCAGCAGTTCTGGGTGAGGTAATACGAGATGAGAAGATGATCAGGTGAAAGCCAAAGATGGAGCCACAGGAAGTAACGTTTTCTCACAAACTCTACCTTAGTGTTTGTTGTTTCCTTGAAACAATTTCCTGGCCTGGTGAGGAGGAGGAGCTAGGCCCAGCCTCCTTAAAGATGAAGTACCAGCACCCACTCTGCAGCGTGGACCTAGGGCACAGTGGGAGCCTTAAGTCTGCTCATGATTTAGGCTCACACTGAAGGGGAGTGTATCCCTTTCTGACCCGTCACCCAAAATGAAAAGGAGAAAACAGTGCTGCTGGGTGCGGGCAGGGGGCAGATGAGGGTATGTGGGCAGGACCCAGTGTCAAGAATGGGAGAAGAAGAAGAGAAAAGCAGAGTGTACAGTCCGGGGTCTCCCTCAAAGGGACGTTAGATGGCAAGTGGGAGGGGTTAGCTGAGGGGGATGGCTGCTTATCTTTTACTAAAGGACAGATGGAATAAGAGAACGTGAGACTCCTCAGAACAGGGTGAAGGAAGATGTGGTGGGAAAAACCTCAGGATGCAGGGCAATTAGAGAAATCTGTCTCTCCAGAGGGAGGATGGCTGCTCCCAGAACCTCACCTGGGCTGAAAAAGCCTGGATTTCATTCCTCCCACTGTCTCAGTCATCGACAGGAAGCTGCCTGGAAGAGCATAGTCGTGGGGAAAATGCCTTAACAGTTGCTTTCATGAAGTTTCCCCAAAGGCAGACTGGGTCATATGCCGGCCTTGCCAAAGTCAATGGAGGAGCCCAAGCAAAGTTGCTGGGTGGGGAATCAGAGTGCTGGTTCTTTGCTAGCTGCTCGTCAAATCCCTCTAACTGTGATGGACTGTGTTTGCAGCAGCCTTAAATAGGAGAGAATTCTCTTTAGCAAGAAAGTCTTCAACACTCAGCTCTATGGGGAGAAATTCCTGGTTCATAAGCACCTCTTCGTTTATTAGCAGTCTGAGCACCACGGCAAAGGTTCACTGTGCCTGTGCCAGCACCATGGGCATTGCCATTGCAACTGCTTATGTTCTGCACATGGACCACAGAGACCAGTACACCAATATCTGATCTCACAGTGATGATATATGAAGCCGGAGCTAGTCAGAATAAAAGTCAGAGTCTACAGGCTGTGATGTCCATTTGAGAAATGATATCAATCCAGTCGCACCCTCATTAGACGCAAGATGAGTCAGAGATGCCAGGGATATTTGCTCCTAAAATATAATAAATGAGTTAGTAATGTAATAATTCCATTTGGGGAAAAGGTATGAATAACGTCCTGTTATCCATCTGTCATGGTGCCCAGGCATTTATCTACAGGGCGACAGAGGGTTCAGATGAAGATGTTATAATACAGTCAAATCTTTTATCAAATGTGCAGGTTACTAGAACCCTGCACGTTTCAGGACCCGAGCCTTCACCACAATCAAAAAGAAAATTACACGTTTTAAAGTAATAAGAACAGACATGCCCTCGTGCACACAAAAAGCTTTGCTGGGAGCACAGAGTTCTGAATCAATAATGGATGATTCTCTCAGCAGAACAAGCAATGGATTTTTTTGCATCATAAATAAATGAGCATCCTTTTATTTATCCAGTGAGATGTCCCTTAACACAGCCGGGATGCCATTCTTCTATCTTTGTGTTCATTGAAGGGCTGAGCAGCTGTTTGCTCTGCAGACAGGGAGGGTAGACCCTGGTAGAGCAAAGTGCAGAGAGCTGTCAGTCACAGCTACAGCCAGGGCTTCTTCGATTCTATGATAGCTTCTGAGATTCTATGATAGCTTCTGATAGTTGCCCCGAAACTCACATCAACAAAAACAAAGCATTGTTTTCCAGAAGACGGGCTTTATAGATTCGTATTGAGAGTGGTGACATTTTGTGGTAATGCAATGCTATTATAAAAATGCCTCTTCCTCTACAGGGCCAAGAGACTGGAACGCTTGCTGGACCTCACAGCTGGAGTTAATAACACACCTAGAGGTCGCTTAAGACTGCTATTTTACTGTGTAACCAGCCTTTTTGTTCAACCTATCCTTAAGAGAACAAAGTAACCACCAATCTTACTTGCCTAGGATTTCCCATGTAATCAACCTTTACAACTTAAGGTAATGCATAGCTGTAATTTTAAGTTATGTACTCTTCCATGCCCTGGACCCAGAATAATAAGGGTGTATCATTTGCTGAAAGCATCAAATGCAGAGGTGGAAAGCAATCTTCTAAAATGAATATCAACCATAAATGTTGAACATGCTTGTGGATAGTGTTGAACACATTTGGTTATTGCTTGATAAACAGTGATGTTTAGAATATTGTTTCTTATCTGTGTCCTTTGGGGTCCATTGGAGCCAGCGACATAATCTTTTGTAAAGAATTTCGTTTCTTCCTCAGATGATGTTTTCTGTGCTATTGAATAAAAGAAAGAAGGAAGGAGAGAAAACAAGGGGCTTAGCCCTGGACTACACAAGCTCTCATTTCCAGCCACTGAAGGTGATGGCTGGGCTGTCTAGATTGCTGAACTACGGAGCTTTCAGAGATCCTAATATGATTGCTGTACCTTGCCAGTCAGCAGCAGATATTAGGCACACAAATTAATTGCCATAGTACAGAGAGTTATAAACACGGGCCCACTTAGCAATTTATTTAGCTTCATTGTGATTCTTTTGTTTTTTGTTTATTTCTCTGTGTAACAGCCTAAGCTGCCCTGGAACTAGCTCTGTAGACTAGGCTGGCCTTGAACTCACAGAGCTCTATCTACCTGCCTCTGCCCCTTGAATGCTGGGATTAAAGGCGTGTACCACTACTGCCCACTTAATTGTGGTTCTTAGCACCTGCTTTTGTTCATGATCTCTAGATCTGGAGGCATGAACCAGGTCCTCAACTGGAGTCGCAGAGGGCCAGCGCCTGCTAGGATTTCAGTAACACCCTTTCTTTTTCAGCAATTTAAGACTGTAGATAGTATTTTTTTGAGATTTTTTTTCAATCCAATAAAGATAACCCCTCCTTTTGCCTTCCTGATTTCAGTCCTTCCTACTCCATGGCAGACAGAGCTGCAATCCTTCTCCACAGATTGTTGTCCTGTTTTCAGGAGTTTGGCTAGTAAGTATATTATGTACTGGGTTGATTCAATTATTTATATTAGACAAGATAGTCAAACGACTGTATATCATGGCTAAGTGAGACATATATTGAAGCAATATATCTTCAATATAAGAAAGCCAACTGACATAAAATACCACATAGAGGGTAGAAAAGAACTCAATGACAGTCCCAATTGACTGTCATTGATAAAACCTATCAATGACAAAAAGCAGTTGATAAAACCTATCTTCTGCTCAGGTTGAAAACAAAAGAAAAACACTTAAAGGAGTAGAAGAACATTTCTATTTAATAAAGAATGCTGAGGGAAAAAACTATCGCCCCATCAGCCATGAGGAGCTAGAAGCTTTGAGACAGGAATATGAGAGGGACAGCTACTCTCAACATTACTATTCAAGATTCTGAGAATTCACCAAGGGAAATTCAGCATGAAAATAAAGATAAAGGCATGCACTTTGGAAAGAAAATGGTACAACCATCTCTATTTGCAAGATGGCATGTTCTTGTAATCAGAAAACTCTGAGGCAATCTGTTTGAAATGCAGTTAGAATTAGTGAGAGCATCTGAACAGTGTTAAGATATTGTGAACACACAAAAGCCAGCTGTGTTTCCATACACAGACAGTGAGCATCCCAGAAGGACATGAGGAGCATTGCAGCTGTGATATCGAAACAATAAATCGGGGATATATTAAAGTTAGGGCAAAAGTTACAGACTAAAATGAAAGATGGCATAAACTATTGTACACAACCTTTCTTTGTCTAGGTTGTGATCCTCATCATTGTTCAGATGCAAATACAGCTTGAAGAATCTACAGACTCCATGAAATCCCTACAAAAATCCCAGAAATGAAATGAAAACCAGAATGACACCAAATTCATATGGACTTTCAAAGGATTCTGAAAAGCCAAAATAGTCCAGGAGAAAATAAAATGGGAATACTTACATTCTTTGTTTAGAAACTTACTCAAAGCTACAGTCATTAAAACAACATGGCACGGGCCTAGAGATCGCACCCGGAAGGAAGGAAGGAAGGGCTATGGTTGGAGAGCAAGGATGAAGTCTCTGCAGCTGGTTGTCAAAGCAGAGTGGAGTCTCACAGCAGAGAAGAGCATTGTCGTGAACACACGGGTAACCACACAAAGAATGAAGCTGGAGCCCGACTGCACCGCACACAGCAGGTAAGGGTCCTTGACAGTGGCTCACAGCTGCAGATGCAAGAGCTGAAACCACACAACCATCGGAAAACCCCAGTGTAAAATGTCATGACCTAGGATTTAGCAATGATTCTTATAGTAACCACCACCTACATAGCAACAAAAACAAATGAGGGGAATTTCATCAGAATTTGAGGCTTTGTGACTCAGATGGCACTACTAAAATATTCCACAATACACCTCAGATAAGAGTCTGACATATAGAGCACATGGAGTTCCTGGAAGACACACAAAACCAAAATATAAAAAGGGCCAATGACTTGGAAAGATGCTTCTCCAATAACAGTATATGAACTAGCAATATGGGCACTAAATGGTGTTCCATGTCATTAGGTTTTTCCAAAAACAACCGCTCTTCAAGCCCACTAGGGCGGCTTTATGCCTTTTAAGAAGTCAAGAAGACACGACTATACTATGCATTGGCTTAAAAAGTGGGGAGATGTGAAAAGTATGTACATGGCTGCTGGGAATGTGTATGCTTCTGCTATGTGAAAGCTGGGGAATGCCTAAATTAAATAGCACTATATGATTTGCCAGTTTCATCCATTTACCCTCCAAAGGATGGAAAGCAGATGTTCATATAGATGCTGTGTATGGCTAATAGCAATACTGCTCCTGAGAGTCCAGAGGTGGCAATGAGCCAAAGGGCCAGTAAGAGATGGTTGACCTCATAACAGAATGAAATGTGTCCCACAATGGAATATTACACAAGCCTGAAAATCTGTAGATATAATCAAGATGTACTGCCGTGTTTAAGTGGCCCATACAGGATTAGGTGAAAGAAGTGAGACCCAAAGGCTTAAGCATCATATGGTTGCAATTATATAAAATGTTCTTGAATTGTATAGGACATGAGGATGACTGCTTACAGGATATTGAGTCTCCTTTGAGTGATGAAAGTTATTTGGCAGTAGGAAGAAGCAACAGTTGTACCATATTGCAAATTCACTGACTTCCCCTGGATTGCTTGCTTTAGAATGGGTAATTGTGCTACGCGATTTTCACCTGAACTGCAAAGTTGAGTCTTAGCAATAAGAATGTCCGTACTAACAGACTTCCACAGAGGTCAGAGTTAGAAACTCCATTTACTGATTTAAATTGCCGCTGAAGAGTCAGTTTGCATCTCAGAAATCAATAAATGGTGATGAAATGGCCTTCTAAGAACCACATATACGTACTCACTCATAAGTGGCTTTTAGACACAAAGCAAAGAAAAACCAGCCTACAATCCACAACCCCGAGAACCTAGACAACAAAGAAAGACCCTAACAAAGACATACAGGGTTCTAAATAGGAAGGAGAAAAAGACAAGATTTCCTGAATAAATTGGGAGTGTGCGGGTCACAGGAAAGGGTATGAAAGGAGAGGGGAGGAAAAGAGGGGAGCAGAGTAAAATGTATAGCACAATAGAAACAATTTTTTAAAAAAGATCCACACACTCATTTTCTAATGATCTGAATGCTTTGAAGGATTCTTGACTGGGCAGAGTCCTTCCATTCCTCTGTTGTCACTAGAGTTTTAGGGGGCAGCCTCAGCTCCAGGGTTCCAACAAGCTTATCCCAACACAGCAGGTAAGAGTGAAAAACTAAGAAAGGACACTTAATCAGGGAGGTGGAAAGAGAAATAACACAGAGGATTCGGTGACCCCAGGATCATCTGCAGGCTACAGATACGGATTTAGGCTTGAACATGAGATGAACTGGGCAGAGGCAGTAAATATGCACACCTAAGCAGTCCTGTGCAAGGTGTGGTCGGCCCCGTGTTTATCTCAGCTGGGGTTCTACAGGGCAGTCTGATCAGTGTTAATCAGTTCACCCCCGCCCTCGCAGGGAGGGCACCAATCAGGTTCCCAGAAGACAGTCTGTTTCTAGGTGCAGTTGCTCCAGCACAGGCTCTCTCTTCATCCTTTGGTCGATCTGTCTGAAGATTTGCCGTTCCTGGAATCCGAGGGGACTGCACGTTGTGGAAACGACTTATCATAGAGTAGATGTGTTAAGCCAAGGAGACAGGCACAGGGGCAGGAAGCACACAGCTTTGCCCGATGTCAGTTTCCTTGTGGGACCCCAAGGGATGGAATGGACAGCAATGCTTTAAGCAGAAGCAGCTTCCACAAGGCTGTCTCGCGGCAGCTAGATCAATTTCGTTGTTTTGAAACAATAAACTGCTCTCTCACTTGGAGCTATACAGAACATTTTGAAACTGGAGATTAGCAGAACACCATGTGTTCGCCTGTGTGATCCGCGATTCCTTCACTCCCCGTCGTTCATCCACTGGTGAGCTGGCTTGCATCATCTCACCCGTGCGTGCGTTTTCACAATACAAGGGTTAGAGCTTCTCTTGCTGACATCTGCGAGGCTTGTATGTGGCATCCTGAGGCCGGGTTCCGCTGGTCTCATATTCCTTCCCTATCAATACCCTGTTCTGCTCTGGAGTTTGCAGCCCACTCTACCTTTCCAGCAGAAGACACTGGCAGAGGAAAGAAATAACTGTGCTCCTTCAGTTCTTGGGGTATCTCTCACTGCCTGGGTCACACATCTCCACCCTGGGCCCAACTCAGGGCAGCCCATCTCCATTGCTCCTACTGCTCAAGGTTTTCACATCCAGGATTCCAGCTCCTGCACCACAGCCTGGGTTTCTGAGTGCCAACAATACCACCTCTTCCCGGCTACAGGGATGTGCTATTCTCCTCTCTCTGGGTCACGAGCCACAGAGTGGCACTTCTTTGCCCTGTCCTTATGTCTCTATCTACAAAGGTGGCACTTGTCTTCTCTCTGCTTGTGTCCCCAGCCACAGAGTGTGATATTTGTCCCCCCCCCTTCCCCAGCCACGGTGATGTGACTCTACCCAGCAATTGCTAGGTTTCCTTTGATGGCATTTCCTCCTGTCCCTTTCAACATTGCTCACACTTCTGTGGGATCCTGTAACCTCCCTGAGCTTCGCTGGGGCACACCCTGGCTCCTCTAGGACACTTAGACAGCATTTAACATCTTTGCACAAATTCCTGGAGTCTAAACTAAGTTTCCACTCATTTCTAGCTTTTATTACCTTACTACTGGACTTTCTGCAGTTACGAGTCTTGGAATATTTGAGGCTAAAATATTCTGGCTTTCCTATATTGTACAATTGAGTCTGCCTTTATCGCTCAGTGTTAATATCTGTTTTTAACTTTGCTTTTGGGGTAGACAGATTAAGAATGCCTTGCTGGCTTTCTTTTTTCCTGAAACAGAACTCCAGCATTTGCCTGGTTAGGAAGGCCAGAACCGTCAAACACGGTGTTCTTGTCCCATGCCACACCCATTTACTGTCCTTGTCCTCTGGTCTGTTTTTGGTTTCAGTCAAGCGCTAACATTCAGCCAGCATCTTGTGGGACTCTGCACTCAAGTGAACAAGCAGAAGCAGACTCTGTCCCTGTCCATCACACTGGCTCCTCTCCATTAAGCAGATAAGTACACGTGTTCCCTGCTGTAACGATTTGGCTCCAAGGGAAATGACCCACATCCTTCAGCCAAACGCTTGAGATGGTGAGAATGAGAGCAATTTTAGCAAAAAATACTCCATGTGAACCTTGTAGGTAGGATGGCCAACTTATCCAATAACCAGGGGCCCTTCTCACAACTTTGTTCTCAGAGCTCTGGAATAGGAATATTTATGTAATCTATTATTTATACCTGGTGCAATATAACTCAGGCTGACTTCAAACACCATATGCAGCAGAAGCTAGCCCCAAACTCACGCTTTTGGTGCCTCTACCTCCCAAGTGCCCCACCATGCCTGCTCTAGGAACTATATAGCCTAATTTAGGTTTTTGCCTGGCTGTATTAAATCTTGAATGCTATGTATTCTTTAGTTTTGTGATTTCATCAAACCCAGCAGCAAGGGCCATAGCCCCTGCCCTGGTGTTTCCACAGAAGTCCTAAGCTCCAGCGTGGCATACAGCAGGGACTCATGCTTACCTGAATGAGCTAAGGCTGTGGGATATTTGATTGCACTGGGAAACTCTGAGACTGTGCTAATAAAATTAACCTTGGATCTGGGGATGGAGCCCGTGACTAGTTAGAATTAACCATAGAGTACAGAGGACCCAGGGAGACAGACACAGAGAGAAGGCACACAGAAAGGAGAAGGGAGGGACCTAGATTTTCATGGTCTTTTTGGTCTTGGATGTGTGGAGAGAGATGTGCTTGTTGGATCTTCTATAAGAAAATGGAAGGTCAACTGGTAACTTCTCTTCTGCTTCTTTGATATATTAGGTTCTCGTGCCAATACCTGACTCCCCAGGCTGTATTGGCAATGGAACAGCTAAGATCAAAACAACCAGTTACTGAGTGATCTGATCTCAGAGGTCTGCTCCTCACTGCTCTGTCTACGGACTCAAGAGTCAGCACAATTCCTGGCCCAGATATTAAACTCCAGGAACTCAGGATGATCTAGAGCATAAACCTTTCTCTCCAAGCTCAACACTTTGCAGTACATTTGGACATTGTTTTTTATTCAAATGACCATTTTTTTAAAACACAATACTGTTTTAACTCTTAGTCTGGAGAATTTCAATTCTGAAATGCTTTCCCACGTGAAGGTTTTCAAGCCCTCTCACGCCCACATTCTTAGCTTCCTGCTCATCCCCACTGGGATGGCTCAGTCTGTGCTTTATCTCTGGTGGCTTCTGGAAGGCTGAGGCCCTGGAGAGAATGGAGTGATGCCTATGGGCCAGCAAACTGCAAGGAGAGAATGTGCATCTGCCTGGTCCACTCTTGGCTCCTCCCCCAGGACCTCATGAGCCTGCTCAGGCATGGATCCATCTCAGCTAGCTTCCCACTTGGAATTAGCCCCTTTGGTGGGTTATTTATACTTCCTGGCCCTCCAACAGTCCCCTGGCCCTTTAGTTCCATTCCTGCCACACCCTCATCTTTACAATCTAGCTTGACCCTTCTCCCTTTCATAATCCCACTTTGGTTTTGTCTTTAAAAGGCCTTGGGAGGTCTTTGCCGATGATCTCAAACTTTGCTATGGGTCTTTCAAGTTCATTAACTGCATTTTAGGAGTGTAAATTACCATAGAATATACCTTCATAGTCTTCATTTGCTTGGCTTTGTAAAATTCAGGAACCTGTCTCTGTAAAGAAGTGTTAGACATTCCTCGTATTTTTATTCTTCAACCAGACAGTGGAGGTTGAGAATCTAGGAGTCCCCAAAAAAGCCAGGGTGGCATCTGTTTGGGGCTGGTAGCAGTATATATGCAGGTTTGGTTGGCCTCTTCACACGTTTTGTTTTTTTGTTAGCCTACTGTATCTGCTTTATTTCCAGGCATCTATCTTTGTAGCAAGAAGCCTTCAGTGTGCATAACTGCACTGGTCTCCATGGCCTGCCACTCTGTGGGGTCTTGCAAGTGGAGTGAGAGGCAAGAAAGAGAGATTGTCATTTTCAGTGTCCCCCAAACTTTCAGTACTTACGATAGGCTAATAGGGTCATACATGTTGTCAGTCTTTCTGGTATCCCACCATACACTAGATTTATTATCTGCACCTTTCTTCACTTGATAGTTGGTTCTCAAGCACCAACCATGCACCATTAAATATTGGGTATGAGCAATAATTTTACTGCATTCAAGGGAGACGTGGCATGCCTCAAATGAAAATCCAAAAATGTTATTGGATACAACTCATGAAGCCAGATCCCATTCATTCATGTGATTCGAAGTCTCTGAAGAGGAAGGACTCAAAGTTGACTTAGAAGTATAAAAAAGTATGAGGAAATACTAAGACGGACGAACAGGTCATTGACAAGAATACACTTTCTGATTTTGATACAGAAGTGCCAAGAAAGCAGTTATCAAGCTTTTCTTGCAAAAGAACCACTTGAGAAATTTGTTTAAAATGTAGGTTCCATAGACATAATTGAGAGAAAAAAAGCAAGGACTATAAGACAATATAATGTGATCATTTATTATGAGTGTGAATATGTATATGTGGTATATATGTGTGTGTATATATGTATACCAATGAATGTGTATACTTTTTGCCAGTGTATATATGTGTGTATGCGAGTGTATGAATATATTGTATACACATGTATATATGTACACATATGTTTGCATGTATATACATATATGTATGTATGTACGTGTTTGTGTATGCCTGATTATGTGTCCATGCATGTGATGTTACATGTATCTGTATGTACATATGTGTATGGCTGTGTTTGCATCTGTGTGTATGTATGTGTATACATGTGTCTAATGTTATGTGTGAGTGCATAAATACATGAATTGTATTCATGTGTGAATATTTGTGTTTGTATATGGGTAAACTTTAAGGTTCCTTATAGAAGTATAAAATCTTTGAAAGATTATATAAAAGCAAACAAAGAAATGCCTGTGTTCTGTGGTTGCACTGTTGGGGAAAACCTGGGACACTGGCACAGATGGTGGTAAGACTCATACTTTCTTGCATGTCTAGCTATATATTCTGATTGTTGTCCCTGTGGATGTATTCATCATCTAGTGTATGAATTTGCAGTTTTTCAAGAAGGAAAATGCAGAGAACCATGTGATATACCTTTTCTGGACCTTCTCTACATGTTTGGATCCTCCTAGTACATATGTGGTGGTGGCGGGGGCGGTGAGGTTACACATTTGAGTGCAGACGAATGTGATGGTGGTGTGACACAAAGCTTTAAAGAACACAGGTAGGAGTGTGCTGGTGTACTGGTCATTTTCTCGCTGCGAGGGTTTGGGGGAGTCAGGGACCTAATATGGGGTCTTATTGGGGGAAATTCTAGTTGACTTTCTGTGGCTGTGATAAACATGACCGAAAGGAACATAGAGAGGAAAGAGTTCTGTTCAGCTTGCAGGTCACATCCCCCATTGAGGGAATCTGGAGCAGGAGCTCAAGGCAGGAGCTTGAAGTAGAAACCATGGGGGAACACTGGTTCCGGACCTGCTCCCGGGCTCATGTTCAGCTCCCATTCCTATACAGCCCTGGCCCACCTGAGTTTGGCCCTCCTACTTAAACAGCTGATGAAGAAAATGCCCCATAGCCACGTCCACAGGCCAATCTGATGGAAGAAAGTCTCTATCTGGCACTCTCTCTTGCCAGGTGTTTCTAGTTGACAACCAAGATTAGCCATGACATGGGAGAGGGAATTCCTTTGGCTCACAGTTCAGGGAGCTAGATTCTGTCACTGGCAGAATCACGGAAAAGAGCTTAGCCTGCAGTGACAGGTGCTCCTTAGCCGCTAACATGCCTGTAGCTTTCCATACCACCATCCATGGAGGAGAGCTCTTGGGTAAGAAGTGCACCAAGGCCTTCATCTTAGTAATCATCTTTATCCAGCTAGTCCCCACTCCCCGAAGGTTCCACAACCTTCTAAGACAGTATAAGCTTGGGACCAACGACACAAACACACGAGGCTGCCTGTGAGGACATTTCACATGCAAGCCCTAGCCAAGGCCTATCATGCCTTTTAACTAATGTAAAATATATTCATCTAATGTGAAGAATACCCACAGTCATCCCAGTCCCTTCACTGTTCAGCAGTCCAAAGTCCAAAGGCTCTTTCCTGAGATGCAAGACAATTGTTTAACCAGAATTCCCTATAAGATAAGGAATTTAAAAGCAGGTTACTTACTTACTATGCAGAGCAGTACAAATGAGGCTTTAGCAAATTAACAAGGAAGAACTAAACCAAAGAAAGACCAAAATCAAAGAGCTCAAACCATCAAATTCTGCAGAGGGATGCTCTTTACTGGTTTGCTGACCATGGCTTGCTCTGCATGCTTTCTTATAGAACCGAAGACCTCCACCCCCGGGGTGACCCCCATCTCAATGGGTTTGGCCCTCTCCCATCAATCACTGATTAAGAAAATGCCCTTACAGCCTTGCCTACAGCCAGATATTGTGGAGGTATTTTCTCAATCAAGGCTCCCTCCTCTCAAACGGCAGCAGCTTGTTTCAAGTCAACATAAAACTAGCCAGCACAACCACACAGTGTGGAGACTGGACACACCTAGGGACAACAAAGGCTATATGTAGTGAGCCACACCAAGGATGACAGTGGTGAGTGGGGAAAGCTGAAAGTGTCACCTTCAAGGTCTGGGATCATCCAGACATGACCGCTATAACACTTTTAGTCGGTGCTGTAGTGGAAGACCTCACCAGAGAAGTTAGAGAAGAGAAAGAAAGCACAGAATAAAAAGGCCAGCATCTGCAGCTGATGTGATCTGAATATAAAAAGCTCCAGAGAACCTACCAAACCCTTCTGATACTATGAAACAAATTCAGCAGCCCTGGTACACAAAATTAATATACAAATATTTTTAACAAAACTCTGAGTAGCCAAATTCATCTTGAACAGATGAACAAAGCATGAGGCATTGGATTATCTGGCTTTGAAATATATTGAAAGTCATGATAGGCAAAACGCTATGGTTCTGGCATGACTGCAGACACATAGACCACTTACATGGAAGATGAATCTTAGAAGTGAGCTCACACATCTGGAGCCAACTGAATCTTTTTCCCCATACTTCTTCTACTATAGTTTTTTAATTAATCAATTTACATATCAGTCCCAGTTCCCCTCCTGTGGGCTCTGATTTACCTCAGACATGCTGGCGACAGCCATGCTTCGATTTTCCTATGGTAGCTGAAAAACTAGCAGCTAGCAAAGACAAAAGATGGAAGGCTTGACTCCGGCCTTCATTGACTTGTAGATTGCCCAGGAAGGGATGCTTTAAACTCCAAAGCTGGTAAGATGGTATGCAGGTGTGGCTGACAGGTTGTGCCCC
>JAQHUG010000025.1:6989268-7008595 GCA_028555095.1 Dicrostonyx torquatus | reverse complement strand
ACACACACATATACACACACAGAGAAAGAGAGAGAGAGAGAGGAAGAGAGAGAGATATGAAATTACAATCCCTAGGCTACTGTCATTATTTTACCCAGAGTCCCCTTCCCCAGAGATTTTTGTCTTGGTGGTTTTTCATATACCCAACCTGCAAACTTGCAGCCTGGCAATTCTTATTTTTCAATTCTTATTTTTATTTTAATTTCTTACAGTCTCTGTTTGTGTGTGTGTTGTGTGTGCGTGTGTGTGTGTGTGTGTGTGTGTGTGTGTGTGTGTGTATGTATACAGAGATTGTCTTAAAATTCAGGGGTGGAGAAGCCTCAGCAGGCAAAAGTGGAGTTGCTTAATTAAGAGTCACTGCAGCCATTTTGCCTCAGAAAAATTAAAGAAAAATTAATCCCTGGCCCAAAAGAACTACCGCCGCTAAATGAGTGGTCAGGTAAAGTCAAGATGGTGACAAGCTAGGTCTTAGTTTAGGTTGCACTCGTGAGATTTAAGGACATTATAGAACCTTCACACTTATACTTGGGGACACTTCTTACCAGGGTTGGGGGCGGTCCCCATCTTCTGTACCAAGATTAATTTTCCAGCTCAGGCTGGAGGGAAAGTGACTGGGGAGAGGCCCCATCCATCCAGAGTTTACTTTGGCAAATTACCCACAAAGGATGGAAAATGGCCAGGGGCCTTGGTGCTGGAGAGCATGCCTGACTGTTTCAGCCATGACCTTTGCACTCTGGAAGGCTCCCCAAGGAAATCAGATTTCAGATCAGCTCAATTGCCTTTTTGAGCCTTTCCAATATAAGTGATTACTCCTATTTGCTCGTCGCAAATAACAGATGAAACAGACAGGTAAAAAAATCCTTCAAGTGTTCCCTAGAGATGGCTATGTTTGTCATGTCTGTTTTCTAGAATTTGAGAACAGGAATACACAGAGTTCCACGAAGCCATCCAGGGCAAGACGCCTAAGGCGTCTGTTTTCTTTTCGTTGTCTTTTACAAAGCTCACCTTGATGCCTTCACCAAACAGTCTGAAGGATCATTAGTATCACACAAGCCCAGCAAAGCACTGAGGCGCTGGGAAGATGGTAAAGCTTACCATGAAGGGCGCAGCGTCTGCATTGGCTTTAGGATGCCAGTGGGGACCAGAAGCACAGCAGCGCTCTGTCAAATGAGGTTGCCAGCAAGTCTAATGACCGGGCTTGGAAATGCAGAGATGCTCTTAACATGGACCAAAGGAACATGTGCTGTTGCGAGCAGTGCCTCAGAAAGAAATATAAGCTACATATATGACAGAGTCTCTTTTCCAGAGGGCAAGGAACTCGTCATTAGATGGATTTGGACAATGTTAGAGCTCTTAGTCACCTATTTTGATTATCATGTTTTCCCCTTTAATTTTAATAGTGTGATTTTCAGTGATATAAGTTTATCCTCAACATTATATATATGTATGTTTGTATACACACACACCCATATATATTCCATATTTCTTAGAGAATGTGAATGTGTTCAGTAGATACACACATGCTGAACATTTTGGAGGGAACTGTTGTTTGTAGCTTATTCTCCTAGAAGCTCAGATAAAACTCTTACACAACTGCACCTTGACTCACACTGCGGTTATGTCCTGAAGTACTCAGCAGGAGTTGTAAGTTTTATAGATCAAAAATGCATCAGCTATCTTTAATCTAAGATTAGAACCTAAGACAGTCTGCCCTACTTTAAGACTGCTCCAAACATTTAGGTAAACCAACAGTTGAGGAAATTCAACTAAGAACAAACTTTGTAAAAAAATACAGTATTTAGTATCTTGAAATTTACTGAATTCTGTCCTCAAAGTGAAAGCCAGGAAACTATTGCAGTCACTCATTGTTACTGAGCATGCTGGCCTTGAAGCACGGAGCCAAATTCATCCCTGGGTGCTGTGGGTGCTATGGCAACAGGTCAATCAACTCCTGACCAGGACCTATGTCTCAGGATCACTCTCCAACACTGTGTGAGAATGCCATGCCAGATCTCAAAACTAGCCTTGCAAAGGGTCCGATTTCCAAAGGAAGGCTGCTGCTGAACACAATGGCGCTAGCGCAGTTGTGAGGGGAATGTATGTTCACACATAGGGAATTAATCCAGGAGAAGCCAACAATTTCCTTCCCAGAATTAAAGTATCTGTGAAAGATGAAGAGAAAGCTCAATAAAATAAATAATATTAAAGTAACAACAGAAGCAACTTCTTTGTCTAGTTTATGCTCAAATGAACACAAAAGACAATTGACTTGAGATAGTGATTCTTAAGGTTTTCAATTGTCTTCATTTTGTCTTTGTTCATGTTGTTTTTCTCTTGGGCCAGTAGTAACAATCCTTAACAACAAAATTGCAGTGGACCTGGGAGATCTCTGCTTCAGGCAGAGGGAATCTTGGAAGAAGTTCCTCTCTGCTGTGTAGTACGATAAAGGACTAGTCAAAGAGAGCTGATAGAGGGTGGGCAGAGCCTTCCTGAGGATGGATGGATAGTCAGATAGATTGATAGATAGATGATAGATAGATAGATAGATAGATAGATAGAATTTCCGTTGTGACCTTTCAAAATTCTGTGCATTTGTCTATACTCAACCATCCAAAGAGATATGTTTTTGTGTACATGGGATCCGTCAACCACAGATAAGAAATATTCAGAAGAGAATTGTTTATATTATATGTGTGTCATTTGATGGGCGCAATGTATGTGAAGATCAGAAGTCAACTTCTGGTGCCATCTACTGTGTCTCTCGCTGACCTCAGACTATCTAGTTAGGCTGTTCAGCAGTCTCAAAGGACTTGCCTGCCTCCCTGTCATAGCAATAGGATTACAAGCATACACCATCATGACAAGCTTTAATGTGGCTTTCAGGGATCAAGGTCAGGTCTTCATGTTTGGGCCTTACTGACTGAACCATAACCTTGGTCCCAAAACTCCCTTTCTTGTCATTCTTATTATTTCATAAACCACACAGTTAACAACTATTACACAGCGTTTACGTTGTCTGGGTGGCAGACATCTTCTAGAGATGATCAGAGCACGTGGATTGCAGACTTTATATAGGGAACGTGAACACCTGCTACTCTTGGGATGTCTGGAAGACCGGGAACCAATCCAAAGGACACTGAAGGGGACGGCATGTGCTGTAAGTTCAGGTGGAACCATGCGACAGCGAGTCAAGTTTCTGCTGTGTGCCGAGGATGCTCTCATTTGCTCATTCTATTCTTCACGTAACCATACCAGGTAGGTTGGTGCCCCCATCTGTGAGCGAGGAGTCTGCTTTGCTGTTTCTCTCTACCTCACATCAGGTTCTCTGTCCTTCTAGCGGAGACAGAACACTTACCTCATAAGTGGCAGCATCATAAGGAAGAAATGACCATAGGCTTCTCTCTTCTTCCTTCAGGTCCCGAGATATTCCCAGCTGTTCTTTAAACTAGAGGTACCAGGGCTCTACAGTAACACTTGTTGGTTTTCTAGTACATATCCCTGTTTTCCTACCGTAATGACCAAATATGGGAGTCACAACAGACTACAAGGCCTACAGACTAAATACATATTCTCTGGCCCTATGAAGAAAAGTGCATAGACTTTATCAATTTGTTTCAAAGTAAAGAAAGAGCACAAAATCACTGTAGACTAAAAAAAAAGAAAGAAAGAGAGAGAGAGAGAAAGACCAACACATTTTTAAAATGCTTATAACTGATAACTTCAGTGACCATTTTTGTAGCATAGCTAAAAAATCAAACTTAAATGAAGAATCCTTAACTGTGAGCAGTAGAATAACAATACATTGGCTGGTCAGAAGGAAATTTATATACCATTTAATGGTCGGGCACAGTCTGAGGAATGTGTCATTAGGTGATTTCATCGCTGCACCAACACAATAGAGCATACTTTAATAAATTAAAATGGGTATGATGTCACAGGTGATGTCCATATTCTGAGGAGATATGTAACAAATATATTAGAAAAGACCAGGGCCTGCTATTACACTAGTAGCTTAGATTATTACCTTAAGAAGCAGCCATTCTCACCTGCTGTAAATGGAGGAGAGGTGTAGGTTGTGTGCTCGGCACCTAGCTCCCAGCCCCCAGCTGCAGGCCTGCTCAGCCGCTGGTTGCTTGCTTACGCCCGAAGTAACCACATGAGAATTATATTCATTTAAACTCTGCCTGGCCCATTATCTCCAGCCTTTTCTTGGCTATCTCTCACATCTAAACTAACCCATTATAAAAGTCTGTATGTCACCACAAGGTGGTGACTTACCAGAAAAGTCTAACCTGCATCCATCTGCAGCGGGAGCCTCATGGTGACTGGGACACTTCCTTTTTCTCTCACCACCTTCTGTCTGTCTACTCCGCCCACCTAAGGGCTGTGTCCTATCTTACAGGCCAGACATCCTTTTTATTTAACCAATCAAAGGACAGAAATATAGAAGAACCCTCCTAATCCACTCACCTCTCCAACTCATGTGCATAGGACCCCACAGGCTGAGATCCAAATCATCTGGGAGAAAACACAGAAAATTAAAGACCAGCATCCTCCGCAAGCATACCTGAAAATTCTGAGCAAAACAAATCTAGCCATGTGGAAAATGCATGGTAGATCATGGTTACAGGATTGAACTGCAAACTACAATGTTGGTCTAATATTAAAATATCAACCAGTTTAATTACTGCATCATTGCCCTATAAAGCAAAGTAAAAAGTCATCATCTTAATAGAAGAGACAACCTCTTAGGAAATGGGGAAAAATGGTCAACATCCCTGGAAAATTTCTAGCAAACGCCAGGCTTATTGTGAGAATGGAATGTTCTCCTATAAACTCAGGAAGGAGACAAGGATTACTACTTTCATCCTTTCTGTTCAGGATTTCAGGGGGTCTCTAACAGGATCAAGAGGCAGAGACATCCAGAGAAAACTATACTTTTAGGTCACATCATTTTACAAATCAAGAAGAAAAAGCCTGCTAGACCTAGTAAGTAAGGTTTTGGTATATGAAAATTATTTGCAATTCTCTAGATTGCAGTATTTGTAATGTTTATTGACAAGCATAAGAGAAGCTGTGAAGCACCGATATATTGAAAACTTCAGAATAAATTAAGTAGAGATGAAATAATCTACAGAATTGAAAAGCATCCCCTTTGCACTATTGTTTAGATGTCGATATCACCCACACAGGCAGGTAAGTCAATGGGATTCAAAGACAAATGTCAACAGAACCCAAGTTATAAAACTGTTCTAATGTATACATAAAAACCAAAGGGCCTAGAGTATCCAGAGAACTTTCTCGAATGAATGGAAGGACTAGCAGTGTTTATTTTCAAGACGTTAATGCCACTGATATAGTGTTGTCATCAAGACAGACCAACAAGTCAGAGCTCCTAAGGGCACAGAGAAACAAGAAGCCATTCCAAGTATATATTAATAAATAATTTTTTGAGGTTGGTTTAAAGTAATTTGATGTAGAAATGATAGTACTTTCAAAACAATGTTCTATCAATCAGACTCCCTATAAAAAAATGAATGAACTCAAACTCTAAATCATAGCATGTGTCAGAAAGAGAAGTAAAACAAAAAATAGGCTGTATGTCTAAATGCAAAAGCAAAATTACAAAATTCCTAAAATAAAATAAAAGACAAAATTTTGTGATATTTGTTTATGAGAAGATAGTTTAAAGTTAAAAGTAAAATCATGGTCTGTGAAAGGAAAAGTGAGTTGAACCTAACAGAAACATAACCTGTGTTCCTTTAGAAGACACTGTAATAAATGAATGAAAAACTAATCTAGAGACTTACAGAAACTATTTAATATGTGAGACGCCCACAACACTTACTAAAGGCTTGTATTCAGGCTCTTAAACCTGATAGTAAGACAAAAGCTACTTCAGGAGAAAATAGACACCAGACAAAAGGTAGCATCAACACACAAAAAGAGAGTTGAATGGCTAACTATCAAAATGCACCTGCATACCCGGTGAGATAATATAAGCAAGTGTTAGAAGGGATGGAATTAAAGCGATGCACCCCACGTATTCGAACAACATGCAGGAACTGATCTATCTCCACATCGCAGCTGGCAGTGTGAGACTCTAGACATGTTGGAAACCAGGTTGAAGTTTCTTCTGAGGTCAAAAGCAAGCATGTGGGAGAAAAAGAAAACAGGGAGTCAGGAACTTTAACAATGTCTACAATAGGAAAAAACAGCTTAAATACCCATTGAGAGTTTAATAGGTAAGCATACACCAAACAAGGCTCCAAATGAAGAGGCCTTAGAGAGAAAATACATTCTAAATGATTCCCTAAATATAAAATTCTGAAAATGCTTACTGATCTCTAGCAGTGGGGACTTTAGGAGTGGGTGGACAGCGGCTTGAGGGAGGCTTATACAGATATAATATGATCTTAATTTTAGGGATGGATGTGATGTCATAAATGTAGTGATGATTCATGGGACACACAAATATCAAAAGTTAAAGGTATCAATATCTACACTTTAGAGATTTTCAGTCTAATACATGGCAATCAGTTTTGTTAAACATTACAAAGAAAGAAGCCAAACACAGAAGATAAAAACAGGAGAAATTTCACAGTATATTATAATAGACTGGAGACTACATTTTGTTTCTGATTTTCAAAGGTCTTAGACATATATAATATTTCAAAGACATTCTGTGATCATTAAAAGAAAACAGAGGTCTCACACAAAATGTTGATGATATCCTTATTTGCAACTAAACACAAGTGACATGCCATCTTTTCCCAATTAATCTGATAAAAGTTTGACATTTCAGTGCAGTTCAGGGCTAGCTGGGCCTTAGGAGAAAGCACCTTCTTGTGTGCTGCATGAGGGAGGTTGTTGGTAAAACACCACAGGAAGGAAAGAAGGTTGGATCTATGAAAAGAAAAATGCAGCAGTCACAAGCCCACACTGTCTGTTGGAACCCTCACTGTGCATATGACAACATACGCGGAGCTCAGTATGCTTATTGTAGAAAGCAATCAGCTGGCTCATCAGCGGCAATGGTGGTCTGTGTATCCATTAGCAACACACAGCTTTCAAAGGAAAGATGCTGGTGCACGTATGTTGGTGTAGACATGCTCTGGAAGGAGTGTTGCTCACGAGAAAAGAGTGATGTATAGAATACTGCATATGCCAGTAATCTAATTTGTGGACATTTCATTTTCACACACGTGTGTAAACCACACACACAGTCTTATGAATCAGAGTCTTCCAGAGGACTAGATTTGTTACTTTTCTGGCTGCAGTAATTAAATACTCACACAAAAATGACTGAAGGAAAGAGGGTTGGTTTCCTTTGGCTCACAATTCCAGGACACCATCCACAGTAGTGAAGGAGTCAAGGTCGTGTCTGATGCTCAGCTCACTTTCTCCCTTTTATTCAGTACGGGACACCATCCTAGGGAATGCTGCCACCAGCAAGGTCAGCCTTTCTGTCTTTAGTAACCTGATCAAGGTAATCACTCACGGGCACGCCAGTCATCCACAGGCACCCCAATCTCCCATAGGCACGCCAATCACCCATAGGCACCTCAATCTCCCATAGGCACGCCAATCATCCATAGGCACCTCAATCTCCCATAGGCACGCCAATCACCCATAGGCACGCCAATCACCCATAGGCATGCCAATCACCCATAGGCATGCCAATCACTCATAGGCATGCCAATCACTCACAGGCATGCCAGATCCCACCTCCCTGATAATCCCCATGGAACTTCACCAGCACAAAAACGAAATGGCTGAAAGTTGCTTGGCTTTAGGCAAGGTTAGTTATAGGAGCCTATTATGGTTTGATTTATTCTACTGGAAAAAAAAACAATAGTTGCCACAGTTGGAAGAGTATATATTTGATGAAACAGTGCTGAATTGAGTTTTAAAGACTTCCTGAAAGGTGAGCACTGTATTTGATAAAATCAACCATGTAAGGAGGTCCAGTTCTGTACATCTTTGGACAAGTAGATGGACACTGAGAATGACTTGTTCGGTCTGACGGGGCAAGTCCCTGGATTAAAGCTGTTTAAAGCTCTCCCTTTGTTGCCAATGAAGTTGTAAGTAAAGACCATCATCCATCCAAATATAAAAAGAAAGAGAAGGACGAGGGGAAAGAGGGAGAGGAGGAGGGGGAAGAGGAGGAGGGGGAAGAGGAGGAGGGGGAAGAGGAGGAAGAGGAGGAAGAAGAGGAAGGAGAAGGAGAAGGAGAAGAAGAAGAAGAAGAAGAAGAAGAAGAAGAAGAAGAAGAAGAAGAAGAAGAAGAAGAATAATTATCTTTTTCAGGCAGTTGTAGTCAAAGCCATCATTCTTGGTCCCTGAGATACGGAACAAACATATGTGAGCACTAACCAGAGTGCTTTCTAGTTCCTAGTTCTGGTGGCTTTGCCATGAGGTGCCAGCCTTCAGTGATCAGCTTAGGCATGTGTGCTTCTGAGCTACTTCTCCAGAATAATAAAGAAATGTTGCACAATTTTGTTGTTCTTTTCTTTAGCATAAACCCCAATCTTACCCACATAGGCCATTGAGACCTAAGGCAATTTATTTTCCCTGAGCCACACTTATTTCTACTGTAAGATGAGACCAACACTCTATTTGCCACTGGAGCATGCTAAGAAGAAGGAAGGATAGGGCCAAAATTCTGAAATTGTTTGACCAGTTCTTTATTTTTTTTCCCTCTAAAGAAACTGAAGTTGGGGCTTGGTAGTTTCTGGATACTGTATATGAAGTCCTCATTCACAGACAGGGTACCCACTGCTGATTCAAAGGGCAATGAGACTATCAATCAAAATTGCTCATTCAGTACATCAGATGAGATATGTCATTATTTGGATGGGTAACTTGGGATAATGACCTCAGACAAACTTTACTTGTTTTAAGTTCTCCAAGCTGACCTTTGGAAGAGTACATATTTGATGAGTGTTTGTGTTTTTGCCTTTTTCTAGGTAAATATTGCTTTTTTTATTCTTCCTGAATCACCAATCTCATTACTGCAAGGCATCCGTTCCACAAGTGACCACTTGTAAGGCTGTAACTACTAAGCACAGTCATAAATACCATATGAAAAAGATCTTATGTGTGCTTGGGCTTGAGGGATGGAGTAGCTGATGACCCCACGGTGCGGCAAAGGAATCGGGATAGAATTACAGAATCTGAAAGTAGGGTTAGATGCTTTCTACCACGTGTCCAAGAAAGGAATGCTGGTGACCCATTTTCAAGTCTGTCACTCACTTGTCACCCTTCAGCGTGTCACCTAGTATTTGTACTTGGAGAGACCTGCATAAGCAGTGCCCTGCTGCATTGAAAAACATTATTGCGAGGCGTTTTTCACCCGGTATCTAGTATTGGACCTTTTTCTTCTTCAAGACACAATAGACTGGATCCTGCCTCTGCCAGGGATCGCTGGGAAAAGGGAGAGTCCAAGGAGAGGGCTTCTCTGAGTCCTAAACATGCGGAGAATTTCATTCAAAACTTAGAAATTTTACACAGGCAGCTGACCTCTTGAATTTGCATGGAGGAAATTCCCATATTTTGAGAACAAAGAAAACTAAGTGTAGGCTACAAATCCAGAACAAATCAAAAACTATATCCCAAGGAAAATCCCTTGGGAGTGACTAGGATCAAGATATGTCACCCACCAGGCAGAAAATCTGAGCAGGCCCCTGATAAGAGACCCTGAGATTGCCACAGAGGTTAATCCATTCCTGCTGTGGCTCTGTGGAAAAGGAGCCACTTATCCGATGTGTCATGCTCAAAGAAGCAGCTCCTGGGAGCCGGCCACTCACCTCACAGCCCTAGCAGGCAGGCGAGAGGCCCCTGTTGCAATCCCAGCTCTTTCTCATCAAGCATACAATCTCCCCTGGGTTCACTGGACCTGTCCTAATTCTTGCTAACTGATGGTAATTTTGACCTGTGAGCTAACGGGAACTGCCCTTTGCATTTCTTTTGGCCTTTGTGCAATCTATTAAGGCACTTAAGCTTCTGCTTTCTACATAAAACACTCCTATTCTTAAAAAACAAACTTTTAAGTCAAAAATGACAGGGTTAATTATTCTGAAATATGCTGTTTATAGCCCAAAGTCCATAAAACAGAATACATGATTTAATACACATCCAAGACAGCACTGGTTTCCATTTCTGCACAATCAGGGACTAAATCTATGTCACTCACTCCCCGATGTGCGCTGGAAATGGTTTCACGTTCCATCTTACTCTAAATTACACCCATTGAGATCATAATGGGATGCAGTCTACATTGTTGCCAAAACCTGCTAGGTTAGATCATCTATTAAAGTCTATTTATTTTTTATGACAAACAAGAAAAATGACAAAGCAGCTACCGAATGCTCGCTAATGAACACCAAATGCCTCCCGAGGTCCCTTTCATATTGCGCTCATTTGTTCGGGAGTCCAGCTAACTTCCTTTTCGGGGCTCTGCTCCCACAGAACCCTCCCCAGAAGCTGGTTCGCATAAACTGCGGGGACCAAGCTGCTTGCCTTCTGCCCTTATGCTCTGGTCGTTGCAGTCAGGTCAAAAGTTTGGTTCGGGGTTTGACAGCACACCGGGAAAGAACAACCTGCACACACGGCTGAAGCCACCCGAGGGCCAAATTAAAAAACAAAACAAAGCAAAACAAACAAACAAACAAATAAAAAACCAGACATAACAGCAGTTAATTATGGATGGCACCATGTTCATAACAAGAAGGATTTCTAGAAAGAGTCACAGGGGAAAACTCCCTGGCCAAAGATGCTGAATCTGGAGTCAATTCAATCAACAGTTGCCATTTTGATGGTGTTACAGAGTTTCACACGGTGGCTGTTTTTGTCGGTTTCTTTGAAAGTCTTCCCTGGTTTCATTGGCAACCACAGTTGACCTTTCATGCTCTGGTGAAGATACCAGCTCAAGGTCAAACCCCAGCATGGTGCAGCAGCTCACTCTCACCCAAGGCACTTCCTGTCCAGGGGCCTTCTGGGATTGAGTTCCTGGATAGACAAAGAGCCCGTGGGGCCCTGAGGTAAAAGAACAGAGTGCTCTGCTTTCCTCAAAGCGTAGCACAGGGCAGAGGACTAGCTGCCCAAACCTTCCATCCCGCACCTAACCCAGCCACAGTCTGCAGGTCACAAGAGCTTATTCCATCAGGTTCTATGGCTGCCATGACGTACAGCCTGAGATGTTGTTAGTGGCACCTTTGCCTATGGGCCATGTCCCTACAAACCACTGTATTCATTTTCTTCTTTAGGTTTTGGGGGCATGGTACATGCTTTTGTCTTTGTTGTTTGTTTTCTCCCCTCACATCTTCCACTCCCACCCCCATGTCTTCATTAATTCCTTAAATAACAAGTGATGTGAGCAGCAGCCATTCCAGTTTGAACCAGAAGTTTGAGGTGATTCATTAACAGTGCCATGTTGATGTCACTGAAAAAAAACAAAACAAAACCCAACCTGTAATGCTGTTAATAAATAGGTCTGAGGATGCTATGTGAGGAGAAATTTGGCTTGTAAAGATGCCAAGTGAAACAGGCATGAAGAACAAAGGAAACAAAAATTCTTAGTTCCAACAAAGATGGGTTGTATAGAAACTTTCTAACATTACCTGAAAATGCAGAAATAAATCCTTTTCACACATTTTGTGTGTGTGCACGTATATGTGTGTGTGTGTGTGTGTGTGTGTGTGTGTGTGTGTGTTTGTGGTGTTGCTTGTAGTGTAGGAGAGCATGGGGAAAATAAAGTGCTCCCATAGGCTCGGCATATTTCGGCTTTTAGTTAATACTCAGGAAACAGCCTTTTCCATCTGTTTTATGTATGGAGCCCGAGTCTGCTAAAGTCATTGCTGGGCTGAAATCGTTCATGCATTGCTGACCATGGCCACGGTTCTTCCTGGCCACTTCTCAGGGAAGGTGTGCGAGGTGCTGACAGGCGAGCAAGCACAGAGGGAGCCTGTGGTCCTAGCTTGCTCTGCTGGGCTCCACATGCAAGACAGCTCTATCGAGTCAGACCCTGCCTCAATTTGAATTCACTACAAGCAGGACCATGAGGGACTTTGTTTCTATCCTAAGTCTTTGGCAGGCAAGCAGGCTTGCTGGATAAATTACAGGATACCCAAGCAAATCTGAATTTCAGGAAAAAAAATGAATAATCTTTTAGAATAAATATGTCCCAAGTACAGCATGAGACATATTTATGGCCAAATAATTATCCACTGTTTATCTGAAATTAAAATTTAATTAGGTCGTCTGAATTTTGTTCTTAATATGCTGCGTTTGATCATTCAGCCGACAGGGTTTTCATTTGTAACTCACTTGAAAATGACACTGCGAAAGGAACCAGAGAACTGTACTTGTTTGCTCTAACTTTTCTGAACTTGGCCAAATATTTTGCATATTTTTGGGGGGGGTAAGAAAAAATAGCTAGGACAGAACAGTAAACATGAGCTTCTCTTCAGGAGGCCAATGATGAATCGCTCAATAAACTAATAACTTGAGCTTTGGACAGTCCACATTCTCATCATAAAATACAGCAAAAGACTTTAGGTTACAATTTTTTTTCTTAGCTACATCTCAGTTTACTAAAGTTGAGGACATATTGGAACTTGAATTTGTCTTTCTTTTACCTCATAAGCTTGGGCAAACCATACAAGCTCTAATAAAAGGCTAGGTGTTTGATAGTCTTCCAGAGAAGTTGTTGGAGTCATTCCTGTCAGCGGCCATCATGGCCCATGAGAAGTCAGAATCTAGACAGTCCTGAGACATCTGTACTGACAGGAAGACCGGAGCCCTTGGCCTGAACTGTTACAGTGTTCCTAAGCCAACACACTGAATTAGATCCTAGTTACAAGATGATTGGCCCTAATCTGAAAATCTCAAACGCTCTAAAACCTGAAAAGTTTTGTACTCTGAAGTAAAAAATTCATATCTAACTTCATGTGATAGGCAGCTCTCAGAACTTATGAAACGGTCATGTGAAGATGAAGTTCTCTTCAAGCAATGGCTATGTGAAACAAATGCATTTCAAGTTTAGATTTGAGTCACATCCTCAAAGTGTCCATTACGCAGATATTCCAAGCTTCCCCACATGGTAATACAACCTCTAAGATAAAAAAAATACTTTACATCTCAAGCATTTCAGATAAAGGATACTTAACTTGTATTTGTAATCATCTGCCTGATGGCAGGTATATACAATACTTCAACATATTACCCCTGGTTCTAGTCCCACATTCGTGTTTCTGACCAGAGTTCAAGATGGTACTTGAGGATTTATCTACTTCCTTCAGGAGGGAAAATTAAGTGCATCTCAGTTGTCTCTGTTCAAATATAAAACTAAAATGGCTATTTAACCAAGAGAAATCCATTCCTTCCTGGGCAATGGTCTCCCACCAGCCAGAACCACTGTGACAATGCAGGCTAAGAGCCCGCAGACTGAGCCATCCGGACAGTTCTCCATTCTGGTCTTGTCTTCCCATGGCTAAGTGTATGCAGATGTTTGGACAAGAACAGCTAGGCAAGAATGCAGAGCATAGACCAAACTGTCCTTAAATTTGCAGGAATCTGTGACATTTGCAGCCAGAGGCACCAAATCCCTTTTCAACAGAAATGTTTACTTAAGAGCCTAAAGTTCCTCTGGTAAGGCCTTGACTGTGTCTTCTCCTCTTCCATGACATGAACACATGTGGTTCAATGGCCTTGACTGTGTCTTCTCCTCTTCCATGACATGAACACATGTGGTTCAATGGTGTGGCTGTTTCCAGTCTAAGAGTCAAGGAGAGCACAATGAAGGCATTCCATGGCAGGTCATGCTAAAACCAACGCCACAATGTAAATAATAATAATAATAATAATAATAATTAATAATAATAATAATAATAATAATGAAGAGTAACCATTGGTTGCACTGAGCCTCTCTTCAGCCTTCACTCTAGGGCCCTGTCCCCTATGTTTTGCTTTTTCAGCTCTCTAAGTCATAGTTACTGACTCTAAAGCTTTGAAAATATAAACCTTGTCCCAGATGTAAGTGGTATAATGTTGCAGCAAAAGACAGGGCTGCTGGACTGCCAGCTCCAGCCCTAGCCCTTGGCTCTGCACTGTTCATGGCTGCTCTTCATCCCAAAGCTCACACATTTTGAATTAGGCAAATTGGAGAATGCAGCACAAAATATGAAAAACTCACTTAATGCCAAGATAAAGCACATAAGTCTCATATTTTTCAAAAATTGCTACGAATTGCAAAATATTAAGCCTAACTGTCATGCTCAATAGTAAGATTTTATGATATTGCCATAACACAGCGTAACTTCAGCTGTAATAACATCCAATGCACACACAACAGGCACACACACACATAGATACACTCAGAGCAACACACATCTACGGGCACTCATATGACACACACACACAGGCATCCATACAGAGTTAAACACAGACACACACTTAGATACACAAAGCACCCATATAGACATACACACAGGACGGCATGCACTAGAACACACAGAGACCTTCAGACATGCATAGAGACACATAGACCCATGTACTAAGACCACACACACTAACTGCTGCAGAATCCTAAGAAGTGTGTTATAAAAAATGCCTAGAGGCACTTCTGAGGAAACTCTGTCCATCTTTTTTAATCTGTACTGCTATTAAAAGTCAATCTTTATCAAACATGGTCATGAACACAGCAAAACAGAAAGCAGGACCACTTATTCTCTGCATTGCAGTGTTCTGTCCACTGATGAGAAAAGCTCCTGGGAACCCTTACTTGTAGAAAGAGATCAGAAGAGATGGCGTACTCTAGGGTAAAACCCAATCGTGAAGTGCAATGCTGGCAACTTTGGAGAGATCACTTGGAGAAATATCGGAGACACTGCTGAGAAAGTCAATGAATAAATAAATAAAACAAAAACGCCCAGGGACAGTTGTGAGAGTCTGTGAGCCCCAGTTTGGTATGCTCCTTACCCTACTCTCACACAAGCTCTCAAGTTCTCCAAATTCATCTTGAATGACACTAGGGTCTCTGGAAAGTGCTTCCTGCCTGAAAGACAGCCACCCTGCCTATTTCATTATCGGACAATATTTTACCATCTCGCCCAGCTGGTAGAAAGGTCCTGTGGTTTGTTGATTAGAATGGAATTTCTGCGTGGAGGAACCCTGGAGGGCCTTAGGAATTACTGCTGCACTTAAGGGGAACATAACAGCGCCTAGTAAATCTTAAGGGGAACATAAAAGAGTCTAGTAAATATTTGATGAATACATAGTCAGCCTTTGAGACACATAGGAGACTGGCTGCTGCAACCTCCGTGGGTACACAGTGCAAAGATGCTGCAGTCCCTCATGTTAATTTGTGTAGTATCTACACCCTTTTCTGTTCGCTAAATCATCTCCAGATTGCTTCTGACACCTAACACCCTGTAAATTCTGAGTAAATCGTATCATCGAATTGTTCAGTAATGGCAAGAAGAGCAGCTATATGTGTAAGGATGGATATTTTCAGTGCACAGTGGTGGAGACCACAGAGAAAACCTGCTATGCATATGGAGGCTGACTGGTCACTATTTCAGACCGCTTGACATTGCCATCCCGAAGATGTCACTCTTGATTATTTCCAGATCATTCAAAAATGGTACCTCTTCCCGAGAACCACAGTAGTATAGCAATGCTTCTTCATTTAATAAGCTGATCCCTAATCTCCACAGAATTAAGCCATTTTATGAATATCCTTTAGTTACTTGAACAGATAAGAGAGTGTCTTTGGCACAAAATTATTTCAAAGGCACCAAAGTGTGCCCCTGTGAGACTGCAATAGTTCCTGTCTTTCTTGGGATTAAATATGAGAAAGAACTTTCCTGCATCCTTATGGTGGGAGGGATGTAATTGCTTAATGGGCATCATGTGGTCCTGCGTATAAGAACTCTTAGGATAAACTCCAAAGCTCCCCTGGACAAATGGGATGCTATCATCTCTTCGAAACTCTAATTTGTGCCCTTGACAATGCTTCATTCTCCCCCATGTACTGGAAAACACAGACTAAATTTGTGAACTACTAAAACAAGTGTTTAGCCTAATTCCTAGCCTTTGTTCTTGTTCCTAATCTTTCCTTCCTTTTCTTTGCTTTCCATTTTTATTTACCTTGTTATTTCTTTAAGCTCTCTTGAAATGAGAAAGGGTCTCAAGCAGTGTCAAAATAAGTAATGTTATGGTCATTGATTTCGTTTGGCCCTTTGAAGTTAAAGCAGGAGCTTTGTTTTCTAGGTAAAGCAGACATGCATTAGCCAGTCACACACTGAATAGCCTTTCCCAGGCTATGTGATATTTGTAAACTACCCAGTAGCTAACCTTGGCTACCGGTGGCACAAACTTATCAAAGCTTAGTGTGCTGAGGTTCCATCTGAGCTTATCTGGGGATGGGGGTCAGGGCCAAGTGAGGCTACCATGTTCTTCATCTCAGGGGCCACAAGTCAGTTCTCAGTGCACCTGTGCCTGCCTGTACAACGTCATTAACTGACTCTGTAACCCCCATCAGTGTGGTGGTTTGCTGGCTAGGGCCGAGTAGGAAGACAGGATGTCAGATGGGTGTGTGTGTCTGAAACCTGTTGCTGAATAGCTGTATGATCTTGTTCTTTCATCTTTCTGTGCCTCAGTTTCCTCATCAGTAAAATAGATTCATGACAAGAAGCAGTGAGGATTTGGTGAGGCCGTTTAGGTAAACTCAATGCTGGCAAATAGCCAGTAGTCATGAAAAGTATTCTGTTGAGACCTTGGCGTTGTCTGTAGCTTATCGGAGTCCTGATTGCGTGGCATCCATTGAACCCGCTCCTGAGTTGCTAGCTGACCTTGCACTTTCTGTGGTATAAAGAGGCTATTATTTTTAGGCTTGCAATCCCTCAGCAATACTCTCTTAAATTCCTTTTTTAGGCATGTCTAATTTCTGGTGTATGCCTTCCTGTTTTCTTCACTTGGCCAGTCTTTCCAGTTTTGAAAAATGGCAGGAGAAAACCCTATTTTATTTTGCCAGTTGACCATGAAGAGTTGTGTGTGCGCTTTTGTTGTTTGCCTTAGAGTGCTAGGTCTTTTAGCTCCTTGGCATGAATTTCTCCTGGACTTCTAGGGAGTGATGCTAAAATAGTCACCAGGCTGTCTTAGCTTTTAAACTCTTCCTTTCAATTCCCCCCCTAACAAATGTTCCCGCTTGGCCATTAGGCTCTTTGCCTGAATAGGAACATGAGGGATTTCTTTCGGTTTTCCTTCTCCCTCTGGAGAGTAAAAATGGCCCTGACAACTACTCACCGGGGTTTTAGTCCCCCTGCCCCACCACCCCCCACTGTCTTGCTGCATGAATGCCAGTCAGGACTCAGACCAAACTGCACACATTTCCTTCCTTCTGGACTATTCTACAAAGCTGCCTTTTAAAATTCTGACCTCTACCTGTCTTGTAAGCCTTTTGCCAGCCTGGTTGGATTCCCCTATTACTTCCTGCCCCAACAAGTATTTGATGGGGCTGGATAGGGTGTCAAATTCTCTAAGCGAAAGGATTTATTTGATGCATAAAATAGTGTTTAATGGAAGAAGTTTGCACACTGGCAAAGATCAATGCTGCTGTGGAGCTCAGTACTTATAGGTAGTATGGGTGCATTAAGCAAGGTGTTCCCCCACTGTTATTGGTATAGGAAGAGCTTCCATCAGAGGGTAGCATGTTAGCTTAGCTAAATGGAGGGAGGGAGAAATTATTATAATTATTTTATTACCTCAGAGGCTAGTGGGAGCAATTTCTCTAAATTGTTCAATAATAAAGTAGAGAAAGTATATTAGCCAACTTTTTCAAGTGAGGCAGCCACGTAAAAGTGGAAGGAAATGGGTTGGGGATGAAAGAGGTCAAGCATGAGAGGGAAAGGAATTATCAAAGTGGACAAGGACCTGGAGAACCAGAGAGTATCTAAGCAACTGTGTCAGTGACTGAAGGAAGAGGATGGGTAGTGGACATGGCATGAGGGGTAAGCAGAGATGCCACGTGGTCATGATCACTAGAACTAGGATTACATGATAGCTTGTGATCCATATAGATTGTCCAAGTGGCGGCAAAGCCATCTGAACCCCCAGGGAACTTGGAGGAGGGGCTGTCCGTGGGTCTTGCTTTAAAGATGTCAGCACTGGAGGAAGACCAGAGGGTGTCAGTACATCCTAGGAGCAAGAGGGACTAGCATAGTAATGACTGTGACCACAGGGAGGAGGATGGCTAGGTGCCCAGCCCAGCCTGTCCTGGAAACTCTGGACAGTTCACAGTACAGCACTCTTTGCCTCCTAGAATATTGGGCCAATTACATGAGTCTGAGCACACGGGCGTGCAGCTGCTCAGACTGGAACCACATCCTTCAGATGGGAGACATCAGATTCAGAGACATAGAAACAAGGAACCTGTCCACAGAAGTGCAAAAGGGGAAAACCTGATGCATGACTGGTGGCTACTAGATCCCTGGTCTACATGGGAACAATGTTAGAATAAAGTGAAGGATCAGCTGTAAAGATCAAAGGTTTAAACATTACTGGCTGTGAGGGTACCTATCTATTACCTCCAAGAAGTGATGCTCAAAGTTGGCCTTTGACCCCTATTTGTAAAAGTGGTGACATTTACCAAAGTCCCCAGGGAGTTATCCGTGTGAACAACATTTATTATAGGGGGAAAAGGGGTACAAGGGCCCCATATTTTCCAGGGAAGCCTAAGGGCTAGCTACAGATGAATGTGCTGGAAGAGGGGATCTCTGCATAGCATTAGGACCAGTCTGCCCCACTGGAGAAGGGCAGGGTAAAAGCTGGCTTGATTCCACCTGTGGATCATATATAGCCAATCATAAGGGTGCAGAACCATGTCTTAACTAACTGGACTGACCAGATAGGGCATAGCACCTAGGTGGTCCAGAGTTGGAGGAAGGATGTGGAGCCTCTAGCATGTGCAGAAAGAACAGCTTAGAGTCAGTCAAGGAAGGGCATCTCAAAGGAGCCTGTTCCCAGGCAGGCTGTCTTGGGAGCCACAGACGAGCACCCCACTGTGATTTTGAATAGAGTTGGAAGCTCTGTGCACTGGGTCAGAGGATCTAGGCAGTGCCTAGTGGTTGCACATGATGAAGACTTCACTGATGCAGAGAGCAGAAAACACATGTGACCAGGACAAGGCAGGCTTACTTCAGAGAATGGGAAAGGATAAACTCCATGGGGGAGTGAGAGAAAATGAAGGATCTCTAAAAACTGCCCAGGAACTCTGTTTAATGCCACATTGCTGCTGCTGGTGGTGGTGATTGTGGTGGTGGTGATG